>JAEOAD010000556.1:642500-1106363 GCA_036365145.1 Orientallactaga sibirica | reverse complement strand
AAAGCTTGGAATACCTAGAATGTGTTTCCAAGTGTTCACAGCAGAAGGCACTCTTAAGCAGAGACTTTAGAACATGCAACACAGTTATGTGAGAAAACCACCACTATAGATCATCCCAATAGTTCTTCTGAGTGCTCTCCCAAACTGCTCCTCTCCACTAGCACTGGCTTCTGGGAGATCTTATAAAAAAAAAAATGGATCGCTACATTCCATAGAGAAAATGACTGAGACAATTAATGAACTGAAAACAAGTTTTTTAGTGTCTCATATGAAAGCAATGGGTAACATGAGTTATTAATCTATTTCCTTCTCTTTATTAGTTCATGACTTCATAAACTGTTCAATTTTGGCTTTTTCCAAGGCCTACCTTGTGTATTGGTGATAGAAAAATTATAGTTATAATTTTATTCTCTTAATATTATTAACCAGAATTCTTGATACCTTGTCTATTGACAGAAGTTGATTAACTCAATTCCCTTTCCTGTTGCATACATTCCACATTAGATGAAACAGGCTGCCTTTTATACTCAATCAATTCACCCTAAATTAGTGAAAACAAAACTCTTGGAATAAAAAGGCTTTAAAATCACAATAGTATAATTGGTATCTATGTGACACTGAGTAGGACTTTTGACCTTTTCAGGGCTAATCATCCTTATATAGTAAATATTTTGTTGGTTACTCTCAAAATGACACTGATTAATTGATTATTTAGGTGTGAACTTTTTATTGTTTAAGAATATATAAGAATTCACAAGAAATAGTGTATTATTTCACTATTATTTCAGATCAGTGGAAAAATGATTATTTGGTAATTTAAATGGTGTAGTTTGAGTCATACAAGAATGAATTTCCATCACATGGATTAATATTAAACCAATTTCAATTCTTATACTATGTGAAGATAAATGAATGCATGCATATGTGCTTGTGTGGAATGGTCCTGAGATCTCTCCTTTTTTGAAATCTAATTTATCAGTCTTTCCCCATACTTGTAACTTAGATATTATACTTCATAGTCAAAATGAAGAATGGTATATAGTTTTAAATGGTCACAAAACACTACTATTTCAAAAATACATCATCCCCAAATTCTTCATCATTCCTGCCCCCTCACTTTATATCTTCAAATCAGATCAGAAGCATAACAGTCACTTTTATGAACTATAGTGGATATAGTAATTTTCAAAGAGTGTTTGGATGAATACTGAAAAATCAGTTTCACTTACCTTACATTAAATTATATATGTGGAGGTATCCTGTAATCTACAGTCATTAATACTTGGGAAGAATTTAGGTGTTATGTCCACATCCCCTAAAAAACCCAGCACTATGAAGATAACTCATAAAGTTTACTCTTTAAAAGAAGTTGAAATTGATATAGAATGTCTGTAAGCAAGATGAGCTGCTTTTGAGGAGATAAATTATAACTGGATGTGGACATTCCAAGTAGCTAGGAATCACTTGCAGAAATCAGGAGTCCAAACTGACAGAGGGAAAGAGAAAAAGAGATTAATAAGAAGGCACAGAATGATTCAAAACTAATATTCTGTTTTACAATTCTGCAAAGGAATAAGCCTACCTGTAGTTATATTATCTATGTTCACACTACTAATACATTATGTCACCACATATAGATTCCAGAAACTGCTTTAAATTAAAACCAATCATGTCACTAGGTCACTAGGAGTCACATTACATGGAATTTTTTTTCATTTTTATTGCAGTTTTTAGTGAATATTTTCTCACAAGTCCCAAGAAAACACTACTTCCTATATTATTTTCATATGATAGGTTCAGAAAGCAGCACTATCCTATCTTTATTTATAGTATCATCACCTACCAATAGCAACATAATTCTTCAGAAAACATTCCATGGACAACCAAGGCCAGTAGCCACCCATGCCTTTCCAGGCATTAGTCTTCATCCACCAGACTTTATCGTGTCTGTATCCTCAACACAGAAATATAGGGATAGTGATCACAACTAATTGGGAAATTGACGTCTCTGGACTATGGTGACCAAGAGACCCAGAGGACAGTTGGAATCACAGTAATGGTCTTCATTAGGGATAATTACCTAAGTTTGTTCACTCACAAGAACTAAAAGGTATTATCTTGAGGATCTCACCAATGAAGCCAGCAGCAGCAGTACTAATGTCAGCTCTTGACTGTGTTAGAGAGCATACAATATGCTGAGAAGATTTAAGAATGGCTTATTGAGGCTACTTACAGAAACATAGGTGATGATTACTTACTTGAACATGGGTAACTCAAAGGCAGCTACATCACTAGGAAATTCACCCCAGCAGGAAGTTTGTCCCACCAGAGTCTCTTATCCTGAGAATTTATTTCACATAAACTTGAAGGAGGGCCTTGTGAGTCTCCTAAATCTTAGGAGTTTCCTGAGTAACTTTCATTTATTTTCTGAGTCTAAAGGCAGGATGATTTCCTGGTTCTTGCTCATCTCTTCAAAGTTAACTTGGACCGTCCCTGTTAGCCACTGGAAACCATTGAACAGGACCTCCAGTGGGTACAGTACACATATTAAATCAAATACAATAAAAAGATAATGGGTTGTCAGATATTTTTTCTCCAGTTCTTAACAATGGTCTAATACAGAGATTTGTACTTTCATATATAACCACTAATTACCATTTTTAATAACCATTTTATGAAAAGGGGGGTTACATATTATTTGATTTTTATTAATGAGATGAAGGAGTAAACTTATCTCTTTCTTAAGCTTTATTAATTAACTCAAATCACAATCTCATTGGTCACTCACTAAATTGACCACATTACCCGAAAGATAGTTATACTCCCTATTGTAGGATGATAGGCCCATGATTTTTTTTTTTTTTTTTTTGCAGGTTCGACCTTTTAGTATGTCATTCAGGATATAGGATTTTATGGTACCATTTCCATTTGGGTCCAGTTTTTTTGCCCCACCCCCACCCTTGCTCTGCCCTCCCACCACACCATCCCTATTGTGCAGGCCTCAAGATGTATATTAGGTGTGTCAGCATCTTGGGCAAATACAGATTAGGAGCAACAGATGAGTGAGACCATGTGACACTTATTTTTCTGTGATTGGGTGAGTTCACTGAGAATGATGTGTTCCAAGTTTGCCCATTTTTCTTCAATTTGCTTTGTGTCATTTTTTTTCTTACTGCTGGGTAGAATTCCATTGTGTAGACATAGCACATCTTAGTTATCCATTCATCTAATGATGGACATCTGGGTGGATTCCAGTTTTTAGCTTCATGAATTGAGCAGCTATAAATATGGTTGAGCAAATCTCTCTGAACTGAGGCATGGAGCTTTTAGGGTAAATGCCCAGTCAGGGGATAACTGGGTCTGTTGGTACCTCTATAGTCATCCTTTTTAGGAGTCTCCATATTGCTTTCCATAGTGGTTGTACCAGCTTACATTCCCACCAACACTGAATGAGGGTTCCTATTTCTTCACACCCGCACCAGCATTTGTTGTCATTAGATTTTTTTAATGTTTTCTATACTTACTGGGTAAGGTGGAATCTCATAGATGTTTTAATTTGCATTTCCCTGATGATTAGGGATGTTGAACATTTTCTTAAGTGTGTGTTTGCCATTTGTATTTCTTCTTCTGAGAACTCCCTGTGCAGTTCTCTGTCCCATTTTTGAGTGGGTTGTTTGACTTTTTATTGTTCAGGTTTTTGAGTTCTTTGTAGATTTTAGAAATTGGGCCTCTGTCCAATGTGTATCCAGCAAAAATATTCTCCCATTCTGTGGGGAATCTATTGGATCTGCTTATTGTATGTTTGTCAGTAAAATGTTGTCAGTAAATCTTCAGCTTCCTAAGATCCCAATGGTTGAGTGATTGTTTAATTTCCTGAGCTACTGGGGTTTTGTTCAGGAATTCTTTTCCCACTCCCATAACATGGAAAGTTCCTCCTACTTTTTATTCATGTAGTACCAGTGTTTCTGGTCTTATATTGAGGTATTTGATCCATTTTTATTTGATTTTTGTGCATGGTGAAATGTGTGGATTGAGTTTCATTTTCCTGCATATGGTTTCCAGTTTTTCCAGCACCATTTGTTGAAGATGCTGTCTTTTTTTTCCAGTCTACATTGCTAGGGCCTTTGCCAAATATCAAGTAGCTGAAGTTACTTGACCCAAAGTCTGGGCACTCTGTTCCATTGGTCTATAATCCTGTTTTTATGCCAGTTTTTAGTACTGTGGCTTTGTAGTATAGCTTAAGATCAGGTATGATGATGCCTCCAGAGGTATTTCTTTTGTTGAGGATATGCTTGGATATTTGAGGCCTTCTCCCATTCCATATGAATTTTGAGATCATTTTTTTCTATGTCTGTGAAGAAAGATGTGGTGATTTTTGTTGGTATTGCATTAAATCTGTATGTTGCTTTTGGTAAGATTGCCATTTTCACAATGTTAATTCTGCTTATCCAGAAGCATGGGGGCGGGGCTCTTTCCATTTTCTCAAGTCCTCCTCAATTTCTTTCTTGAGTTATGTTTTCATTGAAAAGGTTCTTCACCTCCTTGGTTAATATTATTCTGAGGAATTTTAATTTTTGATGCTATTGAAAATGGGACAATGTTGCTTATTTCTTTCTCTCTAACTTTGTATTTTGCATATAGAATGACTACTGATTTTGTGCATTGACTTTGGGTTGTCAGATATTTTTTTTCTCCAGTTCTTAACAATGGTCTAATACAGAGGTTTGTACTTTCATATATAACCACTGTATGAAAAGAGGGGGTTACATATTATTTGATTCTCAATTCTACTTTATTGAAGGAGTTAATCACTTTTAAGAGTTTTGAGATGGAGTTTCTTGGGTTACTTATGTATAGAATCATGTTGCCTGTAAATAGGGCTAACTAAACTTTTTCTTTTCCAATTTGTATTTCTTTTATTTCTTTCTCCTGTTTTATTGCTTGAGCTAGTACTTCCAGTACTATATTGAAGAGCAGAGGTGAGAGTGGACACCCCTGTCTTGTTTCTGATCTCAATGGGAATTCCTTCAGTCTCTCCCCAATAAGTATTATTTGGGCTTTAGGGTCTTTATATATAGCCTTTATTATGTTGAGATATAGACTGCCCATGCCTAGTCTCTCCAACTTTTGATCATGAAATGATGCTGTATTTTGTCAAAGGCCTTTTCTGCATCTATCAAAATGACCATGTGGTTTTTGTTTTTAAGCTTATAAATGTGGTTTACTACCTTGACAGATTTCCTTATGTTGGACCATCCCTGCATTCCTGGGATGAAGCCTGCTTGATCCAGGTATGCTTTTGATGTGCTGTTGAATTCAGTTTGCAAGGATTTTGTTCAGGGTTTTTGCATCTAAGTTCATCAGGAAAATAGGCCTGTAGTTTTCTTTTCTTGAGGCATCTCTGCCTGGTTTGGGTATTTGGGCGCTACTAGCTTCACAGGAGTTGGGGAGGTTTCCCTATTCTCCAATTGTGTGGTACAATTTAAGAAAAATTGGTTTCAGTTCTTCCATGAAGGTTTTATAGAATTCAGTTGAGAAGCCATCTTGTCCTGGACCCTTCCAATCTTGATGGTAATAATAGGTTTGTTCAGAAGATTAATCTGCTCTGAGTGTAGCTTTGGTAGGTGATATGTATCCATGAATTCATTGATTTCCTCCATATTATCCAGTTTTATGGAGTAGAGGTTTTTGATATAAGTCCTGATGATTCTCCCAATTTCACTTATGTCTGTTGTGATCTCTCCTTTTTCATTTCTAGTTTTGTTAATTTGAGTTGTCTCTTTTTCTGCTTGATCAAATTGTCCAGGGGTTTATCAATATAGTTTATTTTTCAAAGAACCAGCTCTTTGTTTGATCAATCCTCTTAGTTGACTTCTTGGTTTCCAATTCATTAATTTCTGCTCTGATCTGATGTATTCCTTTCTGTCTGGAGCTTTTTGGGTTGGATACCTCTTGTTTTTCCAATGCCTTTAGGTGGATGGTTAGGTTATTGATTTGGGATCTCTCTGTCTTTGTTATGAAGGCATTTAGTG
This sequence comes from Orientallactaga sibirica, assembly GCA_036365145.1. Taxonomy (NCBI): domain Eukaryota; kingdom Metazoa; phylum Chordata; class Mammalia; order Rodentia; family Dipodidae; genus Orientallactaga; species Orientallactaga sibirica. The sequence continues at coordinate 1,100,331 of JAEOAD010000556.1, read as the reverse complement.
CAATGAATTTTTCCCCTGAGGACTGCCTTCATTGTGTCCCATAAGTTTTGGTACATTGTGTTCTCATTGTCATTCATATCAAAAAATTTTGTGATTTCATTTTTTATTTCATCCACTACTCATTTATTGTTTAATAGTGTGTTGTTCAGTTTCCAGGACCTTGGTTGGGTTCCTGGCACAACTTTTGTTGTTAATTTCTTGCAATACAGCATTGTGATCTGATATCATGCAGGAAATTATGTCAATCCTCTTAAATATATGAAGGCAGGATTTATGACCCAGTATATGATCTATATTAGAGAAAGTTCCATAGGTTGCTGAGAAGAATGTGTAATCTGTGGGTTTTGGTTCGAATGTTCTATAGATGTCAGTTAAGTTCAATAATCCATGGTGTTGTTGAGCTCTCTTATTCCCTGATAATTTTCTGTTTGGATGATCTGTCTATTGCAGATATTGGAGTATTGAAGTCCCCAACTATGATGGTGTTGGTGGTTATTTCTGTTGGTTGTAAAGTAGATTTTGTTTTATGAATTGTGGTGCACCTGTGTTTGGGGCAGGCCCATAATTTTAATTCTACATTCTCAATGATTTAAACAGAATAGAGCTGAATTTTCAGTTGTAAATAAAATCAACTTTCAGTCATCAAATGTATGTACTGAATATCTAATATATGCAAAACCCTGTAAAAAGGGGAAAAAGCACAAGCTGTAGAAGGGATGTACTATCCAGTGAGATGTACAAGATATAAAACCCAATAGAGCTAAGAAGACCCATACAAAATACCAGGACAGGGTAAGTTATTGATGAAAGGGGCAACTAGACAGATAGGGGCAGGCTGTTAAGTATGGCCAGGGAAGGAAGGGCTGGAGCACAAAGTCAGAAAGAGAAGAAAAGTGGAATTGGGACAAAAAGGCTGGAAAGAAAATGGAAAATGGTATCATTCTGTGCTACAATGGTACAAATGGATCATGGACAATAAATAAAAATTAATGGAGAAGATGATGGCAAAAATTGGGTTTGAGCTTCCTGATTGAATGGGCCCTGGATCTCCAACTCCTGGATCCCCTGCTCTGAAGGGTGTGCATGTGGAGTGAGTTGGCCAGAGCTCTCAGTTCCTTCCCTATCTCCCAGTTCCCTGGTTCTGGTGGTTCACCTGCTGCTGGCTTGAGGAGAATTGGACCCTGCAAGCTTGCTATAGAAGAAGGCCCCTTGCTCTGCCTTTCTGTTTGAATGGCCATTGAGTACCCAACTCCTGGATCTAATGCTCCAGAGGATGTGTGAACAGAGTGAGTAGGCCAGAGTTCCTGGTTCATTCCCCTCCTCCTACGTCCTAGATCCCAGTACTGCTGCTGCTGTTTTGGGATGGCCTATTCCCTGTGTGTGGGCTAAGTAAGCAGGCCTTTTGATCTGGTTTTCTGATTGGCCTGTAGGTACCCTAATCCCTATTCTGCTGAGTCAGTGGGTGTACTAGCCAATGTAGTAGCCCCTGACTCTTCAGCACCCCAGCTCCTGATTCCCCAACCCCTGATCTCCATGTGCTGAAGACTGTGTACAAGTGGAGTAGGCTAGAGCTCCCAGTTCCTCACATTCCAGTTTCCCAAGTAACTTTGATGTGCTTGCAATCTCAACAATCTGTGTATCTACAGCTGTAACCCACCCCATATACCAATCTGGTTTACATTTAAAATAGAGCACTAAAACTGGAGAGATGGCTTAGCAGTTAAGGCATTTTACTGTGAAGCCTAAGGACCCAGGTCCAACTCTCTAGATCCCACAGAAACCAGATGCACAAGGGTGAGGGAAGTGCAAGGTTTCATATACACACTAGGTAGGTCAAGCATTTGGAATTCAATTTCAGTGGCTGAGGCCCTGGCATGCCAATTCTCTCTCTTTCTCTCTCCCCTCTCATGTTCTCTAAAAAATAAATAATGTTAGAAAATTTTAAAAACACAAACTGAAAATCCTACAAGGAAAAATAATTCCTTCTGCCTAAAATGATTCCCCAAGATGGGTAGACCACAACACAAACAAAAAGTGACAAAAGTCAGTAAACTGAGAGATCTCTACCAGGGATACCTGGTCCAACAATGGAAGCCTCCAATGAAATCATAGAGGAATCAACAGAAATTGAATCCCAAAATGAAAACACAACAAGCAATATGACTCTTATCCAAAGAATTGATGAACTGGAAGCAAACCATCAAAAAACCAACAATCACATAAATGAAATTGAGCAGAACCATCTAATAGAACGCTCAGCTTTTTTCACTAGGCTAACTTAATTAAAGAAAACCATAGGAATTGAGAGTGAGTCAATAAACGGAAGATCTCAATAACCAGCCAATTAAGCTTAATGAAGACTTGATCAAATGCAAGAATAAATTCTAAGAAGCATCAAGAAAAATCAAACCACAAACTAAAATCATACCTCAAAAACAAGGTGACACAATGCAAAATAACACAACTGAAAACAAAAATCAAATAGAGCTTATCAAAACTTCTCTAGAACTCCTTTCTAACAGTTACTCATGTAGAAGACAGAACCTTTGAGCTGGAGGACAATAAAGAAGAAATTGATCAGGAGCCCAAAAACTTTTCTAAGTTCAAAAAATCATGCAGAGTATGAGGGAACTCTAGGATACCTTAAAACATCTGGATCATGAGTACACCAGGAGAGGACATAAGGCCAGAGGCATACAGAACATATTCAACAAAATTATTGAAGAAAACTTTCCCAGTCTTTCAAAATAGATGCCCATCCAGCTATAAGAAGCTCACAGAACACCTAACAGGCAGGACCAAAGAAGAAATTCTCCAAGGCACATCATAGTTAAAACTCTTAATAATAAAACAAAGAGAGAGTTCTAAAAGCAGCAAGAGAGACACAACTCACTCCATACAAAGGCAGTTCCATCAGAATTACCTCAGATTTCTCTATGAAAGCCAGAAGGGCCTGGAATGAAACACTTCAACATCTAAAGAAACTATGGCTTCCAACCCAAGCTACTGTACCCAGTGAAAGTATCCCTCACAATGGATGGTGAAAGTAAAACTTTCAATGAAATAAGTGAACTCAATGAACACAAAGCCAAACCTCCAAAGAATATTTCAGGAAATACTCCACACAAAACCGTGAAACAACCAATCTCATGAGCCAACAAGATCACAGTAACCAAAACTAGACCAGGATCAAAAAAGTACAAAACACAAAAAGCACCAACCCCCATAAAGCACCCCATCATTGCTGGGATTAAATTGAACCTCACAGTTATGACCTTAAACATTAATGATCTTAACTCACCCATCAAAGACACAAAGTTACCAGGGTGAATCAGAAAAATGTATCCTTCTAATTGCTGTCTTCAAGAAACCCACCTCACCACTAAACACAGACACCTCCTCAAGGTGAAGGGATGGAAAATGATATACCAAACAAATTTAAATAAGAAACAAGCAGATGTTGCTACATTAATATCTGATCAAATAGACTTCAAACCAAAAATAATAAAAAAGGACAAAGACAGCCACTTCTTACTCATCAAAGGAACAATCCAACATGAACATATCACAATCATAAATTTATATACACCAAACACAGGTGCAGCACAGTTTATAAGACAAAACCTACTTGACAACAGAACAGAAATAAACAACATCATAATAGTTTGGGACTTCAATACTTCACTATCATCAATAGGCAGATCATCCAAGCAGAAAATCAACAGGGAAATAACAGAGCTCAACAAAACCATAGATCAACTAGATCTAACAGACATCTATAAAATTTTCCACCCAATTCTATAGAATTTATTCTTCTTAGCAGCACACAGAACCTTCTCCAAAATAGATCATATATTAGGTCATAAAGCATGCCTCCATAAATTCAGGAAAATTGAAGTAATTTCCTGAATTATATCAGATCACAATGTTTTAAAGGTAAAAATTAACAGGAGACACATCAGGAACTCCACAACCTCCTGGAGACTGAACAACACACATTTAAACAATGAATAGATTGTATAAGAAATCAAAAAATTGTAAAATTCCTAGAATTGAATGATAGCAAAAACACAAGTTACCAAAACTTATGGGACACAATGAAGGCAGTCAAAAGGGGAAAATTTATACCACTAAATGCTTTCCTAACAAATACAGAATGATTCCAAATCAATAACTTAACTATCCACATAAAGGAGTTGGAAATACAAGAAGAATCCAACTCTAAGAGCTCCACACAGAAAGAAATAATCAAGATCAGAGTTTAAATTAATGATTTGGAAACTAAGAAAACAATTTTGAAAATTGATGAAATGAAGAGCTGGCTCTTAGAAAAAATAAACAAGATTGATAAATCCCTGGACAACTTGATCAAGTGAAAAAAGAGAGAAGTCTCAAATAAACAAAATAAGAAATGAAAAAGGAGCGGTCATAACAGACATCATTGAAATAGGAAGAATTGTCAGGACATACTTCCAAAACCTGTACTCAACAAAATTGGATTATATGGAAGAAATGGATGAATTTCTAGCCACATACCACCTACCAACACTAATTCAGAGCAGATTGATCACCCAAAAAAACCTATCATATCCATCATGATTGAAAAGGTAATCATAAGCCTCCAAAAAGAAAAGCTCAGTACCAGATGGCTTCTCCACCAAATTCTATCAAACCTTCATGGAAGAACTGAAACCAATTTTTCTCAAACTGTTTCATATAACTGGAGAAAAGGGAATCCTCCCCAACTCCTTTTATGAAGCTAGTATCACCCTAACCAAAACCAGTCAGAGATACAACAAGAAAAGAAAACTATAGGCCTATATTCCTGATGAACTTAGATGCAAATATCCTGAACAAAATTCTCACAAACTAAATTCAACAACACATTGAAAGTGTTATCTACCTTGACAAGGTAAGCTTCATCCCAGGAATGAAGGGATGGATCAACATATGTAAATCTGTCAATACCACATACATAAACTTAATCACAGAACCACATGTTTATCTCAATAGATGCAGAGAAGGCCTTTGACAAAATACAACATCATTTCATGATCAAAACTCTAGAGAGAATAAGCATGGATGGCTTATATCTCAACACAATAAAGGCTATACATAAACCACCTAAAGCCCAAATAATACTTACTGGGGAAAGAATCAAGGTGTTCTCACTGAGATTATGAACAAGACAGCGGTGCACACTCTCACCATTGTTCTTCAACATAGTTCTAGAAGTCCTAGCCCAAGTAATGAGACAGAAGAAAGAAATAAAAGAGATAAAAATTGGAAAGGAAGAAGTTAAGTTAGCCCTATTTGCATATTACATGATACTATACATGTGACCCAAAAGTCTCCATCTTAAAACTTCTCAAGGTGATTAATTCCTTCAGCAAAGTGGCAGGATACAAAATCAACACACAAAAAATCAGTAGCCTTTCTATATGCAAAGGGAAAATATTCAGAGAAAGAAAATAACTAGGCTGTCCCATTTTCAATGGCAAAGAAAAAGTAAATACCTTGGAACAGCACTAAACAAGGATGTAAAAGACCTCTATAATGAAAACATAAAAACACTCAAGAAAGAAATTGAGGAGGATTTTAAAAGATGGAAAGAACTTCCATGCTCCTGGAGCAGTATAATTAATATTTTGAAAATTGGCAATCCTAGCCAAGGAAACAGCAGAACTTGCAGAAACTCAACAAACAGCCAATAATTGTATGAATGGGGTCCTTTCTAGATTAGACCTAATAGAAAAGAACCAGGAAGGGTTCCAAAGACAGTTATATAAACTGACAGAGAGAAAAAAAAAAAAATAAATAAATAAAAGAGGACTCAATAACCAACTGGCTAAGTTCAATGGAGACATTAAAAAATGCATGGATGAACTCCAAGAAGCATTAAAAAAATCAGAAAATGAAGTGAAAAGGGAAGTTGACAGAGGGATGGAAACTATACATAAAAAAGAAGTAGAAAATACGAACCAAATTGTACAAGCCCAAACTCTATAGAAGCTCTCAAGAACAGTCAGCCAAGTGGAGGATAGAAACTCAGAACTGGAAGAAAAAAAAACAGAAAAAACAGTTCATGAGTCCAAAAGTTTCAATAAGTTCAAAAATATCTGTGAACAGAACATGAGGGAAATGTGGGATATGATTAAATGCCTGAACATTCAAATTATGGGTATACCAGAAGGGGAAGAAATTCAGACCAGAGGCATGGAAAACCTATTCAACAAAATTATCAAAGAAAACTTTCCCACCCTCTCAAAAGAAAGTCCCATCAAAACACAGGAAGCTAACAGAACCCCAAACAGACTGGAACAAAGGAGAAATTCTCCAAGGCATATTATCATTAAAATGCTAAACATCAAGCACAAAGAGGAACTCCTAAATGCAGTTGGGGAGAAACAACACATTAACTACAAAGAAAACCCTATCAGAATTACTTCAGACTCCTCAATGGAAGCCCTAAAAGCCAGAACAGCCTGTAATGGAAAACTGAAAACTCTAAGAACTTGTGGTTTCCAACCCAAGCTACTCTATCCAGCAACAGTATCCCTCATAATAGATGGTGAAATAAAAACTTTCCATGATAAGAGTCAGCTATATAACTATATGAACACAAAGCCAAACCTACAGAAGGTACTTCAGGGAATTTTACACACAGAAGAAGCAAATAACCAACTGCAAATGCGTACGAGAAGCAGAAGACAATAACCAAACCGTGAGAAGGCACAAAAACTACAAAGACCAAGAAACCACCAAACCACATAAACCACCACAATATGGCAGATATCAAATAAAACCTCATGGTTATTACCCTAAATATTAATGACCTTAATTCACCCATCAAGAGACATAAACTAACAGGGTGGAGCAGAAAATTAGATCCCTCAATCTGCTGTCTTCAAGAAACCCACCTCACTACTAAAGACAGACAACTCTTCAGGGTGAAAGGGTGGAATATGATATTCCAAGCAAACAGAAACAAGAAACAAGCAGGTGTAGCTATACATATATCAGATAAAATAGACTTCAAACCAAACTAATCAAGAAAAAGAAGGCCAGTTCTTGCTCAACAAGGGAACAATCCAACAAGAGGATAACACAATCATTATGCACAATCTTTATGCACCAAACAAAGGTGCACCACAATTCATAAAACAAAATCTACTCGATAACAACATAGAAATAACTACCAATACCATCATAGTTGGGGACTTCAATACTCTACTATCAGCAATAGGCAGATCATCCAAACATAAAATTAAGAGGGATATAAGAGAGCTCAACAACACCATAGGTCAATTGTATCTAACAGACATCTATAGAACATTTTACCCCAAAACCACAGATTACACATTCTTTTCAGCTGCCCATGGAACCTTCTTTAAAATAGATCACATACTGGGTCATAAAGCCTGACTCCATATATTTAGGAGGATCGACATAATTTCCTGCATGATACCAGATCACAATGCTATATTGCTAGAAATTAACAGCCAAAGTTGTGTCAGGAATCCAACCAGCTCCTGGAAACTGAACAACACACCCCTAAGCAATAAATGTGTAGTGGAAGAAATAAAAAGTGAAATTGCAAAATTTTTGGATATGAATGACAATGAGAACACATCGTATCAAAACTTATGGGATACAATGAAGGTGGTCCTCAGATGAAAATTCATTACACTAAATGCCTTCATAACAAAGACAGAAAGATCCCAAATCAACAACCTAACCATCCACCTAAAGGCATTGGAAAAACAAGAGGTATACAACCCAAAAAGCTCCTGACCAAAAGAAATAATTAAGATCAGAGCAAAAATCAATGAATTGGAAACTAAGAAGACAATTAAGAGAATTGATCAAAAAGCTGGTTCTTTGAAAAAATAAACAAAATTGATAAATCCCTGGCCAATTTGATCAAGCATTAAAAACAGACAACTCAAATTAACAAAATTAGAAATGAAAAAGGAGAGATCACAACAGACATAAGTGAAATTGGAAGAATCATCAGGACTTACTTCAAAAAACTCTCCTCCACAAAACTGGATAATATGGAGGAAATGGATGAATTCCCGGACACATACCACCTACCAAAGCTAAACTCAGAGCAGATTAATCACCTAAACAAACCTATCACAACCATCGAGATTGAACAGGTAATCAAAAAACTCCCTAAAAAGAAGAGTCCAGGAACAGATGGCTTCTCAGCTGAATTCTATCAAACCTTCATGGAAGAACTGAAATCAAATTATCTCAAATTGTACCACACAATTAGAGAACAGAGAAAGCTCCCCAACTCCTTCTATGATGCTAGTATCACTCTAATACCTTTGCAAGACCATCATAATAGAAGATAAAGATGATGACATCAAATTAAAAGAGAGACTAATGGATAGAAAGAGGGTATATGATGGAGAATGGAGTTCTGAAGGGGAAAGGGAGGAGGGAGGGAAATATAGTGGGTTTTTTGTATGTAAGTATAGAAGTTGTCAATAAAAAAAAAACTTTTTTAATGGTAAGCCAAAATAAACACTTTACTTCCATCAAAAAAAATCAATATTGTGAAAATGGCAATCTTACCAAAAGCAATTTACACATTTAATGCAATTCCCATCAAAATTACAATGGCATTCTTCATGGAAATAGAACAAACAATCCAAAAATTCATTTGGAGGGCTAGAGATATGGCTTAGCAGTTAAGGCACCTGCCTCCTAAGCCTAAGAATGCTGGTTCCAATCTCCAGGTCCCACGTTTAGCCAGATGCAAAGTGATGCAAGGGTGCAATGCCGCACTTGACCACAAGGGGGTGCACGCATCTGGATTTCACTTGCAGCAGTTGAGAGGCTGCTGGAGAGCCCATCTCTATCTGTCTCTCTCTCCCTCTCTCTGTGTCTCTCTCCAAAAAAAAAAAAAATCATTTGGAAGCACAAAACATCTCAAATATCTAAACAATTTTGAGCAAGAAAAAGAAGGCTGGTGGTATCACCATACTTGATTTTAACCTATATTACAGAGCCATACTAACAGAAACAGCATGGTACTGGCACAAAAACAGACCTGTAGATCAATGAAACAGAATGGAGGACCCTGGTGTTCACCCACGTAGCTATAGCCACCTGATCTTTGACAAAAATGCCAACAATAGTCATTGGAGAAAAGAAAGTCTCTTCAGCAAATGGTGTTGGGAAAACTGTGTATGTATCTGCAGAAGGATGAAAATAGATCCTTATCTTTTTCCATGTACAAGAACTAAGTCCAAATGGATCAAAGACCTTAATATCAGACATGAAACACTGAAACTGCTAGAGGAAAACATAGAGGAAACCCTTCTACATATTGGTCTGGGCAAAGACTTTATGAATATAACCCCAATTGCTCAGGAAATAAAACCACAAATCTACCAATGGGACCTCATGAAATTACTAAGCTTTGTAAAGCCAAAGACACTGAATAGAGCAAGGAGGCATCCTACAGAATGGGAGAAAAATATTTACCTATACATCTGACAGAGGGTTAATATCTAGGATATATAAAGAACTCAAAAAAATTAAATAAGAAGAAATCAAACAACCCAATTAAAAAATGGGCTATGGAACTAAATAGAGAGTTCTCAGAAGAAATACAGATGGCATATAAACATCTAAAAAAATGTTCTAAATCCCTGGTCGTCAGGGAAATGCAGATTAAAACTACTTTGAGATTCCATCTCACTCCTGTCAGATTGTCTATCATCTTGAAAACGAATGACCATGAATCCTGGTGAGGATGTGGAAAAAGAGAAACCCTTCTACACTGTTGGTAGGAATGCAATCTGGTCCGATAAAAATAGATTTACCATATGATCTAGCTATACCACTCCTAGGCATATATACTAAGGACTCGTCTCACTACCTTAGTGATATTTGCTTGACCATGTTTATTGCCACTCTATTCACAATAGCTAGAAAATGCAACCACCCTAGATGTCCCTCAACTGATGAGTGGATAATGAAGATGTGGCACATTTACATAATGGAGTTCTACTCAATGGTAAAGAATAAAGAAGTTATGAAATTTGCAGGAAAATGGGTGTATCCGAAAAGGGTTATACTTAGTGAGGTAACCTAGGCCAAGAAAGCCAAATGTCACATGTTATCTCTCATATGTTTATCCTAGCTACAAATCATTGGACTTTTTTGTGAGTGGGAATAGAACTCAGTGGTAGAAGCCAATAAGCTAGAAAGGGGATATACAGGGAATAGAAAGGAAGGGAGGGGGAATTAATAGGATGGTATTGTATATATGAAAGTAGAACAGATTAATGGGGGTGAAAAGGCCTAAGTGAGGTCAGGGGAAGGAATTGAGTAAAGGAAAGGTGGAGGGAGGGATAATCAAAATCTAAGAGGAGATAAGTAAATCATATGGAAACCTACTTTTCTGGACAATGGAACACACAGAAGCAATAGATTGTTACTAGAAATATTTCAGTGCCAGGGATGGGATACCATCCAGTGAGTTGTTACCAGGGAAGTCACAGATACCCTGAAAATATTATAGGCCATTGCCAAGGTCCTTGTTTTCCCACCAAGAATAGATGGTAAGACCCTAATGCTGAGGACTCCACATACTTAGGCTGCAGGGACACTGAGAAATCCTGCTGGAGCTGAACTGAAAGCCTCCTACATGTTGACCAGCTGACAGAAAGCTGGAAATAGCTATGCTACATGCAGTTCAATGGGAGAGAGAGAAAACACAAATGAAGATACTTAACAGCGAACACTGCAATCTTTAAATTTGGCCAGCCAGACCAAATGAGCCAATGGGTACAATAGTGGTATTTCTGTTCTGAGGGAAACAAATCACCCTTTAATTGGACTGGAGGCCCGCTCCATGGGAGGGAATACATGCCTGATACTGAAAAATCTACAACAGGGGTAGTCATGAGTCCTAGGGATATGACATCTGCTGGTGTCTTGCTAAATGTATATATTATGCTCACCAAACTGCCCAGTAAGCACTTCTCTTAATGTCCATAACCATATATTAATGCTACTCTCACTTTTGGTTAGAGAAGCTTCTCTTTTCAGCTGGTGGTGACCTTGGCATGACTCAGAAGGGGTGATGGTGCTGAGAAGATGGGACAGAGGAGTGCTCAGCACTGAAACATCTCTAACACAACTTCCAAGGGTCATAGTCTATTGTGGAAGAGGTGGTGGAAAGAATGTAAGAGGCAAAGGAAGGGTAGGACTCCTTAGAACGTGCTCCTCCAGACACAAATTGGCCTGGATATCCATGACCTCACAGTGCCTGACACTACCTACAAAAGACCATCATAATAGAAGGAAAAGATCATAACATGAAAATAAAACAGAGACTGATTGGGAGGGGGAGGGGATATAATGGAGAGTGGAGTTTCAAAGGGAAAAGTGGGGGGGAGAGATGGAAGTACCATGGGATATTGTCTACAATTAAGAAAATTTTCAATAAATTTTAAAAAAAGAAAAGAAAAGAAAATATTCAACATCCCTAATCATCAGGGAAATGCAAATTAAAGTGACTATGAGATTCCACCTTACCTCTATAAGGATAGCAAACATTAAAAAACAAGTGCTGGCAAGGTTGTGGAGAATAGGAACCCTCATTCACTGTTTTTGGGAATGTAAGATGGTACAACCACTATGAAAAGCAATATGGAGACTATTAAAAAGGATGACTATAGCAGTACCAACAAACCCAGTTATTCCCTTACTGGGTTCCAAGTCTCAGTTCAGAGTGATTTGCTCAACCATGTTTATAGCTGCTCAATTCATAATAGCTAAAAGCTGAACCCAGATATTCATCATTAGATGAATGGATAACTAAGATGTTGTATATGTACACAATGGAATTGTAAAGAGCAGTAACATAAAATGACACAATGCAACTGAAGAAAAATGGTCAAACTTGGGACAGATCATTATCAGTGAACTCTCCCAATCACAGAAAGGTAAGCATCGCATGGTCTCACTCATCTGTGGCTCCTAAACTGAATTTGCCTGAGATACTGACACACCTAATAAACATCTCGAGGCCTAGAAATAGGAATCTTGGGGCAGGAGGGGAGGGTAAAGGTGGGGGGGCAAAAAAACTGTATTAAAATGGAAATGGTACCATAAAATCCTATATCCTGAAAGACATACTAAAAGGTCAAACCTTCATCAGGTGCTTAGAGTGAATACCTGAATCACAGGAGCCTGGAGAGGGTAGGATGAAGCCTAACCTCAATCTTCCCCTGTCTCTCTTTCTCTCACTCCCTCTTCTTTCTCTTCTCTCTTTTTCTTTCTCTTTCATGTTACCTATACTTTTTCTTCCTTCTTTTCCCTTGGCACTGACCTGTAACTCCCAGTACCAGCATGCGGTTAACATCCACAATGAGCTGTTGATCAGTGAGACCTACAAGATTTCCTAAAAGAAGACAGATTTCTGTCACAGTATTTGATGACCCACCATATGCTGATGGGATGGAACATGGTGTGACCTGGCTGGAATCTGGAAGAGAGTCAGTCCCCAATTAGCTTGTTTAGTGCTGGAAGGCACTAAATAAGTGATTGGAGGAAAGCAACCAATATCTGTCTAAGCAACTCATGGTCTAAGCTACTCAGCAGCAAACAACCTGATATGATATAAACATGGTTGAGCAAATATCTCTGATATAGGCTTGGAGCTTTTAGGGTAAATGCCCAGTAGGGGATAACTGGGTCTGTTCATACCTCTATAGTCATCCTTTTTTGGAGTCTATATATTGCTTTCCATTGTGGTTGTATCAGTTTACATCCCTACCAACAGTAAATGAAGGTTCCTATTTCTCCACATCCTTACCAGCACTTGTTGTCATTAGATTTTTTAATTTTTGCTGTCCCTACTGGAGTAAGGTATAATCTTGTAGATGTTTTAATTTGCATTTCCCTGATGATTACAGATGTTGAACACTTTCTTAAGTGTGTATTTGTCATTTGTATTTCTTCCTCTGAGAACTCCCTGTGCAGTTCTCTGCCCCATTTTGTGAGGGATTTTTAATTTTTTTTGTTGTTTAGATTTTTGAGTTCTTTGTATATTTTAAAGATTAGGCCTCTGTCCAATGTGTATCCAGCAAAAATTTTCTCCCATTCCATGGGTAATCTATTGGCTCTGCTTGTTGTATGTTTTTCAGTGAAAAAGCTTTTCAGCTTCATGAGATCCCAATGGCTGAGTGATTGTTTAATTTCCTGAGCTACTGGGGTTTGGTTCAGGAATTATTTTCCCATTCCTATAACATGGAAATTTCCTCCTACCTTTTATTCCTGTAGTAGCAGTGTTTCTGGTCCTATATTGAGGTCTTTGATCCATTTAGACTTGATTTTTGTGCATGGCAAAATGTGTGGATCGAGTTTCATTGTCCTGCATATGTTATACAGTTCATCCAGCACCATTTGTTAAAGATGCTATCTTTTTTCCAGTCTACATCTTTGGGGCCTTTGTCAAATATCAAGTAGCTGTACTTACTTGCCCCAAAGTCTGGATCCTAGATTCTGTTCCATTGGTCAATCATCCTGTTTTTATACCAGTACCATGTTGTTTTTATTACTATGGCTTTGTAGTATAGCTTTAGATTAGGTATGGTGATGCCTCCAGAGGCATTCTTTTGTTGATGATATGCTTGGTTATCTGAGGCCTTCTGCCATTCCATATGAATTTTGACATCATTTTTTTCTATCTCTGTGAAGAAAGATGTTGTGGTTTTTATTGGTGTTGCATTAAATCTATATATTGCTTTTGGTAAGACTGCCATTTTCACAATGTTAATTTTGCCTATTCAGGAGCATGAGAGGTCTTTCCACTTTCTCAAGCCCTCCTCAATTTCTTTCTTGAGTGTTTTTATGTTTTCATTGTAAAGGTCTTTCACCTCCTTGGTTAATGTTATTCCAAGGTATTTTTTTATGCTATTGCATATGGGACAATTTGCTTACTTCTTTTTCTGTATCTTTGTCTTTTGCAAATAGAAAGGCTACTGATTTTTGTGCATTGACTTTATATCCTGGTACTTTACTGAAGGAGTTAATCACATTTAAGTATTCCCTTCCAGGCTCTTCTGGCTTTTAGAGTCTCCATTGAGTGGTCTGAATTAATACTGATGGGCTTTCCTTTATACGTAATGTGTTGTTTCTCTCTAGCTACTTTTAGGACTTTCTCTTTGTGATTGATCTTTAGAGTCTTAATGATAATATGTCTTGGAGTTCTACTAGCTTCTTGTAACTTGATGAGACTTTCTTTTGAGAGAATGGGAATAATTTTTCCATGCCTTTGGTCCATATTTCTTCCCCTTCTGGTATTCCTATGATTCAAATGTTAGGACATTTAAGGGTATCCCATATTTCCCTCAAGTTCTGTTCACAGAAATTTTTGAACTTACTGAAACCTTTGGACTCCTGAACTGTTTCTTCTGTTTTGTCTTCCAGTTCTGAGTTTCTATCCTCTACTTGGCTGACTCTATTCTTGAGAGCTTCTATAGCATTTTGGACTTATTCAATTTGGTTCATATTTTCTACTGCTTTTTTTTTTTTTTGTTTGTTTTGTTTTGTTTTCGAGGTAGAGTCTCACTCTAGCTCAGCCTGACCTGGAATTCACTATATAGTCTCAGGGTGGCCTTGAACTCATGGCAATCCTCCTACCTCTGCCTCCCAAGTGCTGGGATTAAAGGCATGTTCCACCACCCCTGGATCATATTTTCTACTGCTTTGTTATGTATAGTTTCCATCTCTCTGTTGAGTTCCCTTTTTCTGTCATTTTCTGGTTTTCTTAATGCTTCCTGGAGTTCATTATTGCATTTTTTGCTGAAATGTCGATCTTTAGTTCAATAATTATTTGTATCTAGTCTATAGGGATGGTATAAAAAATGAAGTTAATATATATCTTAGCATGTTTTTGTCATTTGCAGATTGTCATATACAAATATATGAATGCATATGTATGTTGCATTGAAGTAGAAAGGAGATTAGGGAAAAGGAGGCTAGCAGGAGTGGTAAGAGGAGGTGGGAAGTAGGGACAGTTTGAATGGTAAATATGGACAATGTATATGATACACTAGAAAGAAGTTGTCTTTATGAAACTCAGCACTGTGTACAACAAACATCCACAAAAAACAAAGGAGCAAAAGCAAAATGAAATATGTCTCTTTCCATGGATTATATGGGGTAGTAGATGATCACAAATATGGGATACTAATTATGAATATATTAATTGTTAAATATTCATTCTGTTAACACACACAAACAAACACATGTACTTTTTCTACTTCTCTCCAATATCCTCTCCTTCTGCCTCTAATTCACCTTCATTCTTTTTTTACATATTTTTATTAGTTATGTAGATAATGTGTATATAGTCATGCTGGTACCATCATTATCCTCCTCCCTGTTCTCACCCCTGTGAAGGGACTCTCCTCATTGGGGAATGTGGGTAGTGCATTGTGGGTGTAGCCATCAGTTATGGGGAAGAGGCAATGTCTCTGTGCATAATGTCACAACTTGTGGCTCTAACAATCTTTCTGCCCCCTCTTCTATGAATTTCCCTGAGCCACATTGGGATCATTTTAGGTTTACTTCAGTGATGAGGTCTAGGGAGCCTCTGTATCTCTGGATATCTGGTTTGATAGGAGTTGAGTGTTTTCTGTGTCTATATCCTTCACCCTTGTGTTGGTACCAGGTTCACTAAGAAAGTAGCACTCTTGCTCATTTCCCCCACTACTCTATGGTTTCAACTGGGGCCCTGGTGAGGTGCAATAGAATGATACTCTCCTCAGGTTCTGCGTCCATCTAAAAAAGAGAATCAAATCATCCAATGGACAGAGAGGTCAGCACCAGATAAATGGTTGGGGTAACCATTATTATTTTAGAGAGAATTTCATAGGTATAGGCCCTCATGATTGGTGGGAACTTGATATTGGATAGTGGGCTCATTTTTTGGATATGGCTCTGACTTGTTTCCCAATTCCAGCTATGGATTCTCTTCCACTGAGCAGATATGTTAGACAAAACAAGAGCAGTTTGTTACCCACCATGGCTGTGAACCACTATTGCCCTTGTGTGAGCATCATGTCAGGTTGTTGCTAAGAAGCTTAGATCAAGCGTTGCTTGGACAGTTGTTGGTCACTTGACCCCAGTCGCTCATGTAGCACTTTCTAGCACTAGACAAGCTAACTGTCTGGGGACTGACTCTCTTCTAGATTCCAGCCAGGTCACTCCATGTTCTGTACCAACAGCATATGGTGTCTTTGGCAGTAGGGTCTTACCATTAACCTTTTGTGGGTCATCAAGTACCCTGACAGAAATCTGTCTTCTTTTGGGAAGCCTTGTAGGTCTGATGACAGCTCATTGTGGGTGTTAAGTGCATGCTGGTACTGAGAGTTACAGGCCAGTGCCAAGGGAAAAGAAGGAAGAAAAAGATAGGCAATATAAAAGAGAAAGAGAGAAGAGAGAGAAGAGGGAGAGAGAGAGAGAGAGAGAGAGAGAGAGAGAGAAACAGGAGACGATTAAGTGATTAAGGCTAGTCTTCATTTTACCCTTTCCAGGGCCCTGTGAATCAGGTGTTCCCTCTAAGGACTTGATGAAGGTTCAAACTTTTAGTCTGTCTTTCAGGATATAGGATATTCTGGTGCCATTTCCATTTGGGTCCAGTTTTGTGTTCCCCTCCACAACCTTACCTTCCCCTCTTGCCCCACTCCCCCTATTTTCTGGACCTTGAGATGCTCATTAGATATGTCAGCATCTCAGGCAGATTCAAGTTAGAAGCCACATATGAGTGACACCATGTGACAATTATCTTTCTGTGATTAGATGAGTTCTCTGAAAATGATCTGTTCTAGGTTTGACCATTTTTCTTCAAACTTTATTGTGTCATTTTTCCTTACTGCTGTGTAGAATTCCATCACATAGATATGCCACATCTTAGTTATCCATTCACCTAATGATGGACATCTGGGTTGATTCCAGTTCTTAGCTATTATGAATTGAGCAGCAATAAACATGGTTGAGCAGATCTCTCTGAACTGAGGCTTGGGGCTTTTAGGATAAATGCCCAGTAAGGGAATAAGTGGGTCTGATGGTAACTTTATAGTCAACCGTTTTTAGAAATCTCCATATTGCTTTCCATTGTGGTTGTGCCATCTTACATTCCTACCAACAGTTAATGAGAGTTCCTACTTCTCCACAATCTCACCAGCATTGATTTTCATTAGATTTTTTAATGTTTGCCTTACTGGGGAAGGTGGAATCTCATAGTTGTTTTAATTTGCATTTTCCTGATAATTAGGGATGTTGAATATTTTCTTAAGTGTGTTTGCCATTTGTATTTCTTCCTCTGATAACTCCCTGTACAGTTCTCTGCCCATATTTTGAGTGGGTTGTTTGACTTTTTATTGTTTAGGTTTTGAGTTCTTTATAAATTCTAGAAATTAGGCCTCTATCAGTTGTATAGCCAGCAAAAATTTTCTCCCATTCTGTGGGTAATCTATTGGCTCAAATTATGGTATGTTTGTCTGTGAAAAAAACTTCAGCTTCATGAGATCCCAATGGTTCAGTGATTGTTTAAGTTCCTGAGCTACTGGGGTTTTGTTCAGGAAGTCTTTTCCCACTCCTGTATCATGAGAAATTCCTCCTATTTTTTTCTTCCAGTAGCAGCAGAGTTTCTGGTCTTATTTTGAGGTTTTTGATTCATTTGGATTTGATTTTTGTGCATAGCAGGATGTGTGGATAGACTTTCATTTTCCTACATATGGTTGCCCAGTTTGTCTAGCACCATTTGTTGAAGATGCACTCTTTTTTCCAGTCTATATTGTTAGGGCCTTTGTTAAATATCAAATAGCTATAGCTATTTGATTCAAAGTCAAGTCCTCATTTCTGTTCCATTGGTCTATAATTTTGTTTTCATGCCAGTACCATATTGTTTTTATTACAATGGCTTTATAGTATAGCTTAAGATCAGGTATGGTGATGCCTCCAGAGGTGTTTCTTTTGCTAAGGATATGCTTGGATATCTGAGGCCTTCTGCCATTCCATATTAATTTTGAGATCATTTTTTTCTATCCCTGTGAGGAAAAATGTTGGGATTTTTATTGGTATTGTATTAAATCTGTATATTGTTTTTGGTAAGATTGCTATTTTCACAATGTTAATTCTGCCTATCTAGGAGCATAAGAGGTCTTTCCATCTTCTCAAGTCCTCCTCAATTTCTTTCTTGAGTGCTTTTATGTTTTCATTGTAAAGGTCTTTCACATACTTGGTTAATGTTATTTCAAGGTACTTTATTTTTTTGTTGCTATTGAAAATGGTACAACATTGCATATATCTTTCTCTGTATCTTTGTCTTTTGCATATAGAAAGGCTACTGATTTTTGTGCATTTGTTTTGAATCCTGCTACTTTGCTGAAGAAATTAATCATCTTTAAGGGTTTTGAGATGGATGTTCTTGGGTTACTCATAAGTCATGTCATCTGTGAATAGGGCTAACTTAACTTCTTCTTTTCCAATTTGTATCCCCTTTACTTCTTTCTTATTTCTTATTGCTTGAGCTAGGACTTCCAATACTATCTTGAAGAACAGAGGTGAGAGTGGACACCCCTGTCTTGTTCCTAATCTCAGAGGGAATTCCCTTCAGTCTCTCCCCATTAAGCATTATTTGGGCTTTATGAGCTTTATATGTAGCTTTTATTATTTTGAGATATAAACCACTCATGCCTATTGTCTCCAATGATCATGAAATGATGTTGTATTTTGTCAAAGGCCTTTTTCTGCATCTATCAAAATGATCATGTGGGTTTTGTGTTTAAACTTATTTATGTTCACCTTCATTCTTTGGTGACGAGTAAGGGCAGTCTAAGATGAGAGCTGTCATATTTTGAGATTCACAGCATGTTAAGGAATAACTAACCTAATATGTTGTGTGAGCATAGAACTCTTGACCAGGCTCAGTCTGTGAAGCTGTGACAGTTGCTTCAGGGCTCCAAAAGTTCTGTAGGAATGGGCTAATCACCAGAAATCCCTAGCTAGGAAGTAGACACTTGTTCTCAACTTCAGGAATTGATTTTCCAGATTAAAAGTGTACTTTAAGGAATTTCCTAAACAGTACTCTGTACCATGTCCCCTAAATGATTTTTAAAATGGCTTAGCTGTTAAGGCACCTGCCTACTAAGCCTAAGAACATTAGTTCCAATCTCCAGGTCCCACATTTAGCCAGATGCAAAGTGACTCAAGGGCACAATGCTGCACTTGCCCACAAGGGGACGCTCGCATCTGGAGTTGTTTACAGGCTGATAGGCTGCTGACGCACACATTCTCTATCTGTCTTCCTCTCCCTCTCTCTCTCTCTCTCTCCAAAAAAAAAATGTTTTGTAAAGCCAGTTTCTCTGTCTACATTTGAAACTTTTTATTAATGTGCTTTATATAAAATGAACAGATAACAACTCATTTCCAGGTAGATGTTAATAACTCATATTGTATAAAATTTTAACATTGATATTATTACCTTTTGAATATGTAAAAGAAAATACAAAATCACACTTCAGAGTTTTAAATTGATGTTTATTTTTTAAATATTGTAACATTGACTTGTCAGGCATAGCGTACTTAATATATTTCACTTTTTACACAATGTGGGAATATGTTTTAATTTAAAATAAGAAAATTGAGCTGGAGATATTGCTCAGTGTTTAAAAGATTTTACTTGCAAAGCTTGGTGGCCCAGGTTCTATTCCCCAATACCCACATAAAATCAGATGTACTAAGTGGTGCATACTTCTAGCATTTTTTTTGCAGTGGCAGGAGGCCCTGGCATACCCATACCCACTATCTCTCTGTCTGCCTTGTTTGCTCTGTCTCTCTCAAATAAATAAATAAATACTTAAAATAAATATAAAAATTTAAATATGAAATAAGATACCTGAAAAATCTAATAGTTGTTTAGAAAAATATAGTCATACAAATGACAGTAGCTGTAGGTCCCCCAAAACTAGGAACAATTGGTAATGATAGATAAACTAATACATTCTTTTATACTATAAAGCTATGCCATTAAATTTCCAGTAAGTACCTCTATTTCCATTCCAACATCTGCAATTTTATGTATATAAAATACAACAGAGATATAATCACTTAGTTTTTATTAATCCTTTAATGATTACCAAGCACTGTTCATTATGTCACATGGTCTTAATTTTCACATCAATAATGGTTACATACAGTCACTAGATTTTATAGGTAAAGAAAAAGGGTAAAAAAAAAAAAACACTCAAAAAATTCCTAAATTTTTTCAAAAACAGAATAAGGGGATTTCAGCTCAGACCTAGCACAGACTGATGCTACCAACTATTAGAAACACATCCTTCTAAGAGAGAGAGAAATAGATCTTGTGTGAGGAAGGATCTCCAGCACCTAGCCAGGACTGGAAACAAGTAATCACCCAACTAACCCTAGACACTTTATGAGCAGGACTTCATGTGTTAATATAAAGATAAAAAATTTTGCTGAAGAATAGGAAAGAGGCAAAAGAATATTTCTGCTATAACCTTTTTTTACTTGTTTATGATTTCCTTGAACATGAACCAACTCTCAAGAGAAATATTTTATAACTAGTTCCAATATTACATTTCTTCATAAATTTCTGCCCATTTTTAAATTTCAGATACTAAAAGTTTTATTAGAGTGTGTTAGCCTTTGAAGCACATTGAATCCTTAAATGGCGAAGATAAATGTAAGAAATTTTAGTGGTTTCCTCTTTGGTAGCCAGGGGCTTGTATTTTCCTCATGGTACTCATGTTCTAGGTCACCAGAGACTGATTGCTCTCACAATTCCTTTCATATTGATCAAATCAAATCTATTAGTGAGTCAAACTATCAGACAATCTAACGGAGTTTGACATACATTGCACAGGGAAACTGGGAAACATTCTAGTAGTTTTTCTATGGTATGTCTTAGCAAGCCATAAATTGTGAAACAGCCTCAAATTAGAGTGTCAAGAGCTACTTTGCTACCTCTTTTCCTTAAATGAAGTCATTGTGCAGAAGCATAGTGTTTAAAATTAAGAGGCACTTGAGGTAGAAGTTCAAGGAAAAAGGAAAGGACATTTGTAGAACCATTCTGCCTACTTTCTATAAAATAATTACAAAGAACATTTAATATATGATTTATGATCTATATATTAGAAATGAAAAAGTGATAGGATAAAATGAATCTCCCAGGATGACTTAACTACGACATGACAGATGAAAGATCTGATTACATTATTCTCATTGTTCTATAGAAATGCTCTTTGTTTTGCTGCTTAGAATAATTCAGCCTTGCAATAGTTCTGGGTCTTCTCTATGTCTTTGGTTCTTCAGACATTATAATACATTGTCTACTGATTTCCAAAGACAAGGTTATATAAAAGTTTATTTAACATGATCAATACTAAATCAACTTTCTCAAATTATCTTCATCTTTCTGCCCAGCGTCCACAACATATTGAAAACTAGATGCAAAACTTTTATCAATGCTGTTAATATTTTATATTTTTTATTTTGAAATTTTAAAGTGTATCATCACTTTGGTAGCTAATAACTTTCTCACACATTTAGTTTTTGACCACAAATGTCCTACTCATATCTATAAGTTTTAGGTAGGTTCTGAAGTAATTCAGTATCTATGATTTAAACTTCACAGATTTCCATTTGATTAATCATTTGCTATATCAGTTATCCAGTGGAATAATATGCACACCTACTAAGAACCTATATTGCTCCATTTCAAACCTGCTAAACTATTCTATTACATTCAAAGTTGATTTAGAAGTCAATTTGACCCACTAAATCAAATTGTTCAGTACTACTAAAAACAATTACTTCACAGTATCAAATTTTCCACAAAAATGTCTAATGATATGAGAAACCGACTATGCTCCAAACTCCCAATTCAAGTTCTATTAAATTTATTATATTTAACTATGAATTAAAGTGGACACCATAAGGCTATGTAGCCAACAGAGAATGTTCTAAGTTAGAAAACAAGAGAACAATATTTCATTTCAGGCTCTCTAAAGAATAATAAGCTGAAATATGTGTATAGTTTTTATGGACATATGAATCCCTAATTTTGTGCACAAATTGTAATGTATGTGCATTCTATGAAATTAAACCTTACTTTTCAACAGATTATCAAATGGATCCATGATTTCAAAAGGCTTGCAAACACTACATATGTCTAAACCCTTATATCTTATTGCCATAAATTTTGGCTAAACACCTTGACAGGCATATTCCATATTTAATTTTCTACTGCTCTAGTAGCAATGAATCTTCAATCTCAGTATATCTCTAATCATTCATTGGATGCTGTGGAGTAGTTTTCCCAAAACTGAAATATTGGTTACCTATTTTCTTCCTCACTGCTGCTTTTACCTCTTGGTTTCTCAAAGTATAGACAAGTGGATTCAGAAAGGGAGTAAAGATGGTATAAAAAACAGAGAGAATTTTATCCACCAAGTAGTTTGTGAAAGGCCACACATAAATAAAGATGCAAGGTCCAAAGAACATTAACACAACTATGAAATGTGCAGTGCAGGTAGAAAGAGCCTTAGATGATCCAGCAGAGGAGTGGTCCCTGATAGTGATCAAAACAATGATGTAGGAGGTGAGCAGAAGCAGAAAACTTATCAGAGCAATCACACCACTAGTTGAGATCATGAAGATTCCAAAATATAAATATCTATACAAGCCAGCTTAATGACTAAAGGAAGGTCACAGAAGAAATTGTCTATAACATTAGGACCACAGAAGGGCAAATAGAGGATAAAAACTAACTGGCTTATTGTATGTATGAAGCCTACTATCCAGGAGGTTACCACAAGCCCAACACACACTCTTTGGCTCATAATTGTTGAATAATGGAGTGGTTTACATATGGCAATGTACCTATCAAAAGACATGGAAATCAGAAGCACAATCTCAGTCCCAGTAAAGAGATGCAAAAAAAAGATCTGAGAGACACAGCCCTCAAAAGAGATGGTCTTGTGCTGCTCAAAGAAGTCCACAATAGTCTTTGGTGTTGCAAAGGAAGACAGACACATGTCAATGAAAGATAAGTTGCTGAGCAGGAAGAACATGGGGGAGTGGAGGTGTGAGGTGGAGAGCACAGTGAGCAAAATCAGGCAGTTGCCGAATATGGTCATTGAATAAAAGATGGAAAACACCACAAAGAAGAATATCTGGAGCTCAGGAGAGTCAGTCAGTCCAAGTAACACAAACTCAGATACTCGGGAATAGTTGAGCCCCTCCATTTATCTGCAGGTTCTGCTTTATAACCTTAAAAGAAACAAAATTACAATACTGGAAAAATGTGATATTTCCATAATTATCTGTGAGGGACTAATGGGGAATTGCTTAATAATGAACTATTTCTCTGATTATCTCAAATCTAACACCCTTCTAGTGCAGTTTACTTGTTTGTTTTGAGACCACTTAACAATTACTATTTGTAACTTTGGAAGGACAACCCATTGGTTTTGGCCAGCACTAGTACACATCAGGTTGAACTCATCATATGCCCATGCAATTGACTACATCCAAAGTACAAAGATCATATTGTAGAAGACTGCATCAAGTTTGTGGGCTATACTACAAGTGAAGCACAAAAATACAAATGAGGGCTGAAATCTCAAAGCTTTCTCCTATGCATAAAAGAAGAATTATGTTCAATCAACTATTTTTGAATATTTAGTCAACATGTTCTATAATATGGTGATTTCAGATATACACTTACTTTTTATGCCCATGTTCACTATTGGTGAGCAAAAGACATACCTGTAACACATGAAATTTATTCTCAACTTTTATATTATCTCAGAAATACTTTTAAAACATGAGTATTGATTATCTCCATGTAATTCAGACAAAGCTATTGTCTTGGGTTGGGCAGGTATGCAGAAAAATACCTTAAGGACTCAGAATCATTTTTTAAATATTATTTGTATTTTTATTCCCAAGTTCTAAAAAATTTATTTGCCATGTGATATCAGTGTCTACCAAATAGCCAAAAGTATTCTACAAGGGAAATCAAAATTGGTGCTTGAGAGTGGAAACTAATCTTGTATAGATAAAGGTTTATTCTTCATCTAATGCAATTTAGACTTGTGACTACAGAAAACATAGATGAATGACTTGAAAATTGTCTAGCTTATTGGAAACATTTATCAAACCAAAGTCAATCAGTAAACAGATTATAATATTGTTTCCATTCAGTTATTATAAAAAATTCTAACACCAATATTATTTCTTTTTTTAGTTAAATTGATTTTCTTCACATATAAAAGCATGAGTTCTTTGTTGCATAAATCATTTGAGAATTGCCACTATATGCACATTTGAATATTTCATGCAATTTTGAGTTGTTTTAACTATTAATAGCTATGTTAAAATATCTAATCTTATGTTCCGATTATCCATTTCACAAATGTGATTTTTACTACTTACTCTATATAAAAGTTTTCTAAATACACTGAAAGTGATTAAAATTCAAATATCTAAGTGAAACCACATGGATAAATGCTTACAGACAGTAACAGTTAAGTTATACTTGATATTATTATAAGTAGGAAAGGATGAAGTCACTGTCATAAATTCAAAGGTAAAGCAAATGGATAGCAAATCAATAATGAACTATTTGATTTTCATTTCTTCCACTTTTTCTCTTATATTAATCTATTCCCAACATCCTCTCAAAGTGTACACTAAAGTCATAATGAAAATGAAAGCACCACATTATGAAAACTTGAAACTACTTAACTGAAATTCCTTTAGACTATAGATTAACACACAAATGCAATTCTTTCAATTGTACCATGTATCAATTCAGTGAAAAGATGTTTTATGATTATATGGAATTCTTTCTCTGATTAACAAATCAGCTAATTAAACTTCCAGAGCAGTTGAGTGTCTTCAGTTAAAAGAAGTGTCCTGGTTTCTAGGCTAAAGAATGTTTTAGCTTGTTTATAGTAGAAATTGAAACAAATATTTCAAAACAATTTTGGCTTCTCTTCTGAAAAACTATTGCAAATTTTTCATTGATTCCACATCATGTCTTTAGAGTAGAAGTATTATGGCGATTGTTCAGTCACAAATCCCACAGCCCTTTCATAAGCAAGAAGATAATGGAAGGCCATAAAACCTCAGTCTCATTTTTTAAATGTTGTATAGAAGGAAGGAATTGTACTCTCCAAACTATAACCATTATAACCATTATCATTCCATCTTTAACCATGTGATTAAACAGTCAATGCCTAAACTTACCATTACCTCTTTTATTTGGGGGTGACTTTGAGGTGGGGTCTCACTCTAGCCCAGGCTGACCTGGAATTCACTATGTAGTGTCAGGGTGGTCTCAAACTCATGGGGATTCTCTTACCTCTACCTCCCGAGTGCTGGGATTAAAGGCATATGCCACCACACCTGACCTTATCATTATTTCTAGTACTATTTTTTACTTTAGCAGACTCCTGCTATCCCATGTGGAAAAAAATCATACCCTTATTTAACTGCACATATTCAAGTTGCATTTTCACTCTTAATGAAAAGTGTTAAGTTTTATCCAAGGATATTATTTTAGAATTCTTAAAATGGAACCATCACTCAGTGGCTAAGCGTCATCAAGATGATTTTGCCTTTAATTTTATAAGTAGGCTCTCTGACACCTGACCTCTTTGCTTGTGAGAATTAAGTACATAGACTATTCAAGCTCTTAACATGTCACTTGGGGGATATTCAGGAAACTTTCTAGGTTTGAAAATCTAAATTTAAAAATGGTGTTCAGAAATAATCAGCTTATTTTATTTTATTAACAGTAATAAAAATGATATTATACAACAAAGTATTTTATTTTCAATTTAGGAGTTTAACAAAAGATAATGCTAATAAAATAATTATATCTTGTTTGAAGCTAAATTATTTCCTTTCATATCAAAATGCTATAACTTCATTTATATTAAATGTGCTAAAAATTCTGTCTTTCAAATTTGACTATTCTGTTTTACTGGCAATAATTCAATTGCTAATTAATAATGTAAATGAACTGTCAGGTTTTTTAACCTCTTTAACTCCAGAACTGTGGTTTTAAGCACCATGCAATAGAATCATCTTTATTTTTGTTTTCAAGTTAACTATACTTGTTCTTGACTAGCCTTCTCCATTATTTGTATTTTTATAATTATTTTAAAAAGCCTACTTTTCACTCCAGAAGATACAAACCACAATTTCCTTTCAAAATCTTTACTATTATACCCAGTTTTTAACCTACATACCAGCTATACAGCCAAAATATGAACCATTTCACCCTCCAAGATCCACAAGTCTACTGAAATCCTCATGGCATTTAGTAAGCATCAGAAGCCTTGAGGATGGATATAATGTCCTCCTATCTTGCTATAAAAGCCTTGGGAAGGCAAGAATGTTTAGGAGATTGGGGAGTAGATACTACAAACTACTTGCAGAGGGAGTTATTAAAATCTTAAAATGGCTTTTCATAGAATTGTAACAAGAATTATGAAAAGTGTCTTTGCTATGTAAAGTGGTATGTATTTCAATGACAAAGTCATCGTGCTCATTAGAGAAAAGACTGCAAATGGGACTCATCTGGGGAAAACATGTGAGTAATCACTTGAAGGACATAAAAGTACTTCTTTCATATGGAAATATTTTCATATTTATGCCAAACGTTCAAATTACCATAGTTAGGAAATGTTCTTTTAACCCATAGCAATTTAACTCCAGCAAATACTTGCTCACTAGAATAGTTATGCATTTAAGAGCTGGAGAGATGACAGAGCAGTTAAAGGTGCTTGTTTGCAAAGCCTGAAGGCCTGGGTTTGATTCCTCAGTACCTCAGTAAGGCCATATGCACAAAGTGGTACATGCATCTAGAGTTCGTTTACAGTGTCAGGGGGCTGTGGCCATGCTCTCTCTATCTCTATCTCTATCTACTTCTTTCTTTGTCTCTCTCTCTCAAATAAATAACTAAAATATTTTTTAAAATAGTTACATATTAAAGTAAGAATAGTGTATTAAAATTTCTTACAGTACATTAAAAATTGATACAAGCTAATAGGTATGAAGATCGCTACATCTATGATAAGTGATTTCTAGGTAGGGTAGGGGTAGGGCATGGGAAAGTACAAAGTTCCTAGTACTGAAAGTACCTTATAAGAATGCAAGCACTGTATGATACTGGGCTAGAGAGATGGATTAATGATTAAGGAGCCTGCCTGCTAAGCCTAAGAAGGCCCGTTTGATTCTCCTGGTCCCACATTTAGACAGACGCAGTGATGCAAGGGTGCAATGCTGCACTTGGCCACAAGAGGGTTCACATATCTGGAGTTCATTCACAGCGTCTGCGAGGCTGCTGGCACACCCATTCTCCCCACTCCAAAAAAAAAAAAAAAAAAAGAAAGAGGTCAGCAATAAAGTACTTGCTTGGTATGCACGAGTTCCTAGTTTAATCACCAGCATTGCAAAGACAGATGAACAACAAAAACAGCAAAACATTCAACATAATGCTTGGCACAAAAAAATATTCAATAAAATATAGTTGAAGAAAGAATACTTGAAGCTATAAACCTGCAGGGCAATCATTCCTCTCAAGTTTGCTCTCTGAACACAGTGCCTCTCCCAGTTCTACAGTGATTTGAAAGTTATCAGATGCATCCAATATGTCCTAGAATACTGTTAATAGAGCCCAAGGACAAGTTCACTAGTTGGTCATAGTTCTCGTGGTCTTTGAAACAAAAGGAAAATGGTCTAAGATTCTCTCTTTTTTAAAAACAACAAAGAAAAAAAGAAGAAAATTACCTTTAAAAAGGTAACATAATAGAAATATTCACTAAACCTGAAATATTTCTACTAGTGTAAACCCAAAAGTAAGTGTATAGTGTTTTCATTAGAGTAATTCTGTCAATAGTTATATATTATCATCATCATTATTTATCATAATAATTATCATTATTATTATAGTAATTCAGGAAAAAGGCAAGTGAGTTAGCCAAATTAGAAATAAAAGATGATTCAGAAAGAGCGACCAGGAGACGATTTTGGGGAATTATGAAAATGTTATCTTATGTAGGGTGGTAATTATATGAATTATTTAAGTATCAAAATGAATGAAGTAGAGGCTGGGGAAATAGCTCACTTAGTAAAGTACTTAACACACAAGCATGAGAATCTAAATTTAGATCTTGTGGTAGCTTGAATTTATGTTTCCCAATAGATTTGGGTGTCATTAAAATTGAGTTTGCAGCTTTTACTCCTAGCAGGCAGACTCCTGCTATAGGGAGGGAGTGTCACTGGGGGTAGATCTGAAATGCAGCCTAAGGTATGCAGAGTGCTTGAGCTCTGCCTGGGACTCTGAGAGTGCAATTGCTTTTGGTGGTGCTGGTGGCAGTTTCTTCTCTCTCTGCATGGATGTGCAAAATGGGGCTAGCTTTTTCTGCCATTATGGAACATCCCCTGGATAAGCCTATAATAAATCCCTTCCTTTCATAAACTGTGTCTGATCTGGAGGTTCATCCTAGACACATGAAGCTATGACAGAAATTGATATCAGAGAGTGGGTTGTTGCTGCATAATAAATAAATCTGACCGTGTGGAGTTTGGTCTTTTGGAACTTTTATTTTGGAGGAATGGGCATTGACTTGGGATTTGTAAATGAATGCCTTGCAGAACAGTAAGCCAATTTTTATAGACTATTCAGATGAGAGTTTGAAAATGCTAAGTGCAGAGAGAATTGTATTTGAAGGCTTGGCTTATGAACTTTCAAAGGGGAAGGAAATACCACAGAGAACTTTGTTGGAACTGGGCTACTGGCACCAGAGCTGGTTGTACTCTGCTGCCCATGCCCAGTTAGTTTGATCAAGGTTAAATTTATAATGGAATGATGTGCTAAAAGCTAAGACCTTATTGCTGAAGATGACTCAGGCTATGGTTACAGGAAATTGGAATAACATGCTAGAACCAAAAGGGAAACTAGTTCCCTCCTGCCTAACCCTCATAGTGCTGGAGAACTCTATGGGGACTGCAGGAAGACAACAATCACCAACAGCATAAATAAGCAGGGTATCCTGCAGACTATTAAATCAACCAGCCAGACAAGAAATACAAACTTGTGCAGTACTGGCACATAGCCTCTGCAGGTAACCAACTGTTCTCTGATTGGGCATGAAGCCTGATCAGTGGGAGAGAACTAGTATGTGGTACTCAAAACCAAGTCAGAATCCCATAGTCAGGAAACTCAGAGTTCAGAGAGAAGCCCCCAATGTTCTCTGAAGAAGAAGAGTGGGCTTGCACACCAAAAATAATCTCTCAAATAACTTTACACACACCCTTTAACCAAAACTGCTATCAATCTTGGTTGGAGAATCTGCTTTATTTTATGATAGCAAGATCCATCAATAAAACAAGTTGATAGCCAAATGCCCGTCATGGGATTTGCCACCTCTTCCACATCTGCCAGGCCCAGGAAAACTTGCAGAGGAAGCAATGAAATGAATATTTCTGTTACTGCTAGCCTGACAATCAGCTCTAGGGTGATGGTGGCAGACATAGTAATCAATCAAAGCCTATCAAAGCAGAAATCCAGGGCTGGAGAGAAGCAGGTTTAGTAGTCATGGCACTTGTCTACAAAGCCTAAGGACCCTGGTTTGATTCCTCAGATCCCACATAAGCCAGATGCACAAGGTGGTTCATGCATCTGTCATTCATTTGCAGTGGCTAAAGGCCCTGGCAAGCCCATTTATTCTCTGTCTTTCTATCTGCCTATTTCTCTTTCTCAAATAAATAAGTAAATAAAATATTGTTTTAAATGAGCAGAAATACATAGGCTACAAAGAACTCAACACTAAATTAGACTCACAACAGGCTTGCCATGGTTCAGGGTACATTGTAGAAGAGGGGGCAGGAAGATTGTAAGAGTCACAGGGTGGGTAGGAATACCCACTGGGGCACAGTTCCCCACTACCCCATAGGAACTGACTGAGACCTTCGTGACTCTACAGTGAATACTGTAACCCAACTGAGGAGGGCTCCAGGGAAACAGAAGCAGGGATGAGAAGATAAAAGAATTTTATCTGATATATATATATATATATGATCATTATAAATAGATGATGGATTAGATAGATAGATAATAAAAGTATACTCAGGGGGCTGGAAAGATGGCTTAGTAGTTAAGGAATTTGCCCGTAAATCTAAGGATGCAGGTTCAATTCCCCAGTACCCATGTAAGCCAGATGTACATGATGGTGCATGCATCTGGAGTTTGTTTTCAGTGGCTGGAAGTTCTGATACACCCATTATCCGCCCCCCCCCCTTCTCTGTATCTGCTTCTCTCTCTCTCAAATAAGGAAAAAACTAAAAATTAAAAATTGCACTCAAAGTAGAGATAAAAATAAGAGATTCTGAGACACTGAAATATACATATAGTCTTACTCTCCACAGAAGATAATAAAAACTATTTATATAGAAGAAAAATTGTGGGCTGGAGAAATGGCTTAGCAGCTAAGGCATTTACCTATGAAGCCTAAGGACCCAGGTTCAATTCCCCAGGACCCACATATGCCAGATGCACAAGGTGGTACATGTGTCTGGAGTTCTGCAGGCTGCAGGCTCTGGAACACCCATTCTCTGTCTCTGTCTGCCTCTTTCTCTCTCTCAAATAAATAAATAAAAAGAAAAAGAATAGAAGAAAAATTGTTACAGATTGTTGCAGTCAGGTTTGCATTGCTGGCAAAAATCACCAAACCAAGACCAGCTTGTTTGGAAAAACAGTTTATTTTGGCTTACAGACTCAATGATGGCAGGGTAAAATGATGGCATGAGCAGAGGGTGCACATAACCTCCTGGGCAACATCAGATGGACAATAGCAACAGGAGAGTGTGGCAAACACTGGCAAAGGGAAATTGGTTATAATACCCATGAGCCCTCCCCCAATAATACACTGCATCCAGGAGGCATTAATCCCCAAATCTCTATCAGCTGGGAACCTAGAATTCAGAAGATCTACGTTTATGAGGGCCACCTAAATCAAACTACCACACAGCTATAAATGTACACACATGTATATTATAAAGGAATGAAGAATATTAGAAAGCACATATATATATGTAGGTAAATTTGCTCTTATCATTTTATAATCATTAAAACAGAGAGTTCATAAGATATAAAATACATAAGATCCTAGAGCACATTACATGGAGGTACAAGTAGAGGTATACTATTCTAAGGCTAACATAAGTAAAATCATGTAATATTATTTAAACTTGTAATATGATAACTTGAGGATCTATATTGTAAATACTAGGGAAACATCAAGAAAAGACAAAAGTATAGCTAACTAAAACATGTTGGAAGTAAAATTGAATAATAAATAACCAACTTATTTTTCTAAGGGCAAGAAAACAATGTAAAAGTATCTAAGAACAAATGAGACAAATATGAAAAAGAGAAGACAAAAATATGAGTCCTACTGATAAGTATCTTAATGTACTTTATTGAACAAAGTATACACACAATATACAAGGATGAATCACAAATGTAATTTCATGTTTTCTTCTAGCCATATTTATTATTTTGTTTTATTGAGAATGTCTACCTATGTGATCTAAGCTCATCTTAAACTTTCAGACTTCTACTTTAGCCTCTCAAACGCTGAGATTACAGGAGTGAGCCACCATTCCCACCTTATAAGGGTATTTTGAAACTAAAATAAATTGGCAAAATTAATACTAGCTTTATTCAATGAAATAGATACAAATTATAGTTTCAAGTATATGGCAAAATATTTACATTATCTTTTATATTTAAATCTTTAAAATCTGATATTTTTCTTTTAAAACACCTCACAATTCAATCTAGACAGAATTTCAGTGACCAATAGCCACATTAGGATAATGGTTACCTTGTTCAAAGTATATAAAGATGTCACCAGATCTGTACTAAAAGATATTGATTTGATATAAACACTGGTTTAAAGAATTCTGACATGTCTATATTAATACCAGCAAAGTACAGCAGTCCAAGTTTATTATAAGGCACAAAGAGTAATGGATAGTGGTAAAGGGGTCAAGAACTTCAGAGAAAATTATGGTCTTTAAAATTCATAAAGATAAAACTGATACAATTGGAAGGAGAATTTGAGAAGCTATAGCTAAAGTTTTTAAATTTGAACACTTCTTTCTCAACAAATGATACAAAAACTAGACAAAATTAATAATACACTGGACTTGAAAAACATTATCAACCCACTTGTGTCAATTAACATGTACAGGACATGCCACCAATACAGGTACTTGCTCATTGTTGTGAACAAATACCTGACCAGAAGAAATATAGGGAAAAAGATGATTTTCAGCTTACAGTGTTGAGGGGAACTTTCATCACACTGGGAACAGCAAAGTAGGCCAAACAGGAAATGGTGCTGGACTATAAGATCTCAAGATGGTCCCAGTAACTCAGCTCCATATCATCACAATTTATTTTAAAGTGTTTATTCACCAAGGTATACCAAGTTCTGGGCCATAAAATGGTGGAGGAATTTATATTATATAAAAAGTGTTTTCATATTACAGTGGAATTGGGAAGTCAGGAGAATTCAGTCTTAAAATTTCTGATAACTGCCGGTTAAGATGGAGGCATAAGAACCACACCAAAACAGGCTAGGGGGAAAAAAAGCAAAAAAAAAAAAAAAAAAAAAAAAAAAACAGCAAATACACTCTTCTACTAAAAAGTGCGGTGTATAGTAAATTATCAACTGCAGCAGAGAAGTAGGAGAGCCCCAGAGCATCAAAAGTATACAGAAGCAGGTACAAGCGGCTCCAGCAGTGGCGGCCAGTTCCACGTGGCTACAGCCACCAGGTTCCGCCTGAGCTGCAGGATTTTAAAGCCAGGTGAGGGGATTTTCCAATCACACAGGCCTCCTCACAAACTCAAAAACATGGAAGGAGGACAGCAGAGAACAATGGAGCGGCTTGTGAGGAAGAGGATCGCATGGATGAGCAGACGGACTTCAGCCTCCATCCACAGCCTCCCCTCCCCCACCATGAGTACAAGTGCCAGCAAGCACCAGAGACCTGGGGAAGAAAGATCACCTACCCAGCATCCAGGACGATTAAAGCAGTGACCCACAGACGTGGCCGGCCTTCTTGAGCCCACAACACAGCAAAGAAGGACCCAAGCAGCCATGGAGCATAGCTGAGATCAAAGCCGTCCCAAAAGGTAACTGGGATTACACCAGGTCAGTACCCATCAAATAAGCCTGATGTATAGGCTTGCATTGGAAGGGTGAATTGCAACTTCCATGTCAGGGTAAATTATATGTTAAACCTGATAGATGGTCAGATCTGACATTCTTAAATAAGTTTTATTTTGGGCTGCTCATTTGTTGCTTCCTGATTTATAGTGCCTTTGTTTCCTCTTCTGTCATTCATTGAGGAAGGGTCTCAGTTGGTCTCACAAGCTGACCTTGGAACCCTCTACAGACCAGAAATCTTAGCTTCCCAGTTGACAGGGTTAAGGGTGTGGGGCAACACACATCCTTAGGGACTGTGACAGTGTTAAAGGATCTGTTTGTCATAATAAGTAGTTTTGCACAAATACTCTGTGCTGTATTTCATTTAATGGGTACATTATTTAGTTAAATCTTTAGAATTTGACTGTATTCTGTTCCATTCAGCCCACTTGAATACTTTCATAGCAGGCAAACCCAACATCTAGGGTCACTTTTGTGATTACTCTGAGAGTTTTAAGAGCCACACCTAGCACCTTAAGTTCCTACCCGGAAGATATATAACATCAGATTGATTGATACATCTAATATTACTGCAGATAATTAGAAAACCCAAGAATTAAATTAATCAAAGATGCCAAAATCTCTACATTATAATACAAGAAACACAAAAAATCAAGACAATATAAATCCACTGAAAAGTATTAATGTATTAGAAATGACCTTCAGTGAGACTGAATTAGAGGAAATGCCTGAGAAAGATTTCAAAAGAATAATTATAAATATGTTCAAAGAACTCAAAGAGGAAAGGAAAGGGTTCAAAGACCTCAAAGAAGAAAACAAGAGATTCAAAGACCACACAGGAAACCAATTTAATGAAATAAGGAGGTCAATACTAGACATAAATATGGAAATAGAAATAATAAAGAAAACCCAGTCAGAAATACTGGCAATAAAGAACACAGTCAGTGAAATAAAAAAACTGTGTAGAAAATCTCTCTAGTAGAATGGATGAAGGAGTGAACAGAATATCTAAACTAGAAGACCAAAAACCAGATCTAATAAAGTCAACAAAGAGAAAGACAAAATAATAGGAAGGTATGAATGGGAATTTCAAGATATTCAGGACACTAGTAAAAAAAACATCAAACATAAGAAAAAACAGACATATAGTAGAAGGAGAAGAAGTTCACGCTGATAAAGGCATAGTAGGTGTTTTCAACAAAATCATAGAAGAAAAGTTCCCCAAATTGGGAAAGAGATGCTTCATGCAGATATGGGAAGCCTTTAGAAAACTGGAAACAGACAAAACCTGGAAAGAACCTCTCTCTCCATGCATAATTAAAAGTACCAAACATACAAACCAAATATCAGAAAATATATTGAAAGCAGCTAGCAAGAAAAAGCAAGTGACCTAAGCAAAGGCAAACCCATCAGAATCACAGCAGATTACTGAACACAAACTTTAAAAGCCAGAAGGGCTTGGATCATATATTCAAGTTCTGAAAGATAACAACTTGTCAACTAAGGTTACTTTATCCTGCAAATCTATCCATTCAAATAGATGGATAAATAAGGACATTCCACAATAAATCTGGCTAAAGGTTTATTTGAAAACAAAAGCAGGTCTACAAAAAACTTTAAAAATTAAATAATGAAGAAAAGAAAAGCACAATATAAAAATGGGCCTGGAAAAAAATAAACCATTCTCAATACTAGTTAATACAAGAGATATAAACATCTAAAACCAGAAGAACTAAAAACAAGAAAAATGGCAAAAATAATATTAACCTTTCAATAATAACTCTTATTATCAATGGCCTGAATGCCCCAAACAAAAGACATGTAAATTTGCAGACTGGGTTAAAAAGATGATCCTTCTCACTGGTTGGTTCTGGGAAACTCAATCTTTCTAGGCATTGTGGAACTATCTTATGGTAAAAGGCTGGAAATCGGTGTTTCAAGCAAATGGGCCATATGACCCAGCTATACCTCTCCAAGGCATATATCCTAAGGACTCATCTCACTACCTTAGAGATACTTGCTCATCCATGTGTATTGCTACTCTATTCATAATAGCTAGGAAATGGAACTAGCCTAGATGTCCCCTAACTGATGAGTGGATAATGAAGATGTGGCACATTTGCACAATGGAGTTCTACTCAGTGGTAAAGAAAAATGAAGTTATGAAATTTGCTGGAAAATGAATCAATCTGGAAAGGATTATACTTAGTGAGATAACCCAGGCCCAGAAAGCCAAATGTCACATGTTCTCTCTCATATGTGGATCCTAGCTACAAAGGATTAGACTTCTATGTGAGTAAAAATAAAACTCAGTAGCAGAAGCCAGTAAACTAGAAAGGGATAAAAATGGAATAGAAAGGAAGGGAGAGGGGACTTAATATGATGGTATTGTATATATGTAAGTAGAAGAACAGATTAATGGGGGTGAAAAGGCCTAAGTGAGGTCAGCAGAAGAGATTGATTGAAGGAATGGTGGAGGGAGGTCTAATCAAAATCTAAGAGGATATAAAAAAGTCATAAGGAAACCTCCTTTTCTGGACAATGGAACACTCAGAAGCCATAGATTGTTACTAGAAATTTTTCAGTGCCAGCTATGGGATATCTTCCAGTGAGTTGTTGGCCAGGGAGGTCACAAATACCCCCAAAACATTATAGGCCATTGTCGAGGCCCTTCGTTTCCCACCAGGAATAGATGGTAAGACCCTATTGCTGAAGACTCCACAGACTTGGGTGGCAAGTTCACTGAGAAATCCTACTGGAGCTGAGCTGAAAGCCTCCTCCATGAGGACCAGCTGACAGAAAACTGGAAAAAGCTACACTGCATGTATGTCAATGGTAGAGAGAAAACACCAGTGAAGGTACTCAACAGTGAATACTGCAAGCTTTAAACCTGGCCAGCCAGGCCAAATGAGCCAATGGGTGTAATGATGGCATGTCTTTTATGGGGGAAACCAACTGCTCTCTAATTGGACTGGAGGCCCGCTCCATGGGAGGGAACACATCCGATACTGAAATCATATGACAGGGGTAGTCATGAGCCCTAAGGGTGTAATGTCTGCTGGAGTCTTGCTAAATGTATATGCTATGCTCACAAAACTGCCCAGTAAGCACTTCTCTTAATGTCCACACCCATATATTAATGCTACTCTCACTTTTGGATAGAGAAGCTTCTCTTTTCAGATGGTGGCGACCTTGGGATGATTCAGAAGGCACCACGGTGCTGAGAAGAAGTGACAGAGGAGTGCTCAGCACTGAAACATCTGAAACCTACCTTCCAAGGCTCAGGGTCCATTGCGGAAGAGGGGGCAGAAAGAATGTAAGAGCCAAAGGAAGGGTAGGACTCCTTACAACGTGCTCCTCCAGACACAAAATGGCCTGGATATCCATGACCTCACAGTGTCTGACACTACCTACAGAAGACCATCATAATAGGAGGAAAAGATCATGACATCAAACTGAAAAGAGAGACTGATTGAGAGGGGGAGGGGATATGATGGAGAGTGAAGTTTCAAAGAGGAAAGTGGGGGGAGGGAAGGAAACAACATGAGATATTATCTACAATTAAAGAATTTGTCAATAAAAATTTTAAAAAATTTAAAAATTTAAAAAAGAATATACTGTTCAAAAGTCAAAAAAATTCTGATAACTATAAAATAAATAGTAGATTTCAAAATAAAATGTATCAGAGAAGAATGCCCAACAATAATGGTTAAAGAGGTTAAACAGACTGAAGAGATTAACAAATTAAAAATAAACCTCACTTCTTTCACTGAGACAATTGGAAAAGAACTCTGAGGGCAAAACCTCATCCACTGAAAGTTGAGATTTGGGCTGGAGATATGGCTCAGCAGTTAAGGCACTTGCCTGTAAAGCCTAAATACCCAGGTTCAATTCCCCAGTACCCACTTAAAGCCAGATGCACAAAGGGGCATATGCATCTGGAGTTGGTTTGCAGTATCTGGAAGCCCTGGGACACTCTGTTTCTCTTCTCTGTATGTCTCTCTTTGATTACAAATAAATAAATAAAAATATTTTTAAAAAAGAAAAAGCTGAAACTTGTGAAAGAAAAAATCTGCAGCAGGTATTCCCTGCTCAAAAGAACTACCTAGGAAAGTGTATCCAGAGATTCACCAGTCAAGGCACATAGAAGTCACTACGGCAGGGAGAGATACTTGACAGGCAAGTGGAAGGATGAAATATAGGGGGTGGAAGACTTTTAGGGGGACTGGGATAAGGAAGGGGGTAATATACAAAACTAATGATGGCATGAATCAGTACCATAGAAACCTTCTTCTTGATTAGCTAATTAAAAGATATTACTATCTTAATAAAAGAGGGGTGAGATTGATTATCGCTGGTGTATGCCAGTGCAAGAACTGGGTTACCCCCACAGTGAGCTGTTGGTCAGGGAGACTCATGAGACCCCCAAAACAATGCAGGCCATTGCCAGAGCACTTGTTTACTCACTAGATATAAATGGTGAGAGACTACTGCTAAAGACACCACAGGCTGCAGTCATAGGACATAGATAATGCTAAAACTGAAAAGGAAGCCTGCTGGCTAGTCCTCATGGTTCTGGAAAGTACTATGTGACCTGCTAGCAAGCAAGGGATCCTACAACCTATAAAATCAACCAGCTTGGAAAGATGTATACACCTGTGCAATAATGCCACATAGGATATATGGGTATTAAACTGGTATCTTATTGGGTCTACTCAGTGGGAGGGAATTCATAACTGTTTTGAGAACCAAGTCACAACTCTATGGACAGGAAGGTCATTGAGGATAGAAAGTGCCATTCTTAAGATGTAAGACACTAGTATTTGTCTATTCCTACTGAAGTCTGACCTCCAGTCCACTGTATTGCATGATAGCAGATGAACCAGTAGAATAATTGCAATATATTTTCTAGTATCCCTTTCTTCTTATTTCTTGTAAAAATTAAACACCTCAGAAATTGAGTATCCAGAAATTTTATGCTACAAACACAAAGTTTCTGTGCTCCTAATAGAATGCTCACTGACCATTCTTGCCATTATCCATAAGTATTTATTGTTACATAGGGAATCTTAAGTTTTGATTTTTTAAAATATTTTGTTTTTATTTATTTATTTATTTGAGAGAGAGATACAGAAATAGGCAGGGGAGAGAGAGAGAGAGAGAGAGAGAGAGAGAGAGAGAATGGGCATGCCAGGGCCTCTAGCCACTGCAAACAAACTCCAGATGCATGTGCCCCCTTATGCATCTGGTTTACATGGGTCCTGGAGAATCAAGCCTCAAACCAGGATCCTTAGGCTTCACAGGCAAGCGTTTAACCACTAAGTCATCTCTCCAGCCCTAGTTTTGATTTTTTTCTTTTATGTTGATTTGAGAAAGCACTCAACAGTGACTTAGTCTCAGCACTTTGACTAGTTATGAGTCATTAGCCACCATCTACTGCAAAAAGAAGCTTATTTAACCAAGACTAAAAGTAATGTTAGTCTATGGGCATAAACCTAAATATTTAGGAGGTGGGTGGACAAAATATCCATTTAGTAAAACAACAGTAGTAGATTCCCTTCTACAGCCTATGACATTCTTAACTACAGACTTTTGAACAGGTTTATAGTACCAGTCATAAACTTCCTTCTGTGGAACAAGTAGGCCTTAACTCTAATCAGAACGTGTTTGGTTACTCCCAAAACAGCCATGCCACTATTTCAACTATGAGCATATCTTGCCTGGGAGGTAAGTATTGTAAAACACAGGGTCCACAGTTCTGTAAGAATGTTAATGACTTTTCTCCTTACAACAGTCTTCAGAATACCTGCTGACAGTATGAATGTTATCCAGAAGGGAGGAAGCATTCAGCTAAATAAACCAACTATAAGTAAAATGTGTAGTATCTTCATCAACAGGTTCTTACTATCTACTTCTCATGGGCAATCAAGAACAATGGAAATAACCTGTATTGTCTTAGCAACCTCTGGATCCTCCCTGACCAACAACTCAAAGGGACATATCTCACACCTGGCACTGAGATTTCAGGGTTCTTTTTCATAGAACATTTTTTAAAATTTAATTAATTTATTTACTTATTTATTTATTTATTTGCAAGCACAGAAAAATAGACAGAATGAGCCACCTCTTCAGGCCCACACAGAACTTTTATTACAGTGTATTTTTATTTTTTCTATTTTGTTGTTAGCTTATTATTTTAATTCTCTAGTTAACTCTATAAAATAATATATGCAGTATAGGTTTGGTGTTTTCTGTGGTT
This sequence comes from Orientallactaga sibirica, assembly GCA_036365145.1. Classification (NCBI taxonomy): domain Eukaryota; kingdom Metazoa; phylum Chordata; class Mammalia; order Rodentia; family Dipodidae; genus Orientallactaga; species Orientallactaga sibirica. The sequence goes on along the minus strand of JAEOAD010000556.1, from coordinate 1,060,755 downwards.
TCAGGCATCCACTGGGGTCTTGAATGTACTCCATCCCTGATCAATTAAAAGAGATTACCTCATTCCCTGTAACCTGACCTAAATTAATTTCTGAAAGATAACTTGTGCTTTGATTCTATGGGGCTCACAGCTAGTATACTGTCTTGACTCTCAGATGAGTCTTTGTACTTTTGAATAGTGTTGGGACTGGTAAGGGCTATGTAAACTTTTTAATTGGACTGAATGTATTTTATATCACAAGATGATCATATATCTATTGGAGTCAGAATGTGATGGTTTGAATGTGAGATGTATCCCATGGCCTTGTGTGTTTGAATCCTTAATTCTCCATTCATGGCACTGTTTGAGAAGGTTGTTGAGCCTTTGGGAGGTGAAGCCTTGCTAGAGAAAGTATTTCACACTGAGCAGGCTTTGGGGTGTTATAGCACAGCCCCACTTGGCACACTAAGCTCACTCTCTAACCTTCTCCCTGCTAATGTAGAGATGTGATACTCAGCTATTTTCTCCTGTGTTTTCTGTTAACACCATGATGAAACTTCCCATTAAACTATAGTCAATAAATAAACACTTTTCTTCTATATGATGCTTCTGGACAGGTTTTTTTTTTTTTTTCCCCACCAACTATAAGGTAACTGCTAAACTATTCCAGAAATGATGCTGGCAAAACTTGATATCCATCAGCAGAAGAATTAAATAAGATCCATATCTTTCACCCTGTACAAATATCAATTGAAAATGGATCAAAGACCTTAATTTAAAACCTGAAACTGCTAGAAGAAAACATGAGTAATATACTTCAAGATATTGGCACAATCAAGAACTTTCTGAATAGGAGATTAATAGCACAGGAAATACTACTAAGATTCAACACATGGGGCGACATTAAATTAAAATGTTTCTACACAGCAAAGAAAGCTATCATTGCAGTGAACAGAAAGCCTACAGAATGGGAGATATTTTCCAGGTACACTTCAAATAGGGAACTAATATCCAGAATCTATAAAGAACTGAAAAAAATCTAAACACCAAAGAAAACAAAACAATCACCAAATTGGCTAATAAAAGGAATTGACAGTTCAATAAAGAATGAACACAATTGGACAATAAATAGTATTTTACATGTTCAATATTCCTAGCCATCATAAAAATAAAAATTAAAACAACATTGAGATTCCATAGTCATAATGGCAATCATCATAAACACAAACAACAAAGTCTGACAAGAATATGTGGAAAAGAGACGACTTATTCATCCTTGGTGGGAATGTAAGTTAGTGAAATTAGTACAAAGGTTTCTCAAAAAGCTAAAAATAGAACTACCATATGACTCAGGAATACCACTTCTGGGTATAGACTCAAAGGACTCTATATCCTAAATCAGAGATATTTACTCATCCATGTTTATTGCTGCTTATTGTATGAATATAATGTCTTCTGGGTTCATTTGTGTTGTAACACATGAAAGATTCCCTTTTTTATGAACACTATATAGCTGCTCATCTTTAAATAGACACCTGGGTTTTTTCCATATTTTAAGAATTGTGAATACAGCTGGAATATGCATTTTCTTTTTTTGTTTGTTTGTTTGGTTTTTTTGTTTGTTTGTTTGTTTGTTTGTTTGTTTTTTTTTTTTTTGGTTTTTCAAGGTAGGGTTTCACTCTAGTCCAGGCTGACCTGGAATTAACTATGTAGTCTCAGGTGGCCTCGAACTCTCGGCGATCCTCCTACCTCTGCCTCCCAAGTGCTGGGATTAAAGGCGTGTGCCACCACGCCCAGCCTGGAATATGCATTTTCATTTGAAAGATACCCAAGAGTGGAATTCCGGGTCATATGTTTTATTGTAGTTACCTTCTCATTGCTGGGAAGCACCTACCCAAAAGCAGCTGATGGGAAGAAAGTTTTTATTTTGGTTTACAGTCTCAATGGGAAGTTTCTTGATGAAAGGGGATAAACATGGCATGAGACCAGATGCAGGACATCACCTTTTCCACAGCAGGTGGAGAACTGCATTAGAAGAGTGATCCAAGTTCTGGAAAGAAAGAACCAGACTGCCCCCAACAACGTACCTCCTCCAGCAAGACTCCATTTGCCAAATTGTCATTAGCTATGGAATAGCATTCAAAATTTATTAATTGATGGAGGACAGCTGATTCAAACCATGACATTCCTCCACAGGACCCCATAAACTTACAACCATCCATGATGTACAATGCAATGCATTCAGTCCAACCTTAAAGGCCTTGAAGGCTGGAAAAAAGGCTCAGTGGTTAAAGGCATTTGCTTATAAAGCCTGATGGTCCAGGTATGATTCCCCAGCACCCATGTAAAGCCAGATGCACTAAGTGGCACATGCATCTAGAGTTTGTTTTCAGTGGCAGAAAGCCCTGACATGTCCATAATAACTCTCTGTCTCATAGATAAATAAATGAAATGTGTTTTTTTTAAGTTGTCATAGTTGGTTTTTTTTTTTTTTTTTTTTTCAATCCCAGCACTGGTCAAACATCCCCTTAGTCCAAGGTCTCTTAACTGTGAGCCTATAAAACCAAAAGCACACAATAGCACAGAGGAAACATTCACACTGAAAAAGATGGCACTGGGCATAGCAAGGAAATATTAAAACAATACAAGATCTAAAATAAATAAATAAATAAATAAATAAATAAATAAATAAATAAATAAAAGGCAAACATCAAAACCTGTATCTCCTAGTCCAATATCTGTGACCAGTGATGAAATCTCAGCATTCCAATCCCATCACCCTAGCTGGGGAACAATCCTTGTTCCTTGTAGGATGTCCCATAGTGTAGACATATCCAAAAACCCTGAAGTCTCTACTGCAACACACAATTCATCCTCATAGCTTCACTGGGCCTCTATACAGGGACCCCAACAAGCCTGACTCACATTGCTCAGTGCCTATTTCAAAAAACAAACCACAGTGCAAATTAACTGACCCTTTTTTTCCTGCATTTGTTATACTCCCATATTTACAGGTAGGCTTAATTCAGAGGAGAATAAAGCTAACTCTGAAGAGCAGAAATTACTTCAGCATCCTCCCTTCAGGCTCCCTACTTTCAAGAGTTAGCATTGTTTCTGCTGCTCTAATGCAGACCAGCTGGCCTAACCTCAAAGTGGAGATCTCTTGAACAATTGTAGCTGAAACAGGCTTGTATCTGTAGCTCAAACTTTCATTTTTTTTCTATGCCATATCCTTCTGCTCACATCAGTCAGTCCATTTCTTATAAACTCAACCCTGCTTAAGTTCTCATTACACAGGCAGATCTCAACAAGCCTCTCACACAAACTTCCTATATCCCAATCTGGACAAAACTCTTTCTTCCCTTCATGAGCCAAGCTTTCACTTTCTGATTTAGGTCTTTCAATGCTGACTAGAATGATCCATCAAACTTTATTTATAGCACCACAAGGCATTTTTATATGATTTTTAAATTTATATTATTCTAATTTTACATTCATATTGGTGACTCCATTATCCTCCTCCCTGTCTTCCCCCTTCCAAAGGGACCCTCATCAATGCGGAAATTCACAGAAGAGGGGGCGGAAAGAGTGTTACAAAGTCACAAGTTGGGTCATTATGCACAGAGAGTTGGCCTATCTCCCATAACTCTTGACTACCCGCAAGGCATCTTTGAGGCCAGATTTCAAATCCATCCACATTCCTTCCCCAAATGAGTTCTAAAAGGCCAAAAGCCACACAGTCAGGTTTCTATCAGCAATGACCCTGATCCTTTAATACCAATTTTTCTGCTTTCTTGTTGCTGGGATAAAGCTCCCAACCAAAAGCAGCTGATGGGAGGAAAGTCTTTATTTTGGCTTATAGTCCTGAAGGGAAGCTTCATGAAGGGAAAACATGGCATATGCAGAGGCTAGCCCTCACCTTCTGGCTAACATAGAAGCAGAAGAGTGAGCCAAATTCTGTCAAGGGAGATCTGGCTATCACAGCCCTAACCCTGACCCCCAAAACACACCTCCTCCAGCAAGGTTCTACCTCCCAAATTGCCAACAGGTACATACCTAGAATTCAAAACAGATGAATTGATGAGACATCTGATTCAAACATCTACATGACTGCTCTCGTTTTCAGTGTTTCAAGAACTTCTACATTATTTCCTAGATTGGAATCATCATTTCCATATCAAAAGTGTACTAGGATTCCCTTTTCTCTACATCCTCACTAACATTTGAAAAATTATTAACAAATGTGTAAATTTAACAAATGTGTAAATAAATCACTATATAGAATGCTTTCATCACCTCAGAATTTTCCTCAGGTCTCTTTTCTGACATTATATTACAAGAGATGTTGCTATTATACCTGAGAAATAGAAGTGTTCCATGATAAAAACAGGCTAAATAAATTGATGAGCATTAAGCCAGCACTACAGAAGATACTTTAAGGAGACCTTCAGAATCAAGAGAAAGCAAAACACATATCCTACAGTAAAGAATAAATCACAAGTTAATAGTTAAGAAAGAGAAGAATAGGGCAATAGCATACACTATAAAATCAACAAAATGACAATACAAACTTTTCAATACTAACTCTGAATATTAATGGTTTTAATGCCCAAATGAAAAGATATAGACTAGCAGATTGGATTAAAGAAACAACATATGTCCAAGATATATATCTCACCACAAAATATAGATGATATCTTAAAGTAAAAGCATGAAAAAAGTTATTATAAACAAATAGATCTATGAAACAAGCAAGTTTCACTATTTTAAAATCTAACAAGATAGACTGCAAACCAAAATTCATCAGAAGAGGAAAAGAGGGTCAGTTAATACTGAACAATCTATGTAGAGGAAATTATAGTTCTAAACATATATTCAATTAAACACAGGTATACCCAATTATGTAAAACAAACAATAATAGATAAAAAATTATATATAATCTCAATACAATAATAGTGGTTGATTTCAATACCCCACTCTCACCATTTTACCAGAGAACCATCTTGTAGGATACAGCTGGAAAGCTCATAAGCCAAGCCTCAAAGTTCAATACTGTCTGCATTTAGCATTCTCAAACTTTCATCAGAATAGTCCATAAAACTTGGCTTACCACTCCAGAAGGCATCTTCAGTTGCAAGTACCAAGTCCATGCCTGTTCCTCCAAAACAAAGGTTCCAAAACACGAACATCCACATGGTCAGGTTCATATCACCCCATTTTTGGTACCACTTTTGTAGCAGGCAGCTTCAGGTTCACTGAGATGAACTTCCAGACCAGGCACAGTTATGGAGGAAGGATATTATTTATTATTTATTGAAGTTTACAGATCCAGGGTAAGTTCCATAATGGCAGAAGAAGCTGGCCTGCCTTCACAGGACCAAACACAGAGAGCAAAATCCACAAGCCAAAAGCCACAGTATACCTCAGGAACTCCAACTAGGCACACTTTGAAATATCTTTAGATTGAAATCCTAAACCCACCACCACACCTTAAGATCCTCCCAGTGACACTGCCTCCAGCAAGGTGGCTGCAGATGCAAACTATAAACTAATAAAACACTGAAAATATTGGGGAACATCTATTCAAATTACCACACATCTGAATTAAATGACATTATAGATCACATGGATTCACTCCTCATTTTCACCAAAACTTTAAGCAAAAATTAATACTGATACTTCTCAAACTATTCCATAAATAGGAAAGGAAGGAGTCGCAGCCAAACTCTTTCTATAAAGCCAGTATTACACTGATCCCTAATCAGACAAAAACACAACAAAAAAGAAAATCATAGTCCAATCTCCTTGATGACACAGATGCAAGAACTCTTAACAAAATATTGTCAAATGAAATTTGAGAATACATCCAAAAGATTATTCACCATGATTAAGGTGACTTTATTCCAAAGAGACAGGGATGGTTTAGCATATGCAAATCAATAACTGTAAATTAAATGGACTCAAGGACAGAAATTAAATGGTCATCTCAATAAACACAAACACAGAAAAGGCTTTTGACAAAATCCAACCTCCCCTCATGATTAAAGCCCTGAACAAATTGGACTTAGAAATAAAACATATCTTAATATAATAAAGGCTGAGGATGAAATCTTACAGGCAACATCATACTAATGATCCCAGAAGCCATGAGGTTATTAAATAAAAATCCCAGTGATTGAGGTGAACTACCTTCCTATGAGATGTTGGTTAGAGAGGCCCGTGAGGCCCCCAAACAAACACAGGCAATTGCCACTGCTGTTGGCTTCCCATTGGAAGTAAGCAGTAAGACCCTGTTGCTGATATTACCTCTTGCTTGGGATGCATGATATGGAGAAATCAAGCTAAGACTGAACTTGAAGATTCTTCCCTGCTGGTTAGTTTTCATAGTGATAAAAGTGCTATAGAGGGTGCTGAGAGAAAATTGTCATCAAAAGTCCTACTCAGCTATGGGCTAGGCTAGGCATGCATATTACCAATGTATCCAGCAAGATGTGCCTACTGTTCTAATAGTATCATGACTATTAACGGTGTGATTTAACTGTGGTAGTTTGAATACATAATGTCCCTCATAGCCTCAAGTGTTTGTGATTGAACTTCCTACTTGGTCCCCAACTGGTGGAGTCTTTGGAAGGAAGAGACTTGCTGGAGGAAATATGTTGCTCGGGTGGACCTTGAGGTTGATTAGTCAAGCTCACAGTGTTGTTTTTTTGCTGTTGTTGTTGTTGTTGTTTGTTTGTTTGGTTTTTTTTTTTTTTTTTTTTTTTCATTTTTCGGTTTTTCAAAGTCTCACTCTAGCCCAGCCTGACCTGGAATTCACTGTGTAATCTCAGGGTGGCCTTGAACTCACAGCGATCCTCCTACCTTTGCCTCCCAAATGCTGGGGTTAAAGGCATGCATGACCACGCCTGGCTAGCTATGACATCTTTCTCTCTCTGCTGTGGTAGTATCATAAAGGGAGCCAGCTTCCCCCACTATGATAAAATGTCCCCCAAAAAACGATAAACCTGAAATGAATCCTTTCTTCCCAAAAGGCAGGGACCTCAAGAAGCTCCCTTGAAGTTCTCTCCCACTTCAGTGTTTACAACATATATATCCATAAACTAAATGAATATAGCCATAGATTCATAATGACGATGCTCAAATTAGAGAAGAATGAACTGCATTGGTCTGGTGTTTTATGCCAGCAATACAAAGCTGACTACAACACTAGCATTCAATAAAAGCTTAGAAAATGCCTCCTACTGACATGAAGATGCTTAAATTATTAAGATATGTAATAAAATTATTAAAAATTAAGATAATTTTGCTGCAGTTAAGGCATAATGAGTCTCTTTATTTCAAGAAAAGATTTATTATTTTACATTTTTAAAGAATATTTTTCATATTTATTTTCTCATTATATATAATTCCCATTTCCATAACAATGTCTGACAAATTAGATGCACTCAGAGAAAAACAGTATTTGTTCAGTAAGTTAATGAACTCCAGCCAGAATTTTCCCTTCATGATTTCTCATTATAAAACTTATTTAAGAAACTATATGACGAATTAATAATCTTTTCATGGAAGCCTTTATTTCCTGGTTTCGAAGAGTATAAATCACAGGATTCATCAACGGAAATACCACTGTGTGGAAGAAAGAAACGACCTTGTCAGCTGGTAAGGTCCTGAATGGACGAGTGTAGATAAAAATTGCAGGTCCAAACATAAGCAGTATGATAATGACATGAGTGGTGCATGTGGTCATAGCTTTCTTCCTCCCTTCAGAAGCTGACTTATGAACACGGCATAATATAACTGCATAGGAGGCTAGAAGCCCCAAGAAGCACAGGAGGGTGAGCAGGCCACTGTTAAAGACCATTAGGAGCTCCACTGCAAAGGTGTCAGTGCAGGCCAGCTTGATGACCTGGGGGACATCACAGAAGAAGTTGTCCAGCAGGTTTGGACCACAGAAGGGCAAGTTTAGGATAAGGGCCACTTGTATAATTGAATGGATAAATCCTCCAAACCACAGAGCCAGCAACATTATGTTGCAGGCTCTAGGGCTCATGAGAGTTGAATAGTGTAAAGGCCGGCAAATGGCAATGTAGCGGTCAAGGGCCATCACAACAAGAAGTAAACCCTCCCCTCCTCCAAGGAAGTGCAAGAAAAACAATTGAGTAATGCAAGCTTTGTAAGAGATTACCTTCTTCTCAGAGAGGAAGTCCACCATCATCCTAGGAGCTACAATGAAGGAGTAGGATGCATCCAGGAAGGCCAAGTTGCCCAGGAAGAAGTAAAGTGGGGCAGTGAGTCCAGGATCTGACCTTATGGTGACAATGATGAGGACATTTCCAGGCAAGATGATGATGTAGAAAATTAAAAACAGCACAAAGACCAGAAGCTGAACATCTTGAGACTGAGTCAGTCCAAGGAGGATGAATTCTGTCACAACTGTACCATTTTTGGTCCCCATCTTTTCTCCCTGCATATTATGAAGAAATTAAGATTTTATTTCTATTTCTTCCATCTTTAGATGATAGCTAGTCTTGCAGCAGAAGTCTGATATTATATATATACACATCTCTCTTCACAACCTGAAATGTAAGTTCTGGTTTTTATGCTTTCTGGAGATATTTTCTTTATTTTTATAGAAGAACAAGCCTAAAGAACAAGGTCTAAATAAAAAGTTTTCACAAGAGATGGATTAGTGGTTAAGGTGCTTGCCTGAGACTCCTAAGGACCCAGATTCAATTCCCCGGTCTCCACATAAGCCATATGTACCAGGTGCTGCATGCCTCTGTAGTTTGTTTGCAATGTCTTAACAGGCCTTGGCATGCCCATTCTCTCCCTTTCTGCCTCTTTCTCTCAAATAAGTAAATAAATAAATGAAAAGCTTTTAAACCTCTTCACCATGCAAAGAAATATGATCTGAGGATTTTTAAATGTGATTTGAGGATTAGAAATGTGCTCATCATAATTATTGCTCTGAAAACAATATGGCAGAATCATTTATCACATCTTCACATCAGCAGGGAGAAGGTGGGAAGAGCTAGCTCAGTATGTCAAGTGGGGCTGGACTATAACATCCCAAGACCACCCCCAGTGACACACTTCCTCAGCAAGACTTCACCTCCCAAAGGCTCCACAACTTTCTCAAACAGCACCACCAATGGGCAGTAAGCATTCAAACACATGAAGCTATAGTGAACATTTTACATTCAACCCACCACTGTATGTATGCATGTATATCCATAGTTGATTAATAACACAGTTCTCCATGTATGGTCAAAACAGAATTGTGAGAGAATTGCTCTATATCACAGAGACCCATATATGGTCATACAAATGCATCATTCAAACACATAAGGTTATAGGGAACATGTTACATTCAACCCACCACTGTATGTATGTATGTATATCCATAGTTGATTAATAACACTGCTCTCCATGTATGGTCAAAACAGAATTGTGAAAGAAGTTCTCTTTATCACATAGACATATGTTCATACAAAAGCATACATGCACATATACATTATATCTTAAGCAAAAGCAAGCCTCAAAATTTGATATATTGCACATCCAAAATTGCTTTATCTATTTCCTTTTCTTCTTTCATCTCTTGTCCTTTTTTGCCTAGGGTGCAAAAGGGGGCTAAAACTATTGTAATAGATAAGGCAGAGTAAGATAGGGAGGAGGTGAAATGAAGATGGAGATAGAGAGGGAATAGTGGAAAGGATGGGGTGCACACACCCAGGAGAGAGTAATGGGGCTGAAGAGAGGAAGAAAGGGAGAAAGACAATGACAGAGACAGGGACAAGTAGTTTGCATGCACCTGGAGCAGCAAAGCCAAAGGGAAGCTTTTTCTTCCTTTTTGCACTTAGCTATTTGTTTGCTTTTCCTTTGTGCATCAAACATACTATTTGAAAAATAATTTAAGTATAACTTCCTACTTACTCTTAAATTGTATGTATCACATACATTGTTATGTAGTTGGTTATTTCACATCTTCAAGAATTGAGACGCATTCAGGTCACTGGAGAAACTTTCAAGTACCTCTGAGTTTAGGTGTACAGATTTTTCCACTGCATCTTGTGTTCTGTCATCTACTTCTATCCAGCCATTTAGTCCTTAAATTATGGCACCCATTCTGATCTTCGTTGATTCATTATGCATCTGTTGGTGTGTTTTCTTTCCTCTGTGTTACTTTGTCATCCTGTGATCCTCACATCATGCTTCTCAATGACTCAGACTGAAGATACACTATCCATCAGATACACTAGTGTCCTCTAGAGAAAATGATGTCTCTGAAAAGAAAAGAAACACACAAATAATTAGACAAGTTATCTCTTCAAACTGTAGTAAGAGAAGAAGTGCTGTCAACAGAAGTTGAAAAGGAAACCTGAATGACTGCCATTACCCCTGAACCCATATTTCCATTTCAGCTGATGGAGCAGTGCAAGGGTACAAAAAGTGATGGGGTGAGGGGCAGGCACACAGACAATCTATGGCCCCACTATGTGCTGTTCGTGTTGGAATTCAGGATGTTGTTGCTGGATAGCTCATGGAGTTGGTGTTTGAAATCTTTGTCCTCATTCACAAGCATTAATGCTCCCATTTTTCTTCTTTATTTCTTCTGCTTTTTAAAATAATGTTTCCTTTATTACCTTGCACTGTCATTCAATATAATATATATTTCATATTCTTTTTAATTAATTTATTTATTTGAGAGAGAGAAAGAAAGAGGCAGAGAGAGATAAAATGGGCACACAAGGGCTTTCAGCTACTGCAAACAAACTACAGATGCATCCACCACCTTGTGCATCTGGCTTACTTGGGTTCTGGGGAATTGAGCTTTGGCTTTGCAGGCAAACAACCTAACCACTAAGCCATCTTTCCAGCCCTATATTTCATATTCTTAAGTAATGCTTTTACATTGAGTTGACTTTTTGTTGTTTTAATTACACTTTCTATTTTTTTCCTTTCTCTTACATTTGTCCTGTATCTATTCCCCTTGGCCCTCCATCTTACCTGCATTGTCTTATTGAAGGAATACTACATATTGAATGTTTCTAGCTTATATTAATTTAGATGGAATATAATCAATGTATCTATAAGAAATGTACATGGGCCTAGCACTTTCAGTGAAGCAATAGATGTTACACTTCCTCTGAAACTGCAGCAGGGGAAGATTCCTTTGATGGTAGCTAACATGAATTCTGTGACTCTGAGGTTGACCCCTTTGGACAATATATAACTACCTTATCTCAGGAGATTGCCGCCTGTACTAAATCTTATTTGACAGAACTCTACACTCATGGATGTAAATCTCTCCCCTCTCTGAGAACAGGAGAATACAGACAAAGGGTGGTAAAAGGTATATAAATCTAGCACAATCTGAGTTCATGGCATCTGTTGGTTTTGGTGTTATCCAGCAGAGGTCCACACATGAAAAAAAACTTTCCCCCACTCTTATAAGTGGACTTTGCCTAATTATTATCATTGACTCATTAATTCCTATAACATAGCTGGTGTTGATTGGCTGAGAAACTGAATCACCAGTCTTGCACTCAAACTCCTGGACTTTTGGCCACTGTCATGGCAGCTGAGAGTCTTTGGGGGAATGGAGTCTCTAGCAATTTGAAAAGTGCACTTACTCCGTGATGATTTCCAGGGTCCAAGCTTAGATGGGAGCTCTGCCTTCCCATGGCAACTGAGCCAGACTTGGAAGAGAATATGGACAGAGCCACCAGACAAACAGCTGAAATAGGTCCTGGGAGGACAAGAAAACAAACTGAGATAGAGCCTGATCAGCTATAGGGCCATTGCAAGTAGATCCCATGTATGCACAGTGCCAAAACAGTGGCTGACAGGGGGCTTCATGTGTGTCTGTAGCCTACAGGGGTCTCCATGTGTGTTCAGAGCCTAAAGGGTTGCTCCATGTGTGTTTGGAGCTAAAGGTTAAGGTTTTACAGGGGTCCAACAGGGGGCCATTAAGAGGCATTTACATAGCTGATAGCCAGGAATTCCCATAAGGGGGAAGGAAACTGTAAATTAACCTCTATGTGAATGTGAATGAGTGGGTAATTCAGTTTGCTTGCACTCTTGAGATTGTGTTTGTAGTCTTATGGCTGGGCATCCTTCAGATCCCCACTAAGGCCACAGTATTTCAGTGGGCTCACTCTACAATGCCATGGCAAGTGGAATACAGTCTTGTGGCAGGACTGGAATAGTATCCAATCGCAAATCACAAACTGAACCCACTATGGCCAAGAGCCACCAACGTTCCTCTGGGATACAGCCAGAAGGGCATCTGAATGGTTTCCTTCAGAAGTAGCAACCCATTCCTCTTCTGTCGTATGTCACTGAGACTAGAAGGGGAACACAAGAAGGGGGAGGCACAGTGATACCTTTTAATGTATGTGTGCATATGTATGCATATGTGTATGTATATGTGATTGTGAGAGCCCTGAATCCATGAGTATGCAGGTAAGGGGGGAGGCACTGTGATGCTTCCGTGTGTGTGTGTGTGTGTGTGTGTGTGTGTGTGTGTGTGTGTTGGTGTCTGAGGCTATGAATGAATTTTGTCCAGGGTCCCTGTTCCCTGAGACATGAGATCCCAGGCTGAGGCCTGGCAGACCTGGGAGCCTCTAAATGGCACAAAAGGTGAGCCCTGTGCTTAGTCTCTGGGGAAGAAGATGGGGAGAATGGCTTTAGTGCAGCTTGTGCCAGTGCTACTGAGCCCCTGGGCCCCTGGTCCTTGCTGTTTCCCCAGTGCTGAAAGTTGATCTGAAAAAGTTGGGTGCTGTGCAACTCCCAAGCTATTACAGTTTTCCTTGAAAACCCAAAGGGAACTTCTTATAAAAATTGTATGGCACAATGCAGGCCTGGCCCTAGCCAGACTGCATGGCAGAGAAACCAGGAAGTGGCTTCTGTGAGGTGTTCTGCACACGCCTGGAGTGACAATAGCTACAGTCCCATGCTAGCTAGAAACCTGCTACGAGATGATCTGTTTGGAGATAGGCTGTCATTGGTCACAAAAAGGGGACCACCCCATACAATGATTGGCCAGTCAAGCCCCATAAAACTCAGTGTACTTCCTCAATAAACGAGTTTGCGGCAGCTCGCCCTCTGCTGTTTCCACCCAACTCCCGGGAGTCTGTGTCGTGACTCCGCGCCTCTCACCCCCAACTCAGCAGAGACGCTGCCGTCCTTCCTGGGCTGGCCCTAGGGGGGACCCCAACAAAAAATTATGAAACAATTTGCTGTAGCTGTTTCAGTTCCTTTTGTCTCTGTTGGCCTGTTCAAATGGACAATGGTGGCACTGGGAGAAGGAGGCAGACTGTAATGCAGGGCTCACTGGGGGGTGGCGGGGGTATCCTATCTCACTGTACTCCCTGGTGGTGATGATCCATCAGAAGTTAAACACTAGGGCTGTGAGTGGAGTCATTGAAGTTTCTGGGTTGCCAGAGCAGTCCAACCTGGGGAAGGGAAAATAGAGATACGATTAAACTTCTGGCTGTTTATAATGGGAAGATAGGCTATTACCTTTTGTTTACTAATTGCCTGTTGAGAGGGGATTAAGGCTATTCCCCAGGTGGCCTGATAACTTCAAGATCAAATCTGTCTGTCTGTGAACTTGTATGGTCCAAAAGAATTTTTCCATGGAGTTCAGTGGTTCATAAATCCTTCAGTTATGTTGAAGTCTTATGATAGAACGGTAAGGAATATTCTAGTACATTTTCCCTCTAGAGAGACTGGCTGATGCATTCATTACCCCACTGAGTAAATAAAGAGAAAAAGACCAAAAAAGGTAAATACACAGAGATGTATCTTCAAAAGACTTGAGAGGAAAATAAAATGCTATGAACATCAGCCACACTAGAGCTGATTAGAAAAGGAAAATTATTACAAAATTTAAACCTGGGAAATATGTGTTTAAAAGATTATCTTTCCTTTTAGTGTAGTTTTCTTTTGTCCTGATGGAACATAGAACTGTTTTAATTACACAGACACATGGACAAAGGTTATCTTGGCTCTTCCAAGTATGTTACCTTCCTTTGTTTATTTGCTATTAAACTATCTGAAAGGGACCAAAAGATCCTAACTGGTTTTGTGAGTTAAAAAAAAAAAAAAAAAAAAACTATGAGAATTTTAACCCAGAGCAACAGATCTCTCAATTGGTCACAGAGATGCCAGGTTATGTACAGAAAAACAGTAAATTGACTATTCTATGGGGGTGAATATAACCCAAGATTATTTGGCTTTAGACAGACAGCAATTAATTCTTCTTAAGTGCTGCAGATAAAGTGCTACATTACTGATATAGCCCTTAAGCTCCCTTTTGTATGCTGGAAAGACATGGAGACCACTCTTCAGAAAAATGATGTTTATCAGAGCCATCAAGGAATTATATTAAGTCTATTTGCCCCTATAGCTTGGCTTTATACAACCTTTCTGTATGTGGTATGACATTTACAGGTGACACAGACAAATATATCCAAGAACCAAAATGACAATTACAGGTGAAAAAAACAAGTTCTGTCTAAAAATAAGAGACATTAACTTAGATAAAGAAAATTAATTAAAATTAAGACACTAATAATTAAATAAAAGTACTTTACTTATTTGGTACAGGCAAACCTTTTAAAAATATGAAAGGATGTCAAACTAAAAGACTAAAGGTTTGATTATTTTTGTCAAGTTTTATATAACCATAAAATTATGAGCTTTATATCATTGGGCCTAATGCTGTCTATTAAAATAAATTTCCCTATTAAATGGGGTTTTGTGTAATAAAAATGATGTGAGATCAAAATAACATATATGGGGAGGGATTTGTGTATTATATCAAAACAGCCAATTTGTTCATTTTGAAAAGGAAAAAATCTTGTTATAAATAAAACATATAATCAGGGACTAACTAATAAAAAACATAAATCTAAAGCTTTATTTGAAAACCACTTTTATAAACAACAATAAAAATATAAAAATATCTAAAAATAAAATTGGATTTCCTAAAACTTAAATTTTGGTTATGGGAGTTTAATATTCCCTAATAACAATACCCTCTAATATTGTAATTTTATCCAGTTCAATATCCTTTAACTTAGAAGTATCTGGAACAAGTCCTGTGGTTTTAAAAAATGGTTCTTTTAATGTTAATAAAGTTGGATCAGTCTTTTTTGGCCTTTAAGCTTAACTAGTACCTTGATATCATCCCTTTTAAGAGTTAGAACCCATAATAATTTGGAAAATGGATTTTACCTCAGTCTGGCTTCTCTACACTGGAAATGTATGGTAAGAAGTTGTAAAATCTTTACTCTTATGGGACAGGCCTTGGACAACAATAAAGGAAAACCCAAAAAGTCAGCTATAATTAAAAATAACTTTTACATTGGTGTGTGATGGCATTGGGATTTTAGCTTGCAACATAAAAGACATAAACCTATAAGGTAATATGTAATGTGTCCTATTAACAAAATTTACACATTGATCTAATCATAAGAAATACTTCAAGAATGTCTTACAAATGTTAATGTATAATGTACAATTATTATGTTACAGAGATCAGTGATCATAACAAAAAAATAATATGCTGATCTTGGAAAAATGGTGAAAGTAATGTATACAGAGTACTGCTTCAAAAATACTTTTAAATAAAGCTTGATAGAATGCAAATATATTTAAATGTAGCTTAAACATTTGGAGACATTTATAATTAATTAATTTAAATAGAAGGATAACAGATATTAAAAATGTTGTTAACTTAGATGATTAAAAGATAACATCTTGATGTTTCTACCCCAAAATATGTATTTGTTAACCAGTTATGTCATGGTATCCAACTTCAAAGTTGTGATTTCCATGCCTCAAGATGCCCAGGTTAAGACTTCAGCTCACTGATATTAACCTGAGCTTGATAATGTTTGTAACAAAACAAAAGTACCTGTGCTCCTCTATCTGTCAACCTTTTCCCAGTTTGGGCGGTAATTGGTACCTACATAGGTATATAGACTAGCTAAAGTTGTTTTCAAACACACATGACAAGTCTTTATACTGGATTGTCTTTCCTTGACATACAAGTTCTAGATCAAATCAACTGATTTAAAGTTCTTGGCAAACAATTGTTTTCAGGACTACTAATATGTTCTGCCTGTACTTATAACTGACAGATACTTAAAAGGTAAATTGGAGGAGTAAAATAGACAATCCAAAGATTATCATGACTGGTTACATTTACCTAGTAGTTATCAATTTGTATTGCTCCAGTCTCTCCTTGTTATGCCTTATTACAATGAAAATGCTTACTTTGCTGTCATATGTTAAAATATATAGCTTGTTTTGATTTTATAGGATTTACAGTTATCAAACAGTCCTAAATCTCAGATGAGGCTTGAGGCTTGAGAACTATCTTAAAGTTAGTAAAAAAAAAAAAGAAAGAAAGAAAGAAAGAAAAAAAAAAAGAAAGAGGTTATGAAGACTTATAAAACTAATCTAAATACAGTTTACATTATGAAAAGGTCTTGACTCTATGAAAAATTTTTAAATGTTTTAAATATGTGGGCCTATAAATCAGTCTTAAATCTTATCTCCAATGGATAGAGCTCCACCCACCCCCCAAAAAAAGATGTATTTGAAACAAATCTAGAGCCCAGACCTAAAATGTGAACTCATAGAAAAATACTAGTGATGCTGGTTGTTTGATGGCGTTTCCTTGGAATTTGTAATACAAGGAGACCCGCTTACCTTAAAAAACTGAGCATACCCCCGCTAGTCTGGGATATGATCTAAATAAAAAAATTGGAAGGAGCCACTCCAGCCAGTTTGGACTGGGCCCCCCATACTGTAATAAATCACTCTAACTGCTATTAAAGTTGCAGGTGCCACTCTGTGGATTCATCACACTAGGTTAAAAAGGCCCAAAGAACTACAGGAATCATGTGTTGGATGATACAATAATGTCCAGATCAGCCACTCTGAATCACCCTGAGAAGGTGCCAGAAGCTGGTCAGTCTACACACAGCTGAAGCTTGAGGATCTACATGCCCCACAACAATCATACAACTGGGAGCTGATTGGCCCATATATGTTAGAAGTTTGAGGCAGTCTACAGGGGACATCTCAGACCATGATCACGATGCCACTCTATCCAATTGGGTCTGCCAGTGGTATTGTTGCTGGTATTCTCAGTGGGGATGGGGCAATGTCCTCAAAGGGTTAAAATGTGAAAAAAATATAGCTACAGCCTTGTTCTACATAATGACCAAAACAACGTGACTGGAGAGGCTGTTTTTTTAGGAACAGTCTATATCATATCAACAAATACAGTACTGAGAAACACCCATAAATAGAAACTAAAAGTAAAAAAAATAATAATAATGAGTCTCTACACACTTTTAAAATGCCTTGTCTGCTAAATTCATGTATAATGTACACCAAATAGCCAAATCAATGGTAGACCTACAAAAGCAGCAAAATTCCCTGGCTAATGTGATTATATAAAATCAGAGAATAATACAAATAATAATAATAAAATAAAATAAATAATAAAAAAATAACAAAAAATAAAATTTGCTTACATCTGATAAAGAAGGGCTATGCTTATTTTAATTTTTTTGTTTTATTTATTTATTTGAGAGTGAAAGACAGACCAAGAGAGAAAGAGGCAGATAGATAAAGAGAGAATGGGTGTACCAGGGCCTCCAGCACCTGCAAATGAACTCCAGATGCGTGTGCCCCATTGTGCATCTGGCTTATGTGGGTCCTGGGGAATCAAGCCTCAAACTGGGGTCTTTAGGCTTCATAGCAAGCACTTAACCGATAAGTGATCTCTCCAGCCAGCTATGATGATTTTAAATAAAAATACTGCTTTATACAAACAAATCTAGAGTTGCTATGAATAAAGTCCAGAGATTTTAAAAAACTGTAGGTCAAAAAAAATTTAGCAAACTCCTGGATGGCATAGGACAGCTATTGGTCATGGGCTAACTGGTCTATGTCCCTGGTCAGACCACTAACAAAGATCTTCTTAAGATTATTATTTAGGCCCTGCATCTTAGACCTCCTAACTAGACTTATCACCACTAGATGCTCTCAGCCTCAAGGGTTTATTATGGTCCAGTGAAACAAAAAGACTCAGATTTATAAAAATTGAAGTCTTTTATATAAAATAGACAAGACTTCAAAAGGGAAGAAACAATTAAAGGATTACTATATAGCTACTGTTTCCAGTTTATATTTGTTTAGATAGACTATAATCCATGTATCTACGAGAAATGTACATGTGCCTAGGACTTTCAGTGAAGTAGTAGATGTTGCACTTCCTTCCTCTGAAACTGCAATGGGGGGAAAATTCCTCTGATGGTAGCTAACAAGAATTCTGTGACTCTGAGCCTGACCCTTTTGGACAATATGTTCTTATCTCAGGACACAGCTGCCTGTACTTAATCTTATTTGACAGAACGCTACACTTATGGATGTAATGTTCTCCCCTCTCTAAGCACAAAAAAATTCAGACAAAAGATTGTAAAAGGTATATAAGTCTAACACAATCTAAATAAAGGGCCTCTGTTGGTTTTGGCATTAGCTCATTAATTCCTAGGACAGTCTTTCCTTATCTTCCATTGATTTTACCAGATCCTTTTAGTTTACTACACTTTGACTCTTGTCTTCTCTATTTCTATCTCCTTCATTAGACCTCGTGTTTCCCTTCTCATTAATACTGAACATCTTCACTATTGTTTATTTTTTGAGCAACATACAGAAGAGTACATGAGACTCCTCACTCTAATTATACTGAGAATTAAGTATTTAATTCATATTTTCATAGAAAATCATTTTTTGAACATTATCTTTCAAATGTTTGCAACCACCTTTTAATTGTTCCCCATTCTCTCAGATATGTCTGCTTATAATCTATCATAATAAAATGAAAATATCTAGCTCTGTGCCAAAATAAAATTCTCCTTTAAGCACCCCATCAGTAAAAATATGTTTAGCAACTTCACAAAATAAAATGGAATGTCTATTAATATGTGTTCTATAACATAATTCATGGGAAGATAGAACTACTGGTTGGGTATTCTGAGAAATTTACATATAATTAAAGAATATAAGTAATCATTTGACTAATAGCAATATTGTGGCCAGACCTAAACAGTACTGTCAAAGTTTATGGAATCATTAGCTCCTGCAGCTCTTCACTGCTATGACTTTTAGGCAAAATAATGAATGCCTAAGCAGAAAGTTGAGTTTGGGAATCTGTCTCAGTGTAAGTTCTTGGCTCTTAAATTTTGTAATCATAGATCTCAGGATGGTCTCTCAATCTTCCACAGTCAGATTTTTTTCAGATCTTATTATGTTGATTTGAGAATTTAATGAGATAAGGATGATATTGACAAATAGCATGTTCATGTCATATTAAACCAAACCTGAACGCAGAAAATGTACATGTCCAAAGGTGCGTTGAATTCTAAGAAGTAAGTATATGACACGGATTTTTCTCTCTCTACCATTGGAGAGAATCCCAGAGGCAATATTTGCTGTATAAATCTGAGATTACATAGCAAAAAATTACAAAGGTTTATCTGCAGCCAGCTGCCAGAGCCTCAGATTGGTGTGTACCAGCACCACTTGAAAAGAAGCTCTTATCCCACCAGGCTCATCTTCTACACAGTCAGTCTAGCATTTCTGTATCATTACTAAATCTTATTCCCTCAATTTTTCAGCTAATATATTATGTGTAAATTTATAACCATTAAATTCTAAGACAACTTGTGTTTTAATAAACAGTGTATGTATTCTCAATGAAATAATTCTAATTATCAGGAAGAAGTAGAGAAAATGCATTATTAAGATCAGATGAAAGGTGCTGCTGCATTATTTAATTCAGACTCTTCATATGCATACATCTCTCCTGTCATTCTCTTTATTCAGGACAATAAATTAATACCCGGAAAGGTATGATATCTATTTATCTCTGCTATTATTTACAAATATGAAGATGAAGAAGAATGTTTACCTCTCTAACAATCCAATAGTATTATAGCACAGCAGACATCACCTTCTTCTAATGTAATAATGGACAATAGCTGATGACTCCATCCTTTGTTATTTAATATTTCTTCTCACAGAAAGACCTTTGAAATACCCAACTAATTTGTGATACAATGGAGAACATACCTAGGGAATTGTGCCTAACAAGGCTATAGAGACTTGCTTTGGGAATTGTCAAAATGCCAGCAGAACATAGCAAAAGAATGAAACTAGAGATATATTAGATACAAAAGTTAAAATGTTTATCAGATAATGGTCCTCTTTGTCACCAATGAGTTCTAAAACTGACATTCTATTAGTGACAGATTGGACAATGACAAGAATATTTATTGGAGTCAGGCATGGTGGCACACGCCTTTAATCCCAGCACTTGGGAGGCAGAGGTAGGAGGATCGCCGTGAGTTCAAGGCCACCCTGAGACTACATAGTTAATTCCAGGTCAGCCTGGGCCAGAGTGAGACCCTACCTCAGGGGAAAAAAAAAAAGAATATTTATTGGGTTTGTGCATGTAGAAAGCCAAGGTTATTTTCTTTTTTTACGTACATTGCAATTTAAAAAGAGAAAAAAGCTGTGCAATTAATAAGAAGTCATTGGTTTTTTTTTTTTGTTGTTGTTTTTTGGTTTTTCGAGGTAGGGTCTCACTCTGGCCCAGGCTGACCTGGAATTCACTATGTAGTCTCAGGGTGGCCTTGAACTCACGGCGATCCTCCTACCTCTGCTTCCCAAATGCTGGGATTAAAGGTGTGCGCCACCATGCCCAGCAAGAAGTCATTGTTTTAACAAGATAAAATTTATATGGTCTCATAATCATAATCAATACATTTCTGATGACAAAATCTGTTAAAAATAAATGTTTATTTAGTCTGGCAGCATAACCCTCCTTAGAAAGGACTGTGAATAGACACCATTGTGGACTTAACATTTTTGGTTTCTGTTTAAGCATAAATCCCTAGTGCTCTTCAAAAGCTATAACCATGAATAGTTTTTTCACTTCATTATTAAATAGAAGAAAAATATAAGAATCATGCAGTAAAATATTACATTCTAAATTCTGGTAGATTATATTGTAATCAGAAACAATTGTGTTTTCAAAATTAAAATACTGAACAGTTTTTTAATATTATTTATTTATTTGCAAAGAGAAAGAGGGAGAGAGAAAAATGTTGGGTGGGGAAGATGGGTGCTCCAGGGAACCCTGCCACTACAAACAAACTCCAGATACATGCACAACTTTGTCCATCTGGCTTTATGTGGGTACTAGGGATTTGAACCTGGGAAGCCAAGCTTTGCATGCAAGTGCCTTTAACTGCTGAGCCATCTCTCCAGACCCTAAACAATTTTTCTAAAAAAATATTTTATAATTTATTTATTTGCGCTGAGACAGAAAGAGAGAGAGAATGGGAGTGCCAGGGCCTCCAGCCACTGGAAAAAATGTCCATATGCATGTGCCACTTTGTGCATCTGGCTTATGTTGGTACTAGGGAATCAACCCTGGGTCACTGGGCTTTGCAGGCAAATGTTTTAGCCACTGAGCCATCTCTCCAGCTCCCTAAACAATTGTTTAAATAAACACAAGATATAATAAAACATTTTGTGCTAATATATGTCCAATTTATAGAAAGAGAGGTGAGAGGGGCACAAAATGTAGACAAGAGAAAAAAAGAGGGATAAATAGATATGCATAAATCAAAAGGTGGAATTGAAAAGATATAAATGAAAGATGATGGTGCAAGATTTTGATGTTTGGGAGAGGTCTTCAAGACTTGTGAGCTCCAATTTTGGGTCCTTATTCTAATTTACAAACAATTGATAGAAATGGACTAGAGAAGTATAAATTATGAATTATTGAGTTTATTTAGTGAGAAATCATAAAATATCAGGTTTATTTAGGGGAAATTGGGATCTAGGAAAAGGCTGGGGCAAATTCACAAGCATGTGGTAGACAGGATGTAGAAGCCCATACCAAAGAATTTAAAGGAAGCCGGGCATGGTGGTGCACGCCTTTAATCCCAGCACTTGGGAGGCAGAGGTAGGAGGATCTCCATGAGTTCGAGGCCACCCTGAGACTACATAGTTAATTCCAGGTCAACCTGAGCCAGAGTGAGACCCTACCTCGAAAAAAAAAAAAAGAATTTAAAGGAAACAGTCACACACTCACATGAGAGCAAAGCATAAAAGCATTAGCCCTATACCTCCATATGGAAGAAAGGTAAGAAATTAAGTGGGTGTTGACTTAGTGAAGAATAGCAGAATAAAAGTACCAAAGCAGAGACCAGGGAGTTTCGGTGAGAAATAAGTAGTAAGGGTAGTTAAGAAAGTTATTCAAGAGAGGATATAATTTGAGAAATTATATATTTGAGAGTTAAAAGGAAATACCCACATGGTAGATTTAGAATTTAGAGGAAATACACATGTGGTAGATTCAGTGATCAGAGAAAATTCAACATTAATCAAAGTGAAAGATACTCACCAAAGCATAAGGTAGATAGAAGGCAAGTAGAAAATTATCCAGGCCAAGAAACAGTACTCTCCCCTACCCAGGCTAGCTGGGAAAGCCAGACTTACATGTGTCCAGATAGATGAGATCACAGGACAGAGACAGAGCAGAGACAAGACTTTATAGTCAATTAAATATGGACTTTTTCATCAGACTCAGGGGAAGACCGATTGGCTCTTGGATTGAAGGTGCTGAACTATAAACTAGCCCACCTCAGTAGTATCTAGACTGTGGAGGCAACAGAGTGTGGTAGCCACTGTGGATAAAAGTGGATCAGATAAGAGTTCTGTTCCTGCCAAGGTAGGGTGACATCTTCTGGTTCCCTCTTTGGGTTCCTGTGCCTAACTAAAAAAAAATACAATAAAATAAAAAAAGAACCTAACTTTCTCACACCTCATTCAATTATACTAGGAAAATTGAAAATAAACATGAAAAGATATGGAATCACCATGGCAGGAGTAAAAGATTCCCCCTTTGGCTATTAGACTATTGAGACAATGGTCCAAAGGAATATCATCCTGGAAGAAGAAAAAGGCAAGCCTGGTGCCAGCAACAAGAACTTGTCTCCCAGGAATAGATTTTTACATTGTTATGACAATCTGACTGATAATCTTACAAGACAGACTAGAACTGAAGAGGTGATATTCAGCAAGACCACACTTTGACCATTAGTACTTACTTAATTGTACCTCTTACCCTCTTTTTAAGCATAAGTCTCATGTCAGGACTCTGAAGATGAATTTTGGGAGGTCACTGTATCTTTTTATTTGTTCCTTTCCCGAATGTGGAAAAATAGAATAAATCTCCTTTCTCTGCTTTTTACTATTTTTTTTTTTTCTTTTTAATTGGCCTATTGAAAACTGGGGTCTAAGTATAGATTATTAGCCTCAGTGTCTGACCCTAACAACTCTGGTAATAGTTTTGGAAAGCCCTGCCTAGAGAAAAGACAATGTAGGTGCCAGCCACTCACAGAAACACGACTCAACATGGAATGAAAAGATTGAACAGTTCCATGTGTAACCAGGCCTGGCAGTTACATGGATATAGTAGATTTTCTAACCTTACTGTCAAGTCTTTTGTCTGATGACCAGGAAAATTAAGCACCTGTATGATGAGGTGTTAGTAAAGCAAAAGAGATGTATTGAGAAAATAGTGAGTGCAGGGCAAGCATGCTTACACTTTTGGCCAGTACTCCAAGAAGCAATAGAAAAAGGGAAAATAAACATTATAGATTTTTAAGTCAGAACTCATTAAAGCAGGCTGGCTTAGCAGTGAAGATGTGCAGACAGCTGCACTGAAGGAGGAGTTTATAAGTACTCTCATTATACAAATAATTATTCCTCCTACCTCTATAGTATGTCCTTAAGTGATAAGCAGTGTCTTAATAGGCTGATTTACAGGTGCAGTTTGATTAATTCTTAAGGTAGGGGATATATTATATTTTGAGTAATCTCATGTTTTGAGTAGTTCAGAATGCCATGTCTCCATCCAGGTCAAGAGACAGAATACAGACTATGTTTCTTTTGGGGAAGGCAAGCATAGGGAATAGCTTGACAACTCAGCACATTGTTTGGTTTAGGCAATAAGCACACTCTTCTTTACATATACTTAGTGTTAGTGATGAGAGCCTCAAAGGTTTAGGACTCTCCAAGACAGTGGCTCTCAAAGGATCCATCAGGCCACCAAAGCCAGTGGCCTTAAAATTCTTGTCTACAATTAACAAAGAACTTAAAGATGGAGACATACAGAGTGAAAAATTATGACAGATTTATTACGAGAGAGTTGAGGTAAGAGGAAACAAAACAGAAAAATTTCCAAGCCAAGAGGAGTTGCTTCCTCCCAGCCAGGCTAGGAAGGGCAAAAGGAAAACCAGGAAAATATCTCACATAAAGGCTTCAATCAGGTTCTTTTCTAATTAGAATGACACTCACTGTCATGTTGAAATGTGTATGAAGGGCCCTGATCAGTTGATGGGTACTCAAGAAGGATGTACAGGCTCAGGAAGAACCACCAACATGAGAGAGGGAGTAAATGCAGGTTTGGAGAAAGCCCCCAAACCTCTACAGGATGAAGACCACAGAGTAGCTCCTGACATCCATATCAACTCAGACTGTAGTTTCCCTCTGGTCAGGCCAGAGCAAGCTGACATCTGTTATTTTCAGGCCTGTATCACTGACTGACAACCTACAAAAGAGCTATTTGACCTCCTTCTCCCCTCCCCCTCTTCCTCCTCCTGAGAGAAAACTGTAACTGCTGCTAGAGAAATGGAGCACTGACCACTCTAACTTCCTCAAACTGAAGAGCATGGCAGTTAAGAGTTCTCTGGGAGGTAATCTACCTAAATGCCCATGCTGGAGAGGCATTTCCATTTCTTGTGCTCCAAACTCATATCTCATCACCTACTATGGGTATGTCATTGTCCTTGGTCTGTTTCTCTTGAGTCTTTGGTAACAGATATAAAAAAAATAAACAGTAAGAACATTTTGATTGTTATCGAAACAGTAGGAGGGGATCTTATTCTGTTGAGAGTAGGGATAAATCTTTGTTAGATGGGGATGGTAGATAAACAGGATGCTCTGCTGGTCTGAATAGCATTACCATGGGCCTGCATTGTTGATCAAAATCCTTAAGAACAGATAAGCAGGACATTTTAAGACTCTTGGTCACAGGTCTACCTCACACCCCCCAGGTGCTTCCTGTAACTGACCAACAGACCTGTTCACAAGTTCATTCTGTTTTTTCTTCCCTATAATCTTCTAAGAATATGAGTTGTGATTTATGGCTTAACTCCCATCCTGTTTTTGCAAGAAAAATTTTGTAGATTTTTTTCCAATAAAAGATGATCCTCCAAACAGTTCGAGGTTGCATCCTGAGATCCCAAACTATGAAAGTAGACCTGGTGCACCAGTCTTTCTTCTTCTTTTTTCTTTCTTTTTTTACCCAATAAAACTTTGCCTCACATTCCATGAGTTGATGGTCTTATTTGTGTGACACCAGACCCCATAACAAGGCCATGGCAAAGGCAGAGGGAGGAAAAGGAGAGAAGTAGGGCAAAAAGATAGTTTATCATGGTAGTATCTCCATTCCTGGTCATGGACCTTCTGTTAGAATTAGGAGTTGGGAGAATAGAGGCACTGAAACAACTGTTCTTCTGGGTTTAAGACGTTACTATGGAGAGAGAAGCAGGGAAGAAATAGAGTGATATAGAGGGAAAGAAAGAAGGAGGGTGCACACACCTGAGGCAGGAAAACAGAAGAGAGCAAGAGAGGGCCAGAGCAAGGGTTTTATGGAGAGGAGGGAAATTGCCCTAGGAAAGAAGGGGCTTGCTTGGGGGGTGGGGGAGGTTTCATTCCTTCTTCTCAGCCCACATCTATCTTCAACTACCACAGCAGGAAGTAGCTCCAGAATTCCTCCCCTAACTATAGCATGTCAATGGGGAGAGGGAGATGGGTGGAGAACTCTGGGCTTATGATGCTGTACCCTCTCTGTGTGTTATGTGCTATTGTGATGTGTTAAATAAGCTGTAAGTAAATGCCTACTTGAAGGGGAGTAATATATTTAAGGGCAAAAACAATTCTAAACTACTATTTATCTTTACTCTCCAGTGTCCTTTATTTTCATTGAAAGATCTGCAATTTAGCATGCATTCATCAGTTTTCCTTCCAGAGTAGGGCACTAAGGAGACTTAGAAGTAATTAGAAATGAAATGCACTGTCTAATTACAGACTACATGAGAATGAGACATCTTTGTAAAAGAGAAGCAAAAAACCTTTCTTACAAAATTCAATTTCTTTAAATGCTTTCTCTGTAGTTATTCTTCCCTGAGACACTGCAATTTCAAAAGAGCTGCTTTCAAATCCACCCCTAACAGTTATGCTTACAACCAAATAATTCATACCTACTATTTGGAAACTGATTTAGCCCTACTCTACTACCCCATATGTGGCCCTGTGTGGTGACATTCTAAGCCCAACTTTCCCAAAGGAGATTAATAGATGGTCCAAACAACCTGATCATTTAGGATAGAATCATTTAGGCATGAGTCACCTTGAGTCACAGGTGTTCAATCCCCCATGGTAAGTCCCATGCATCCAAAACAGCCCTCCTCTCTCACAGTGCAGTTTCCCTCTTTCCACACCTGAAATCCCTTAAAATATACTCTCTTCCTTTACTCAGAGTTCCAAGGGTTCTTTCTCTTTCATTTCAGACTTTGCCATTTCTCCTGATGCTAAGTAAATATCTTGGGTCCAAGAAACTGCCTTGATCCTCTATCTTGAACCCCAAACTGGACAAGAGACTAGGTATCATTTTGAGAATTTTTACCTGTTAAATGGTTTAGGCTCAAGAAACTATCTGTGTTAGTCTTTTATATTGAACCTTAAACCTGACATATGTGCCATAACTCAGACAAAAGTATTTTCAAGACAGACTATTCTCTTGGGCCTACCCCTACCCCCTTTGCTTCCTTCTGCTTTTGCCAGTGACTCTCCAAGCTCAATACCAACTTGCTTCTCCTCTGGTGAGTCTATTGGGTCATTGGAATGACTGCCATCTTTGGACCCTTCAAAAACACTCAGTGCTGAATTAGGTGATGTAGCCCTCTAACAGGAATCCAGGACCCCAATTCCCAAATCCAGCCAAGATGTAAAGATGGTTTTTCTATTCTTCTTTTTTTTCTGTGTGACCAGCATATCTCTCTCCCTCTCCCCTCTCTCTCATACACACAAGATCTAAAGAGTTGTTGAAACATCCACACCCTTATTTCTCTCCAAATTATAGATTCCAGAGTTTATTACAATCTCCTCACACTTGCCCATCAAACTCTCCCTACCAGGCAGAGGTCTAGGACCTCCTTGCCCGGAAACCAGCTGAGATCTTAGGATGCTTGATCTCTGCACAGAGTTTCATTTTTTCTTGGCGATCTGAGAGATGCAGAGACATCTATTTTTCTTATTTCTTCCACTTGATGAGTTGCCAGAGCCTACTTGCTCCAACAGGAATCTGCCTTCCTGAAGTTAGAATAGAATCCCTGGTTAGCTCCAGAATTAGGACTCACAATAAGTCTCTGGTTCCAGTGCACTGGACTCTCTCTCTCTCTCTCTCTCTCCCCTCTCTCTCTGTGTGTGTGTGTGTGTGTGTGTGTCTTTTTCTCTCTTTCTCTGTCTCCTTTCTTGAATGGGAATCCTATGTATCTTGTATCTCCTTAATAAATCTTCTGCTTGCTCACTTCCTTGTCTGCATTCCTTCATTCTTATTCACCATGCAGAGGGCGCTCTAGAGCCACTGGATACAGGTTTGGCTTTGGTGACCATTAAGTTTTCCAGCACTTCAGCCCCCTGACTTGAGCCCACAAAGAGCTGAAAACACATCCATTATTTGGAGTAGTCCTGAGACATGGGATAAATAAAGTGTACTTCTGTGAAGGTTAATTTTGTGTCAACCTGATTTGTTTAGGAATCCACAGACATTCCTCATTGTAGGTCTCTGAGGTTGCTTTGAGGAAGGATTAACTAAAGAAGGACTCCTTTCCCCAGGGTGAGCCATTCCCCCAGAGTGGGCAGCCCCTCCTGGAGGGGGGGTACTTTATCTAAGGAAGCTCTGGGAAGAAAGGATCCCCATCCTCCCACCTGGCTGCTGGTGCTGCTTGCTGCTTTCCAGTGTGGACGGAAGACCAGCGTGGGCTGAAGAGCAGTGTCTCTTCAGGACACCTCCAGGGCTTCAGTGCTGGACTGGGACTGCTGAGGTCTCCAGCTTTGTGGACTGAGCACCTACCAGTGACTCTCAGGCCTGTAACCTACTATTGTTGACTGCCATAAGCTAATGCAATAAATTCCCTTTTAATACAATTCTTTCTATCAGTTCTATTCCTCTAGAAACCCTTGACTAATACAGATTGTGGTACCAAATTTTATAAAATGGGCCCACTGAGCAGACATTTTAGATTTAACACTGCAGCTCATACCAAGAGTTTATTTGATGGGTTGGCTAAAGAATGGATTCAAAGATGACCTACTGTGAATGAGCTTGAGCTGCCTGATATCCACCTTAAGACCGGTATATTCAAAGTGACCTTGCCCCTGGCCCCTAATATATTTAGCTCTAGCAAGGTGATTGCAGATGCAAACTATAACTAAAAAAACACTAATATTGGGGAACATATATTCAAACTACTACATTCCAGCTCCTGGCCCCCCAATATATTTAGCTCCTGGCCCCCAATAGAGAGATTAAAAAAAGGCTCAGAAAACTTGGAATGCTGGACCAAACAAGTTAAATACTTGCAATTTGCCATGTGAACTCATCTTTGCCTCCGCAATTGGAGCATCCAGAAGATGTGCTCTTCACTAAGACTATAAGCAACAGATTTGTGAGGGGAACAGCACCATACTTAAAGTGCCCAATCAATGGTCTTTTTTGTAAAGAAGACATCACAGTGGGAGCCGCAATTGCTGCCTTAGGTGACTTAGATGCAATGGATCTAATTGAATCTCAGAGTAACAAGGGTGAAATGGTGGCCAAAGTCAAGGTGAGCATGTTTACCCTAATAGACAGTGTAGGCAAAACAATGCTCATAACACTATGGCTCATGTAGACCTTTGGTATTGACTGATTAATCATGGTGTTGCCAGAAGTGAAACAGATAAGAAGCCTACTAAGTTCCTGCTTGATCTGTTTGCTGATGAACTTCCAGACCAGGCACAGTTATGGAGGAAGGGATATTTATTGAAGTCTTAAAGAAGGCAAGTTCAAAGGCATAAATCATGAAGCGGCCTGCTCTCCACAACATATAAGCAGAGAGAGAGAGAAACCAGAACAAAGGAAAATAAGGCCACGTGGAATTATAGCAACAGAGAATCAAGGCCTCTTAACTAGTTTCCAGACTTGAACCAGGTTACAGATCCTGAGCCCCTTGATTGAAGGGTTGGCTGTATCCCTTTGAGGAAGGACCCTCCCACAATCCCCAAAAGTTTCAATATTAAGCTTAGTCATATCCTTCCTCAGAAGGACCTGTGGCCTTTTGCTAGAGTAACTGTATAGTGGGGAAAGGAAATAATCAGACCTTTTTTGGGCCTACTGAACACTGGCTCTGAATTGACATTGATTCCAGGAGACCCCAAAAAGCATCCTGGCCCTCTAGTTAAAGTAGGTGCTTATGGAGGTCAGGTGATCAAAGGATTTTTGGCAAATGTTAAACTGACAGTGGGTCCGGCGGGTCCTGGAACTCATCCTGTGGTTATTTCCCCAGTCCCAGAATGGATAATTGAGATAGATATACTTAGGAGTTGGCAGAACCCTCACATTGGTTCCCCGACTTGTGGAGTGAGGGCTATTATGATTGGAAAGGCCAAATGGAAGCCATTAGAGCTCCCTCCACCAGGTAAAATAGTGAACCAGAAACAGTATAGCATGACTGAAGAAATTAATGCCAGTATAAAGGACTTGAAGGATGCAGGAGTGGTGGTTCCCACCACATCTCCCTTTAACTCTCCTAATTGGCCTGTTCTGAAGACAGACGGATCCTGGAGAATGACATTGTCAGAGTCTTAATCAAGTGGTGACTCCTATTGCAGCTTCTGTACCAGATGTGGTTACTTTACTTGAGTGGATTAACACATCTCCTGGTACCTGGCATGCAGCTATTGGTCTTGCAAATGTCTTCTTCTCTGTATCTGTCCATAAGGACCACCAGAATCAATTTGCCTTCAGCTGGCAAGGTCAGCAGTACACGTTTACTGTTTTACCTCAAGGTTATATTAACTCTCCAGCCCTGTGTCATAGCTTAGTTTGCAGGGATCTTGATTGCCTGTGCCTTCCACAAGGTGTCACATGGGTCCATTATATCGATGACATTATGCTGATTGGATTGAATGAGCAGGAGGTGGCAGCCACTCTGGAGTTGCTGGTACAGCATATGTGCATCAGGTGATGGGAAATAAATCCACCAAAAAATTTCAAAGACCTTCCACCTCGGTGAAATTTCAAGGAGTTCAGTGGTGTGGGGCATGCAGGAATATTCCTTCTAAATGAAGGATAAGTTGTTGCATCTGCCCCTTCCTATCACTAAGAAAGAAGGGCAACATCTAGTGAGCCTATTTGGATTTTGGAGACAGCACATTCCTCACTTGGGTGTGTTACTCCATCCCATATACCAAGTGACTCAGAAAGCTATTAGTTTTCAGTGGGGCCCAGAACAAGAGAAGGCTCTTCAATAGGTCCAGGCTGCTGTGCAGGCTGCTCTGCCACTTGGGCCATATGATCAAACAGATCCAATGGTATTTGAGGTGTCAGTGGTGTATAGGGATCCATTTGGAGTCTTTATCAGGCCCCCACAGGTGGATCCACAGCAGAGGCCATTGTGCTTCTGGAGCAAGGCTCTGCCATCATCTGCAGACAATTATTCTCCCTTTGAGAGACACCTCTTGGCTTGCTATTGGGCCTTAATAGAAACTGAACGCTTGACAATGGGCCATCAAGTAACTATGCAACCTGAGCTGCCCATTATGAGCTGGGTGTTATCTGACCCACCAGGCCATAAATTCAGACATGCACGGCAGCAGTCCATCATCAAGTGGAAGCGGTATATGTGTGATCTGATCGGGCTCAAGCAGGCCCTGAGGGCATGAGTAAGTTACATGAGGAGGTTGCTAAATGCCTATGGTTGCTATTCCTGTTGCAATGCCTTCTGTCCCCAAGAATGCACCTATGGCATCATGGGGTGTGCCCTATGATCAAGTGACTGAAGAGGATAATACTAGGGCATGGTTTACAGATGGTTCAGCACATTATTCAGGCACTTCCCAGAAGTGGACAGCTGCAACATTACATCCCCTTTCTGGGACAATTCTGAAGGAATGTGATGAAGGGAATTCTTCACAATGGGCAGAACTTTGGGCAGTGCACATAGTTGTGCATTTTGCTTGGAAAGAAAAATGGGAAGATGTATAGTTATACACTGATTCATGGGCTGTGGCCAATGGTTTGGCTGGATGGTTTGAGACTTGGAAGGAACACAGTTGGAAAATTGGGGAGAAGGACATTTGGGGAAGGTGTATGTGGATAGAACTCTCTGAGTGGGCAAAGGATATAAAGATACTTGTGTTCCATGTTAAATGCTCATCAGAAGGTGACCTCATCAGAGGATGACTTTAATAATCAAGTATATAAGCTGACCCATTCTGTGGACAGTGGTCAACCTCTTTCCTCAGCCACCCCTGACATTGCCCAATGGGCCCATGAACTAAGTGGCCATGGTGGCAGGGATGCAGGTTATGCATGGGCCCAACAACATGGACTTCCACTAACTAAGGATGACCTGGATATGGCTGCTGCTGAATGCCAAATCTGCCAGCAGCAGAGGCCAATTCTGAGCCCCTGATATGGTAGTATTCCTCGGGGTGACCAGTCAGCAACTTGGTGGCAAGTTGACTACATTGGACCTCTTCCATCATGGAAAGGGAAGCATTTTGTCTTTATTGGAATAGACACTTATTCTGGGTATGCATTTGCTTTTCCTGCACGTAATGCTTCTGCAAAAACTACCATGTGTGGGCTTTCAGAATGGCTTACTGCTTCCGACCAAGGAATTCACTTTACAGCCAAGGAAGTACTGCAGTGGGCTCATGATCATGAAATTCACTGATCTTACCATGTGCCCCACCACCTTGAAGCAGCTGACTTGATAGAACAATGGAATGGCCTTTTAAAGAAACAGCTACAGAGCCAACTAGGCGGCAATAGCTTGGTAGGCTTGGGGAGTGTCCTCCATAAGGCTGTATATGGTCTGAATCAGCATCCTATACATGGTGTTGTTTCTCCTATAGTCTGGATTCATGGATTCATGGGTCCAGGAATCAAGGGGTGGAAATGGGAATGGCACCACTTACCATCACCCCAAGTGACCCTTTAGCCAAATTTTTGCTTCCTGTTTCCAAAACCTTATGCTCTGCTGGCATGGGGAGGGGGGAGTGCTTTTGCCAGGAGGCACAAAGAACATTCCATTGAACTGGAAGCTAAGACTTCCCCCTGGCCACTTTGGGATACTGATGCCCTTGAGTGAACAGGCTGAGAAAGGAATTAAAGTGTTAATAGGGGTGATTGATCCAGACTACCAGAGAGAAATCAGACTATTCCTCCACAGTGGAAGTAAGGATGACTTTGTCTGGAGTGCAGGAGATCCTTTAGGGCGCCTCTTGGTGTTACCATGTCCTGTTTTCAAAGTCAATGGACAACTACAACAACCCAATCAAGGCAGTGAGATAAATGGCCCAGATCCTTCAGGAATTAATGTATGGATCACCCCTCCAGGTAAAGAACCAAGACTTGCTGAGGTGCTTGCTGAAAGTGGAGGAAAGACAGAATGGGTAGTAGAAGAAGGTAGTTACAAATACCAGCTAAGGCTACAGGACAAGTTACAAAAATGTGGACTGTAATTGCCATGAGTGTTTCTGCCTTACCTTGTTAAGAGTGTTTGTACATATCTACACCAATATTAAGATGTTTTTGTTCTTCCTCTATTTCTCCATTAGGTAATTAATACTAATTAAGATCATATTGCTAGTTAACCACTGTTGAATTTATATTTGACTTGTTATTTTAGAGACTGAACATTCCTCAAGGAACCTTGCTTTGTTGGGTTGGGGGGGAGGGAGAGTGTGCATTTCCAGTTGTATGAGGGATAGTTATATCATGTTAGGCAGAATTGTGACCTTGTTACTGCCTGCATTTGAAAATTAAGTATGATGTAAGGAGATATGGTTTGGTGTCAAGTTGACAAGGGGTGTACTTGTGATGGTTAAGTTTTGTTTCAACTTGATCTGTTTAGGAATCCACAGACATTCCTCATACGTGGGCTCTGAGTTTGCGTCCAGGAAGGATTAACTAAAGGAGGAGGACTCCTTCCCCTGGGGTGAGCCCTTCCCCCAGAGTGGGCAGTCCCTCTTGGTGGGGACTTTATCTAAGGAATGTCAGGGAAGAAAGGATCCCTGTTCTCCCACCTGGCTGCTGGTGCTGCTTGCTGCTTTCCAGTGTGGACTAAAGAGCAGCATCTCTCCAGGATGCTTCCAGGCCTTCCCAATTCAGGCTGGATCAGGACTGCTGAGGTATCCAGCTTTGCAGACTGAGTAGCTACTGGATTCCTTGACTCTCAGGCCTGCTACTTACTATTGCTGGACTTCCATAAGTGAATCCAATAAATTCCCTTTTAATACCATTCATTCTATCAATTCTGTTCCTCTAGAACCCTGACTAATACAACTTCCTTCACCTGAACCCCGCTTCTGCTGCTGCTATGCTTCTTCTGCTTCAAACCATGTTTTCCATGTCTTTCTCTTTGGTCTCTGTGAAGAGTGTAGTTACAAACAGTAGTTTCTAATAATGGCCTTTATCTCATTCTTCAGATCACAGTGGTTTACTCTTTCATGCCACTTGACCTGGACCAACATACTTCAGACATGACTCTCATTCCAAGGGGAATCTGCTTGAGTCCTCATAATCTTAAAAGGATTTAGTTCCTCTTTTCTAAGGCTGAATTCTGCAGACACCCACATGAAGCCACATGAAAAAAGCAATTCTTAGTGCAATAGTAGACAAGTGTTTTCAGGGTGAACAAAAACACTAAGCTTTAATCCTACTATTTTAAATTGATTTACAGATTCAATTAAAAGGTCAAGATATTTTAGATGGCTTCTAAATATTTATTATAATACTTTAAATTTTTAAGAAATTAATTAATTTTGTTTTATTAATAAGATCAAGACTGTTGACGTGTTTTGCTTGCAGTTATAGTGGTTGATGATTAAGATGATTAAGACCCACTATGCCTGGTTTCTCTCTTTCAGATACACTTCCATGGGTTTTCACTTAAATATTGCTTCCTAAGCTGCTGTTGAAGAATGTTTCTAAATGCAGGGTCTTAAGGTTTCATTTAAAAAGTATTTAAACTAGAAAGGTGATATGATTTTAACTAAGTTCATTATTATCAATGGTTATCAAAATTTCTAAGGTCAGGGCTGAAGAGATCACTTAGTGGTTAAGGTGCTTGACTGCAAAGTGTAAGGACCCAGGTTTGATTCCCCAGTACCCACATAAGCCATATATACAAGGTGGCACATGCATTTGGAGTTCACTTGCAGTGGCTAGAAGCCCTGGAACATCCATTCTTTCTCTCTATCTGCCTCTCTTTCTCATAAATAAATTAAATAAATAAATAAATAAAATGTTTTTAAAGGTCAAATTCCAAAGTCAAAATTTTAATACTTTAAAGCACCTGATTCCTCATTTATAACAGTAATGTTTTGTTAATTTTGTTCTGCTCATAGCAATGTTTACAAAATGGCTTAAAACAAAGTTTTTTTTTTTTTTTCTAAATGAGGCATTTAAATCCTAGAATTAAATTCTATCCAAATTCTAATATTTTCCCATTTAGTAAAGCCTTGATTCATTGGAAAGAAAGCTTATTCTAAAGGATAAAATATTTCAGTCTGCTTATAAAATGTGGGCTATTATACAAAGTTTCATTGTGCATATGATCCACTTGGAAGCTACTTTGAGCAAATTTGGAGTTCTAATGGGCTTCTTCCATGGCAGGGAAGGTTGAAGTGTTTTTTCTTTTGGGCTCTGTTGAGCCATTGGGTTTCCATTGAACCATTTGAGACCAAGATACAAGGGTACTCAGGTCCCTATTGTGATTAGGTTAACATGGAAAAGATTGAGTCTGAACTATCTAAGTGTTCCCTACAGAGAATTCTGGTTGACTAGCCTTTTGTAAATGGATGATGATTTCAAGTAATTGTTTTTGTGTCACTTGGTATCTAAAATATCATGGGACAAAATTTAATCTGCCCCTAGATTTCCTGAAAATAAATGAGCAGCAAACCTCTGCATTGTTATTGATTTTTTTTTAACTTATTGCACACTGAAATAACTGTTCTCAGCATCACTTTATCAAAATGTACGTGTGTATATAGGAATGTGAGTGCTTGGGGATGATTTTTGCTCTAGATTAATATGTAGAAGCTATTGCTTCTATTCTTGTCTTTTTTCCTTTGAGAAAACCTTAGCTACAATGCAGGAATTTAATAGTTAACTACAGAATTTGAGACTGAAGCAAAACTAGTTATACAACACTTTACTTCAATCAGACCTAACTTAAATGTTAACTAATTCAAATATTAATCTTAAGCTTCCATCCTTATGGAATGGTTTATGATTGGCACTTTCAAATGTTGTTTCTGGAAACTGAGTTTGAGAAAAGAATTGCTACAGAATTTAAAGAGATACCTGATCTTCTAAAACAAGTATCATATTATTGCTAGAGGTCAGGTGAGGACAATCAGAATTTTAGAAAACTATAAACATCTGAAAGATTTTACTAAAGATTGCTTATTTAAAACAACATTCATGGGGAGTTCTACAGAAGACAGTAAAGAAGCCATAACTGCACAAATGGATGGTTACATTGAGGGTAAAAGAGGATCTTAGACTTCTGACCACTGGGCCAAGCTGCTACCACCAACTTCACAATTTGCTGATTAGAATTTGCTCTCACCAGTGAATTTCTCCCATGATCAGGGCCAGCAATAGCATTTGTAGACACTAATTCTGCCACTGCCAGGGACAAGGCTAGCATAGTCACTCTGAAGCTCAGCCTTAAGTGTCTTTTCTAGGGAGCTTCCTACAAAAGCCTCATCACCAGTGATCTTTTACAATGAAGGAACAACCAGTATACACTACCCCAATACTGCCCACTGCAGCCAACCTGTCATTTGTAATTGGTGCCACAATTGTGGCCATCACCACTGTGGTGGTTGGAATGTAAATGTCCCCTGTAGCCTCAGGTCATTTTGATTAAGCATCCTACTCCAGCTTTTGGATTCTTTAGGAGGTAGGGTCTTGCTGTAGGAGGTATATTGTTAGGGGTGAACCTTAGGGTTGAAGAGTCCAATCCTACTTGGTATTCAGAGCCAATTCAAATTTTGGCTATTTATTCAGCTGTAGATATATATTAAAGTGAGCCAGCTTTCTCCACCATAATGAAGCTTCCCTTGAAAATATAAGCCTGAAATTAACCCGTTGTTCCCATAATCTGCTTCTGGTTGGGTATTTTGGCCCAACAATGAGAAGCTAACTACAACAACCTCTTTGTCATGGCAGTAGCCACAAACAGTGATCACCTTAGCCACCCCAATCTATGAATCAAGATCAGTGGTCTCTATGAGTGTATTTAACAGAAGTGTGGATCCAAGAACATCATAGAGAAGAACTTGACTGGTGAAAAGCAACCAGAGAGTAAAAACAAGAAAACGCTTACAAAAATGAGGCTAGGAAGCCTGGTCATGAGTTTGTCAGCCAGAGAGTAAACCCTCAACCTTGCTTGGTACTGTTGGCTATAGTAAAAAGAGTGTTGTCCTGGACAACCCAGTGCTCTGCCAGGACACAAAGGTACTAATGTGGGCAGGTCTTACACACTCCTTCAGAGCTTGAATCACAGAACTCTGCCTGTAGAAGGTTCAATCCCTGATTCATAGGGTGCTAGACTGTATCTTGCTGGCGGGTTGGGAGATTCTGGCCAGGAACCTCCTGCAGAAGCGAGACTGTGCTTACACAGGTCCTTCTCATCAGAAAGGGCACACTGGGTAAACTTGTCTGAGCTGCTGAGACTAGCAGTCCCTCCCTCCTTCCAGTGAATACTTATCCAAATAACATTCTCAGGAGGTACAGAAATCACATCATTCCAAGGGGCAAAAGTCAAACCTATACCTTTTACTTGAGGTTATGGCCTGTGATGTTTAATTTCAGCTGCCAACTAGACAGGATTGAGAAGCACCATGGAATTAATTTTCTGGGCATGTATGTGAAGGGTGTTCTAGATTAGGCTAAACAAAGGGAGGAGAATCAAACCAGCAGTATGGAAAATTCTGAAAGGAATAGTATACATTAAAGAAGAAAAACAAAATCCAGGTGTGGTGGTGCATACCTTTAATCCCAGCACTTGGGAGGCAGAGCTCGGAGGATTGCTGTGAGTTCGAGGCCACCCTAAGAGTACAGAGTGAATTCCAGGTCAGCCTGGGCTAGAGTCAAACCCTAGCTCAAAAAAAAAAAAAAAAAAAAAGAAGAAAAGAAAAAAAAAACAAGAATAAGATGAGAAAGAAAGAGAAGGAAAAGAAAGAAAGATGGAAAGCCAGCACCATTCATGAGAACACATGACTGGATACACAGTGAAAGAAACAGAAGAGCTAAGACAGAATCAATAATATCTAATGGCAAAGCAGAAAACTCTCAGTGGAGAGTACTCCAGATAATCCAGTCAATCAGAACATCACCCAGTAAAATGTTGGGAAATTACAAGTTTCTTTCAATAATAACCCTAAATTTAAATGGAATCACCTCACCAATAAAAACATGTGGACTAAATAACTATATTTCAAAATTGAACCAGCTACCTGTTGCTTCTAACAAACACAACTTGCTAACAAAGGTGTTGAAAAACTGAATATCAAAGGATGGAACTCAAATTACCAAGATAAATAATCAGTGGTAACTATTCTCAAATCAATAAAGTTGATTTCAAACTGAAACTAGCCAGAAAAAAAAATAAAAAGGGGCATATTGTATTAATATATAAAACAATTCATCAAGAAACTATTTTAAGCATTTATGCACTCAGTATTTGGGGTTGCAAATCTTACAAACACACACCAAAATACATAAAGTATCACATAAGTCCTGATACCATAATAATTGGAGACTTCAATACCCCACTCTCACATTTCAGTTGGTCTTCTAAACAAAGTATCAGCAAAAATATTTAGAGATAAGCTTTCAGTAGCACTACAAAGGTCCCCAATAAAATCAAAAGAATCATGAGTTGAGAACTTTTACTTCCAAAAGATGGAAAATCTACAAGAAATGAACACATTTCTAAATGCATAAAACTTATCAAAATCACAACTTGAAAATATCTCATTGTCAGCCATGTGATTGAAGCTGTAATTAAAGTAGTCATCACAAAGAATGAGATAATGATGCTTACTCTCACCACCTCTAATGCTTGAAGTCCTTGGTAAAACAGTAAGACAACAAGAAGACATAAAATGGATAAAAATTGAAAAGAAGAATTCAAATTATCTCCACTTATGGATGATATGATTCTCTAATTAAAAGACCCTAGAGAATCGATCATAAAAATATTAAATGTAATAAATGTTTCAGTAAAGTTGCAACATACAAAATCTGCATACAAAATATCCATAATAAAAAGAGAGAAGCAAATCACTCACATTTGCTTCAAAAAAAGTAAATATCTAGGAATGAACCTAACACAGGATGTGAAATAACTCTACCATTAAAACTGAAAGACACCGAACAAAGAAACCAGTGCAGATAGTAGATGATGGAAAGAACTTCCATGTTCCTAGGTAGACAGAACTAATATTGTGAACATGGCTATATTGTCAAAAGTAATCTAAATATCTAACACAATCCCTGTTAAAATTCCACTTGGTATTCCTCCCAAAACTGGAACAAACAATCTAGAATTCATATGGAAACACAAAAGGCCACAAATATCTAAAGCAATTCTAAAGAGAAAGAACTCTGCTGGAGGTATCACAATACATGACCTCAAATTATGCAATAGGACAATGGCAACAAAGTCAGCATGGTGCTGGCACAGAAATATATATATATCAATGGAACAAAAATGGAGGATTCAGGGGCTGGGTTACACCTCATCAGTTAAAAAGCTAGCTTA
Organism: Orientallactaga sibirica; assembly: GCA_036365145.1. Taxonomy (NCBI): domain Eukaryota; kingdom Metazoa; phylum Chordata; class Mammalia; order Rodentia; family Dipodidae; genus Orientallactaga; species Orientallactaga sibirica. The sequence continues at coordinate 1,021,491 of JAEOAD010000556.1, read as the reverse complement.
CAAAGCCTGCCAGTCCAGGATTGATTCCCTAGTACTCACCCACATAAAGCAGATGCACAAAGTGGCACATGTGTCTAGAATTCATTTGCAGTGACAAAAGGCCATGGTGCACCCATACTCTCTCATTCCTCCCTCTCATAGATAAATAAAATTACAGGATCCAAAAATATTTCACACAGCTTTGCCATGTAATTTTTAACAAACAAGCCAAAAACATGGAGGAGAAAATAAAACATGAAATTCAACAAGTAGTACTGGAAAAACTGGATATCTACTTATAAAAAAAATTAGGTTTCAAAGAGGATCAGAGACTTTAATTTAAAAACTTCAATGCTGACTTCTGGGTGATATGGCAGCATAGGAGCCATGCCAAACCAGCCCAGGGAGGGATTTAAGCAAAACCACAGCAAAATTCACTCTTCTTTCGAAAAGTGCAGGAGTATAGGTTTTTTGTAGATGCAGCAGAGAAGCAGGAGAGACCAAGATCCACCAGAAAGGAAGAAAATAGCCAGAGTCCCACTGAGGAGATTAAGGCTCTGATCACAGCATCTGTAATTCTTGCACCTGGCACCACCCATCAGGCATGCCCAATAGCAGAGACCAAACAAGAGTCAAGAAATCTAAAGGAAAGTCAGCTGAGATCAACTAAAGAGCTACTGAAAGAGATATAGGTGGGACTGCATGAGCAACTCCAGGCTTCCTGAACTCTCCCATACCCCAACCATGAGAACTGTGAACCTCTGGCATTCAACCCCCAGCAGTAGTGCATCCAGCACAGCTGAGTCCCACTCCAGCTCCACAGCAGAACATGGAGGGATCAAGGTGGGCACCACTTAGCACTGGTGAGATTGGAAACCACACCAAAAGGTAACGAGGCTGACTGACAAAAAAAAAAAAAAAAAAAAAAAAACAGGTACATAGGCCTTCATTGGAAGTGCTAATCTCTCTTTCCATGTCTGGGCAGGTTATGGGTCACATAACCAGCTTAATGAAATAAAACCAGGCTGAAATCCTAGCTCTAAAAACACAGACAATGAAATAAAAAACTCTGTGTAAAATCTCACCACTAGAATAGATGAAAACTAGAAGACCAGGTGGCAGACCTAATACAGTCCAACAAAGAGAAAGACAAGCTAATAGAAAGGTATGAATGGGAATTCAAAGATATCTGGAACACTATGAAAAGATCAAACATAAGAATTCAGGGTATAGTAGAAGGAGAAGAATTTCAATCCAGATGCTTAGTAGGCATTTTCAACAAAATCATAGAAGAAAATTTTCCCCAAATTGGGAAAGAAATGCCACTGCAGATACAATAAGCTTTTAGAACACCAAACAAACAAAACCTAGAAAGAACCTCTCCTCACCATGTTATAATTAAACTACTAAACACCCAAACCAAAGAAAATATAGTGAAAGCAGTTAGAGAGAAAAAGCCAGTCACCTTCAAAGGCAAGTCCATCAGAATCAGAGCAGATTACTCAACACAAAGTTTAAAAACCAGAAGGGCTTGGAATGATGTATTCCAAGTTCTGAAAGATAAAAACTGTCAACCAAGATTACTTTATCCTGAAAAGCTATCTATCCAAAATGATGGAGAAATAAGGACATTCCACAACAAAAACCAGCTAAAGGAATTTATGGCAACTAAGCCAGCTCCACAGAAAATACTTCAAGGAATCATTTACACTGAAGAGAGAGCAAAATACACACAGCAGGATATAGTAAAAAATAAACCATACTCAAATAACAGTTAAAACAAGTGAGTAAAACAGAGTCTCCATAAACATAATGTTATTTGTGCTCAATAAAAAAAAAACTGCAAAAAGAAAGTGAGTAAAGGGAAAACAGGAAGCACTACAACACAAGAAGAAGAATGACAAGAATAAATACATGTCTTTCAATAATAACTCTTAATATCAATGGCCTCTATGTCCCAAACAAAAGACACAGGTTTGAAGACTGAATTAAAAAGCAGGATCCTACCATCTGTTGCCTCCAGGAAACTCACCTCTCAATAAAAGATAGAAGTCTTCTTAGGGTGAAAGGATGGAAAAGGTATTTCAAGACAATGGGCCTAGGAAACAAGAAGGGGTTGCTATCCTAATATCTAACAGAATAGACTTCAAACAAACATTAGTGAGGAAAGATAAAGAAGATCATTTTATACTGATTAAAGGAACACTCCAAAAGGAGGACATTACAATCCTAAACATATATGCACCTAACATGGGGGCTCCCAAACTTCATCAAACAAACACTATTAGACTTAAGGTCAGATGTAACCCCAAACACAATTGTAGTTGGTGACATCAATACCCCACTCTCATCACTTGGCAGGTCATCCCAGTGAAAAATAAACAGAGAGACATTTGGATTAAATGATTTCAGGGAACAAATGGACCTAACAGATATATACAGAACATGCCATCCAAATGCTGAAGAATATACATTTTTCTCAGCAGCACATGGAGCATTCTCTAAAATAGAACATATATTAGGACACAAATCAAATCTTAACCAATACAGGAAAATTGAAATAATCCCTTGTACTCTATCTGACCACAATGGGATTAAACTGCAAATCAGCAACAAGAAAAACTATAGAACATACAGAAATTCATGGATACTAAACAGTACACTATTGAATGATGATGAATGGGTCATTGAAGAAATTAAAAAGGAAATCAAGAAATTCATAGAATCAAATGATGATGAGAACACAACATAAAAAAAAAAACCTTTGGGACACAATGAAGGCAGTCCTATGAGGGAAATTTATAGCTCTAAGTGCCTATATTAAGAAATTAGAGAGTTCACAAGAAAACAATTTAATGCTTCATCTTAATGCCTTGGAAAAAGAAGAACAAGGCAAACCAAAAATCAGTAGATGGGAAGAAATAATAAAGGTTAGGGCAGAAATTAATGAAAGAGAAACAAACACAAAAAAAAATCTGAAGAATCAAAGAAACGAAGAGTTGGTTCTTTGAAAAGATGAACAAGATGGATAAACCCTTAGCAGGGAAATGGATGGAACTGGAAAGGATTATACTAAGTGAGGTAACCCAGGCTTAGAAAGCCAAACGTCTCATGTTCTCTCTCATATGTGGATCCTAGCTACAAATGTATAGACTTGTGTGAGAGCTGGAACCAAAATGGGATAGCAGAGGCCAGTAAGGTAGAAAAAGCTTATAATGGAGGGAGGGGAAGGAAGGTCTTAAGGGGATGGTTTGCATATATGAAATAGAAGAACAGATTATAGGCAGGAGAAAGGCCTAAGTGAGGCCAGGGGAAGAGAATGTGTAAAAGAAGGATGGGGGGTCAATCAAAATTCAAGATATTCTGAATAAGACTTATGTAAACCTACTCTTTTGAATCATGGCACATCCAGAAGCTATAGATTGTTACTAGAAATTTTCAGTGCCTGGGATGGGATACCTTCCAGTGAGTTGTTGGCCAGGGAGGTCCCTGTTGCCTCCAAAACATTACAGGCTATTGCCAAGGCCCTTGGTTTCCCTTGAGAAACAGATGGTAAGATCCTATTGCTGAAGACCTCACTTGCCTGAGTGGCAAGGTTACTGAGAAATCAAGCTGGTGCTAAGAAGAAAACCTTCTCCCTGTAGACCAGCCAACTGAAAGCTGATCTGAAAAGTTGCACTGAATGCAGCCATATGGGAGACAGAAATCATCAATGGTGAAAACAGTGGACACTGGAAACCTCAAGTTTGGCCAAACAGGCCAAATGACTGAATGGGTGTGCAATAGTGGCATGTCTGCTCTTGGGGAAACCATCTGTTCCCTAATTGGATTGACAGCCCACTCTATGCGAGGGAATACATGCCTGGTACTAAAAAGACTAATCAAAAGTCTGTGGCAGAGGAGGTCATGAGCCTTAGGGGTATAAAGCCTGCTCTTGTCTGGCTAAATGTATATATTATTCCCACCAAATTTCCCTGAATGCACTACATTGAATGTTCATATTCACATATTAATGCTATTCTCACTTCTGGTTAGAGAGGTTTCTCTTTTCAGATGGCAATGACCACCAGTGTGGTAGTTTGAATATATGGCCCCCAATATATTCAATGTTTTATTACTTTATAGTTTGCATCTGCAATCACCTTCCTAGAGGCAATGTCACTGGGGGCTGGTCTTAAGGTGTTAATGGTGGGTTTGAGATTCCATTGTAAAGATATGCAAAGTGTGCCTAGCAGGAGTTCCTGTAAGTGTGCTGTGTGACCTTTTGGCTGTAGTTTTGCTCTGTGTGCTGTGTGGCTGGGGGCTTTGCTCTCTCTCTGCTTGGCCCTGTGAGAGCAGGTCGCTTCTTCTGCCATTATGGAACTTCCCCTGGATCTGTAAGCTTCAATAAATAATATCCCTTCCTCCATAACTGTGCCTGGTCTGGAAGTTCATCTCAGCGAACCTGAAGCTGTCTGCTACAACCAGGATGACCCAAAAGGCAACATAGTGCTGAGAAGAAGGGATGGAGGGGTGTCCAGCACTGAAACAACTCTATCACACCCTCTAAGGCTCAGGGTCCATTGCAGAAGAGGAGGATGAATAAATGAAAGAGACACATGAAGGGTATGACTCCTTATAATCCAACTGTCCAGACAGAAATTGGCCTCGATATCCATGACCTCGCAGTGCCTAGGAATACCTTCATAAGACCCTCATAATAGGAGAAAAAGATGATGACATCAAATTAAAAGAGACACCAATGGAGAGAGGGAGGGGCTATGATGGAGAGTGGAGTTCTGAAGGGGAATGGGGGAGGGGAGGGAAATATCATGGTTTAATGTCTGTATGTATAGAAGTTGTCAAAAAAAAAAAAACCTTCAATGCTGATAGTGCTAGAAGAAAACACAGTAAATACCCTTAAATATGTATAAATAGATAACAACTTTCTGAACAGGACTCCAATGGCATAAGAAATAGCCCAAAGAATAAACAAATTGGACTGCATGAAATTAAAATGTTTCTGCATAGCATAGGAACCATCAGCAAAGAAAATAAACACTTTACAGAATGGGAGAAAATCTTTTCCAGCTACACTTCAGACAGGGATCCAATATGCTGAATTTATAAACAATACAAAAATTGAACAACAGACTTCCAGCTAAGATGGTAGCATAGGAACCATGCCAAAACAGACTAGGGGAAAAGAAGCAAAAGAAAAAAAAAACAGCAAAATACACTCTTCTACAAAAAAGTGAGGTGTATAGTAAATTATCAACCGCAGCAGAGAAGTAGAAGAGATCCAGAGCATCTAGATACCACATAAGCAGGCAGAAGCAGTTCCAGCAGTGGCAGGAAATTCCACACAGCTTGAGCCACAGGATTTTATAGCCAAGTGAGGGGATTTACAAATCACACCAGCCTCCTCACAAACTCAATAAATGTGGAAGGAAGACTGCAGAGACCAACAGAGTGGCTGTGAGGAAGAGGGTCATGTGGACCAGAAGGTGGACATCAGCCACCAACCACAGCCCCCCCCCCACCACCAGCACAAGCACCAGTAAGCACCAGAGACCTGGGAAAGAGAGCTCACCTACCCAGAACCCGGCATAGTCAGAGCAGTGACCCACAGAATCAGCTGGCCTTCCTGAGCCCACAACACAGCAAAGAATGACCTAATCAGTCATGCAGCATAGCTGAGATCAAAGCTGTCCCAAAAGGTAACTGGGATTACACCAGGTCAGTACCCACCAAATAAGCCTGATGTATAGGCTTGCATCCAAAGGGCTAATTGCACCTTCCATGTCAGGGTAAATTGTATGTTAAACCTGATGGATGGTCAGACCTGACATTCTTAAATAAGCTATATTTTGGACTGCTCATTTGTTGCTTCCTGATTTATAGTGCCTTTGTTTCCTCTTCTGTCATTCATCAGGGAAGGGTCTCACTTGGTCACAAACTGACCTTGGAACCTTCTACAGACCAGAAATCTTAGTCTCCCAGTTGACAGGATTAAGGGTGTGGGATGACACACATCTTTAGGGACTGTGACTGTGTTAAAGGATCTGTTTGTTATAATACCTACTTTTGCACAAATACTCTGTGCTGTTTTTCATTGAATAGGTACATTGTTTAGTTAAGTTTTTAGAATTTGTCTGTATTCTGTTCCATTCAGCCTACTTAAATACTCTCAAAGCAGGCAAACCCAACACCTATGATCACTTTTGTGGTTACTCTGAGAGTCTTAAGAGCTACACCTAGCACCATAAGTTCCTACCCTGAAGATATATAACATCAGATTGATGATTACATCTAATATTACTGGTGATAATTAGAAAACCCAAGCATTAAATTAATCCAAGATGCCAAAATCTCTACATTATAATACAAGAAACAAAAAAATCAAGACAACATAAATCCACCAAAAAGTATTAATGCATCAGAAATGACCTTCAGTGAGACTGGATTAGAGGAAATGCCTGAGAAAGATTTCAAAAGAATAATTATAAATATGTTCAAAGATCTCAAAGAGAAAATGAAAGGGTTCAAAGACCTCAAAGAGGAAATCAAAGGATTCAAAAAACACACAGGAAATCAATTTAATGAAATAAAGAGGTCAATACTAGACATAAATAAGGAAATAGAAGTAATAAAGAAAACCCAGTCAGAAATACTAGCAATAAAGAACACAGTCAGTGAAATAAAAAACTCTGCAGAAAATCTCTCTAGTAGAATGGATGAAGAAGAGAACAGAATTCTAAACTAGAAGACCAGGTGGCAGATCTAATACAGTCCAACAAAGAGAAAGACAAACTAATTGGAAGGTATGAGTGGGAATTTCAAGATATTTGGGACAGTATGAAAAGTTCAAACATAAGAATTCAGGGTATAGTAGAAGGAAAAGAATTTCACTCAAAAGGCGTAATAGGTGTTTTCAACAAAATCATACAAGAAAACTTCCCTCAAATTGGGAAAGAGATGCCAATGCAGATACAGGAAGCCTTTAGAACACCAAACAGACAAAACTTGAAAAGAACCTCTCCCCACCATATTATAATTAAACGACTAAACACCCCAACCAAAGAAAATATATTGAAAGCAGTTAGAGAGAAAAGGCAAGTGACCTTCAAAGGCAAGCCCATGAGAATCAGAGCAGATTACTAAACACAAACTTTAAAAGCTAGAAGGGCTTGGAGTGATGTATTCCAAGTTCTGAAAGATAACAACTGTCAACCAAGGTTACTTTATCCTGCAAAGATATCCATTCAAATAGATGGAGAAATAGGGATATTCCACAACAAAAGCAGGCTAAAGGAATATTTGAAGACAAAACCAGGTCTACAGAAAATATTTGTAAAATGGAAAATATGTGCATTAAAATTTATTTAGAAGATTAAAAGGTTTAATGAGCATAGTAAATACATTAAATGCTATGTGCAAAGTACTTAAATGGAATTACTGGAGAACTGAGCAAATGAAAACAAAACTGCACTGTGGTCATGTCACTGAGAGATCTGATATGAATATAATTATTCTCCAACAAAATAAACAGTTGCCACAAACTTTATAGTTTAATACCCATGTTTTCACTTTATGTTTATCCATTGCCCCAAAATACTTTGTTTCCTCATCAGGGTGATCCATGTGATGTAGATTGAGCTAATCTCTGCTTGCTGAAGAGGAATTTTTTTTCTTTCGCTCTCAAACTATAATTTTATTTTCTTATAATAACAGAAATAAATTTACTTACTATCTGAGATACTCTGCTTCAGGTAGATAAGGAATGGTCACATAGAATTTCATTTCCTGTCATTCAAGTTAGTTCAGTTTTACTCACACATACTTTTCCTTCTGTAGCACCAATCATGTTTTTATACCCACATGTCATCTCTCCCCCCTAATTGTTGTTTTGTTGTTGCTACTCTTTACACATTCAGACTTTGGCCCATTGTGACCTGGAACTCACAATGTAGCCCAGGCTGGTCAAAAATCATGGCATTCTTTCTACCTCAGCTTCCTGAATGCTAGGATTTTTTTTTTTTTTTTTTTGAGACAGATTCTAGACTGGCATCAACTCACGATAACTTTGAGAATAACTTTGAGCTTCTGATCCTCTACCTTCTAAATGCTTAGATTACAGCCTGGGTCACACCGTGCTTAGTTGTATGTGATACTGGAATAAAGAATACTAAGTAAGCACTCCATCCACTGAACTACATCCTAAGCCCACTGTCCTTTTCTTTCTAAATGTTCAAAGGGAGAAGGGATGGGTGATACCAGAAAGTTGTATTCACTGGTTTGACTCTGGTGAACCCAACAAATCCACTTTGGCCACTTAAAACCAAAAGCCAGCAGAAAAAAACTAATGGCAAAGGGCAGGAATGTTAATCAGACTGGCTGTACTGGGAGGACCAGGGACTGACATCTTCACCCTGCAAGAGATGTAAGGTTGTCTAGGGAAGGGAGGGTGGAAGGATGCATATGTAGGCAGTCCTGGTCACACTGTAGGTCTGTCAGTCATGATCTCAGTGTGGTCAGGTGAGGCCTTGTTGTGACAAAATGTCATTGTCTCCTAGGGGACAGTTTCAACTCTTTTCACAAGGTGTTTGTCCATCAGACTTGTTCTGAGTACCCAAGGTGACTGCCACAAAGGACTCAGAAAGGAGGAATCACAAAGCAGAGATGTCAAGCTGTTTACCTGCTTGTAGTTACCTATTTGGGCATGTGAAGGCCCAAGTGAAGAACTGGTACTTTTTAGCTAATGCAGCATCAGTCCTTGAAACAAGTCATTGTGTAAGAGGAATCATTTTCTGTGGAGTAAACAAAACAGATTTTCTGAGAAGTTGTCATGAGTCTGATGGGTGTTTACACCTCCCTTCCACCAACACCAGCACAAGCACCAGCAAGCACCAGAGACCTGGGGAAGTGAGCTCACCTACCCATCACCTGGCATGATCAGAGCACTGACCCCCACAGCCTTCCTGAGCTCACAACACAGCAAAGAAGGAGCCAAGCAGCCATGGAGCATAGCTGAGATTAAAGCTGTCCCAAAAGGTAACTGGGATTACACCAGGTCAGTACCCACCAAATAAGCCTGTTGTATAGGCTTGCATTGGAAAGGGCTAATTGCACCATCCAGGTCAGGGTAAATTGTATGTTAAACCTGATGGATGGTCAGACCTGACATTCTTAAATAAACATCAGATTGATGATTACATCTAATATTACTGGTGATAATTAGAAAACCCAAGCATTAAATTAATCCAAGATGCCAAAATCTCTACATTATAATACAAGAAACAAAAATCAAGACAACATAAATCCACCAAAAAGTATTAATGCATCAGAAATGACCTTCAGTGAGACTGGATTAGAGGAAATGCCTGAGAAAGATTTCAAAAGAATAATTATAAATATGTTCAAAGATCTCAAAGAGAAAATGAAAGGGTTCAAAGACCTCAAAGAGGAAATCAAAGGATTCAAAAAACACACAGGAAATCAATTTAATGAAATAAAGAGGTCAATACTAGACATAAATAAGGAAATAGAAATAATAAAGAAAACCCAGTCAGAAATACTAGCAATAAAGAACACAGTCAGTGAAATAAAAAACTCTGCAGAAAATCTCTGTAGTAGAATGGATGAAGAAGAGAACAGAATTCTAAACTAGAAGACCAGGTGGCAGATCTAATACAGTCCAACAAAGAGAAAGACAAACTAATTGGAAGGTATGAGTGGGAATTTCAAGATATTTGGGACAGTATGAAAAGTTCAAACATAAGAATTCAGGGTATAGTAGAAGGAAAAGAATTTCACTCAAAAGGCATAATAGGTGTTTTCAACAAAATCATACAAGAAAACTTCCCTCAAATTGGGAAAGAGATGCCAATGCAGATACAGGAAGCCTTTAGAACACCAAACAGACAAAACTTGAAATGAACCTCTCCCCACCATATTATAATTAAACAACTAAACACCCCAACCAAAGAAAATATATTGAAAGCAGTTAGAGAGAAAAGGCAAGTGACCTTCAAAGGCAAGCCCATGAGAATAAGAGCAGATTACTAAACACAAACTTTAAAAGCTAGAAGGGCTTGGAGTGATGTATTCCAAGTTCTGAAAGATAACAACTGTCAACCAAGGTTACTTTATCCTGCAAAGATATCCATTCAAATAGATGGAGAAATAGGGATATTCCACAACAAAATCAGGCTAAAGGAATATTTGAAGACAAAACCAGGTCTACAGAAAATATTTGTAAAATGGAAAATATGTGCATTAAAATTTATTTAAAAGATTAAAAGGTTTAATGAGCATAGTAAATACATTAAATGCTATGTGCAAAGTACTTAAATGGAATTACTGGAGAACTGAGCAAATGAAAACAAAACTGCACTGTGGTCATGTCACTGAGAGATCTGATATGAATATAATTATTCTCCAACAAAATAAGCAGTTGCCACAAACTTTATAGTTTAATACCCATGTCTTCACTTTATGTTTATCCATTGCCCCAAAATACTTTGTTTCCTCATCAGGGTGATCCATGTGATGTAGATTGAGCTAATCTCTGCTTGCTGAAGAGGAATTTTTTTTCTTTCGCTCTCAAACTATAATTTTATTATTTTCTTATAATAACAGAAATAAATTTACTTACTATCTGAGATACTCTGCTTCAGGTAGATAAGGAATGGTCACATAGAATTTCATTTCCTGTCATTCAAGTTAGTTCAGTTTTACTCACACATACTTTTCCTTCTGTAGCACCAATCATGTTTTTATACCCACATGTCATCTCTCCCCTAATTGTTGTTTTGTTTGTTGCTACTCTTTTATCACACATTCAGACTTTGGCCCATTGTGACCTGGAACTCACAATGTAGCTCAGGCTGGTCAAAAATCATGGCATTCTTTCTACCTCAGCTTCCTGAATGCTAGGATTTTTTTTTTTTTTTTTTTGAGACAGATTCTAGACTGGCATCAACTCACGATAACTTTGAGAATAACTTTGAGCTTCTGATCCTCTACCTTCTAAATGCTTAGATTACAGCCTGGGTCACCGTGCTTAGTTGTATGTGATACTGGAATAAAGAATACTAAGTAAGCACGCCATCCACTGAACTACATCCTAAGCCCACTGTCCTTTTCTTTCTAAATGTTCAAAGGGAGAAGAAATGGTTGCTACCAGAGTTGTAGGTTATAGACTTGATTTTGATGAAGCTACCAAATTAAGTCTGGCCACTTAAACCCAAAAGTCAGTGGGAAAACTAATGGCAAAGAGCAGGAATGTTAATCAGTCTGGCTGCACTGGGAGGACCAGGGACTGACATCCTCACCCTGCAAGAGCTGTAAGGTTGTCTAGGGAAGGGAGGGTGGAAGGATGAGTATGTAGGCAGTCGTGGTCACACTGTGGGTCTGTCAGTCATGATCTCAGTGTGGTCAGGTGAGGCCTTGTTGTGACAAAATGTCATTTTTCCTCGAGGGGGGGGTGTTCAATTCTTCTCACAAAGTGTTTGTCCTCCAGACTTGATCTTAGACTCCAAGGTGACTGCAGAAGAGGACTCAGAAAGGAGGAATCACAAAGTAGAGATGTCAAGCTGTTTACCTGCTTGCAGTTCCTCATTTGGCATGTGCAGGCCAGAGTGAAGAGCTGGTGCTTTTTAGCTAATGCAGCATCAGTCCTTGAAACAAGTCATTGTCTGTAAGAGGAATCATTTTCTGTGGAGTAAATAAAACAGATTTTCTGAGGCTGTGGTCATGAGTCTGATGGGTGTTTACACCTCCCTTCCACCAACACCAGCACAAGCACCAGCAAGCACCAGAGACCTGGGGAAGTGAGCTCACCTACCCATCACCTGGCATGATCAGAGCACTGACCCCCACAGCCTTCCTGAGCTCACAACACAGCAAAGAAGGAGCCAAGCAGCCATGGAGCATAGCTGAGATTAAAGCTGTCCCAAAAGGTAACTGGGATTACACCAGGTCAGTACCCACCAAATAAGCCTGTTGTATAGGCTTGCATTGGAAAGGCTAATTGCACCATCCAGGTCAGTGTAAATTATATGTTAAATCTGATGGATGGTCAGATATGACATTCTTAAATAAGCTAAAGAACACAATCATAGAAATAAAAAAACTCTGTAGAAAAATCTCTCTAGCAGAATGGATGAAGGAGAGAACAGAATATCTAAACTAGAACACCAGGTGGCAGGTCTAATACAGTCCAACAAAGAGAAAGACAAACTAACAGGAAAGTATGAATGGGAATTTAAAGAGATTCAGGACACTATGAAAACATCAAACATAAGAATTCAAGGTATAGTAGAAGAAGAAGAATTTCACTCCAAAGGCATAGTAAGTGTTTTCAACAAAATCATACAAGAAAACTTCTCCCAAATTGGGAAAGAGATGCCAATGCAGATACAGGAAGCCTTTAGAACACCAAACAGACAAAACCTGGAAAGAACCTCTCCCCACCATATTATAATTAAACTACCAAACATACAAACCAAAGAAAATATATTGAAAGCAGCTAGAGAGAAAAAGAAAGTCCCCTACAAAGCAGGCCCATCAGAATCACAGCAGATTACTCAAGACAAACTTTAAAACCAGAAGGGCTTGGAGTGATATATTCCAAATTCTGAAAGATAACAACTGTCAACCAAGGTTACTTTATCCTGCAAAGCTATCCATTCAAATAGATGGAGAAATAAGGACATTCCACAACAAAAGCAGGCTAAAGGAATATTTGAAGACAAAACCAGGTCTACAGAAAATACTTGAAAGGATCCTCCATGCTGAAGAGAAAGAAAAGCACACACATAAGGAACCTGGAAAAAACAAACCATACTCCAATACTAGTTAATACAAGAGAACAAAGGTAAAACCAGAAGAACTACAAACCAAGAAAAATGGCAAAAATAAATACACACCTTTCAATAATAACTCTTAATATCAATGGCCTGAATGCTCCAAAAAAAAGACATAGGTTTGTAGACTGAGTTAAAAGGCAGGATTCTTCAATTTGTTGCCTCCAAGAAACTCACTTTCTACAAAGGATGGACACTATCTTAGGGTGAAAGGTTGAAAAATGGCGTTTCAAGCAAATGGGCCCAGAAAACAAGCAGGGGTTGCTATCCTAATATCTGACAGGGTAGATTTCAAACCAACATTAATTAGGAAAGATAAGGAAGGTTACTTTATGTTGATTAAAGGAAAGCTCCAACAGGAGGACATTACAATCCTAAACACATATTCACCTAACATGGGGGATCCCAATTTCATCAAACAAATGCTATTAGAACTAAGGTTACAGATAACACCAAACACATTTGTAGTAGGTGACTTCAACACCCCACTCTCACCAATTGACAGGTCATCACAGCAAAAAATAAACAGAGATGCCTCTGGATTAAATGAGATCATAGAACAAATGGACCTAACAGATATATACAGGACATTTCATCCAAATGCTAAAGAATGCACATACTTTTTCAGCAGCACATGGAACATTCTCTAAAATAGACCATATATTAGGACACAAAGCAAACCTTAACAAATATAGGAAAATTGAAATAATTTCTTGCACTCTATCGGATCACAATGGGATCAAACTACAAATCAATAACAAGAGAATGTATAGAGCATACACAAATCATAGAAACTAAATAATACACTACTAAATGATGAATGGGTCAACAAAGAAATCAAGAGGTCAACCTGGACCAAAAGCTATAAAAAAAAAAAAAAAAAAAAAAATTCATGCAAATCAAATTCCAGACCAATGGCTCTCTGCCAACAAATTAGGTAAAAAAAAGCTATAAATGTCACCCTTCTTGCTGGTTCAGAGCCTGCTTCCTGCATGAACCTAAGTAAAAAGAACAGGCTTTGAGTACGTGACTCTGGCCTAGTGAGATAATGGGAAATGAGCTAACTAAACTGCTTATCTGGCTTCTGTGAACTGCTTGCGCCATAAAAGGAAAGATTACACACAGAGACCCCTGGTTGAACTTAAGCCCTAGTGACCTAACTTAACTGCAGTTTGTCACCCCCACCCAGGAGCCCGTGCAAATGCGGACCTCTGAGACTATAGGAAGAAGATCATGCTGTGTTACAAATTAATTGGTCCACAGTGCGCTGGCTAGAAAATTTGAAATGATTGGCCCAAGAACTATAGAGTGTCATGAAAGAATTGGTTAGCATTGCGTGGACTTCTGATGATGTGAAATGATTGGTTCACAATACATGGGCTTTGTTATAATCCTATAAAAGCTGTCCTGATTCCGCACTCGGGGCTCCAGTCCTCTACCCCTGCGTGGCGTACGACTGTGGGCCCCAGTGCACTTGGAATAAAAATCCTCTTGCTATTTGCATCAAGACCATTTCTTGTGAATGAATTGGGGTGCCGCCTTTCCCGAGACAGAGCCCGGGGAGTCCCCGGATTGATCTTTCAGTTGCAGGTAAACAACTTAATGCTGCACCTTAAGGCCTTTGAAAAAGAAGAACAAGGCAAACCAAAAATCAGTAGACAGGAAGAAATAATAAAGATTAGGGCCGAAATTAATGAAATAGAAACCAAAAAAAAAAAAAAATCCAAATAATCAAAGAAACAAAGAGTCGGTTCTTTGAAAGGATAAACAAGATTGATAAACCCTTAGCAAATCTGACCAAACGAAAGAGAGAACAGACACAAATTAATAAAATCAGAGATGAAAAAGGCACCATTACAACAGACACCACAGAAATTGAACATACTATAAGAACATATACTCCACTAAGTTTGAAAATCTGAAAGAAATGGATGATTTCCTTGATTTTTTATGACCTACCTAAATTAAATCAAGATCAGATTAACCATTTAAATTGACATATAACAAAGATGGAGATCCAAGCAGTTATAAAAAAAATCTTCCAACTGAAAAAAGTCCAGGCCCAGATGGAATCAATGCTGAATTTTACCAGACCTTCATGGAAGAACAAACACCAATGCTTCTTAAAATTTTCTATAAAATAGAAGAGGAAGGAACCCTACCAAACTCCTTCTATGAAGCCAGAATCACCCTGATCCCAAAACTAGGCAAAGATAGAACAAAAAAGGAAAATTACAGACCAATCTCCCTCATGAACATAGATGTAAAAATTCTCAACAAAATATTGGCAAACAGAATACAAGAATATATCAGAAAGATCATTCACCCTGACCAAGTAGGCTTTATCCCAGAGATGCAGGGATGGTTCAACATATGTAAATCGATAAATGTAATACATTATATAAATGGACTGAAGGACAAAAACTACATGATTATTTCATTAGATGCAGAAAAGGCATTTGACAAAATCCAACATCCCTTCATGATAAAAGTCGTACAAAAACTAAAAATAAAAAGAAAACATATCTCAACATAATAAAGGCTATTTATGACAAACCCACAGCCAAAATAATACTAAATGGAGAAAAACTTGAAGCTTTTCCATTAAAATCAGGCACAAGACAAGGGTGTCCACTGTCCACATTTTTTGTTTAATATAGTACTGGAAGTCTTAGCCATAGCAATAAGGCAGGAGACACACATAAAAGGGATACAAATTGGAAAGGAAGAGATCAAGTTATCATTATTTCCAGATGATATGATTCTATACATAAAGGACCCTAAAGACTCTACCAGCAGACTGTTAGAGCTGATAAACACCTATAGCCATGTAGCAGTATACAAAATAAACACACAGAAATCAGTAGCCTTCCTATATGCTAACAACAAACACACAGATGAAATCAGAGAATCACTCCCATTCACAATTGCATCAAAAAATAAATAAAATACCTTGGGATAAACCTAACCAAGGATGTGAAGGATCTCTACAAGGAGAACTTTTTTTTTTTTTTTTTTGGTTTTTTGAGGTAGGGTCTCACTCTGGTCCAGGCTGACCTGGAATTCACTCTGTAGTCTCCGGGTGGCCTCAAACTCACCGCAATCCTCCTACCTCTGCCTCCCAAGTGCTGGGATTAAAGGCGTGCACCACCACACCCGGCTTACAAGGAGAACTTTTAAACATTAAAGTGAGAAATTGCAAAAGACATTAGGAAATGAAAAACATCCCCTGTTCTTGGGTTGGAAGAATCAATATTGTGAAAATGGCAATCCTACCAAAAGCAATCTACATATTTAATGCAATCCCCATCAAAATTCCAATGGCATTTTTCACTGAAATAGTAAAAACAATCCACGAATTCATTTGGAAGCTCAAAAAACCTCAGATATGTAAAACAATATTGAGCAACAAAAATAAGGCTGGTTGTTTCACCATACCTGATTTTAACCTATATTACAGAACCACAGTAACAAAAACAGCATGGTACTGGCACAAAAACAGAAATGTAGATCAATGGAACAGAATAGAAGACCCTGATGTAAGTCCGGGTAGCTATAGCCACCTGATCTTTGACAAAAATGCCAATAATACTCATTGGAGAAAAGACAGCCTCCTCAGCAAATGGTGCTGGGAAAACTGGATATGCATCTGTAGAAGGATGAAAATAGATCCTTATCTCTCTCCATGCACAAGAGTCAAGTCCAAATGGATCAAAGACCTTAATATCAGACCTGAAACTCTGAAACTGCTAGAGGAAAAAGTAGGGAAAACCCTTCAACATATTGGTCTTTGCATAGACTTCCTGTATATAACCCCAAGATCATGATATCAAACTGAAAAAATGACTAAGAGAGGGAGGGGATATGATGGAGAGTGAAGTTTCAAAGGGGAAAGTGCAGGGAGAGAGGGAAGTACCATGGGAAATTGTCTGCAATTAAAGTTGTCAATAAAAAATAAAATTTAAAAAACCCTGTTATTAAGAAGCCAGTGTGGTGGAGCATGCCTCTAATTCCAGCACTCGGGAGGCAGAGGTAGGAGGATTTTACTGTGAGTTTGAGGCCACTCTGAGACTACATAGTGAATTCCAGGTCAGCCTGAACTAGAACAACACTCTACTTCAAAAAACGAAAGAAAAAAAAAAAACCTGTTACTAGGGGCTGGAGAAATGGCTCTGCAGTAAAAGGTTCTTGCTTGCAAAACCTGATGGCCTGGGTTTTATTCCCCAGTACCCATGTAAAGCAAGATTCGTAAGGTGGCAATGCATCTGGAGTTCATTTGCAGTGACTAGAGGCCCTGGCACACCCATCCTCTCTCTCTCTCTTCTTTCTATTTCTCTCTGCTTGCAAATAAATTAATAAATAAAAATATTTTTAAAAATTGAAAAACAAATCAAACTAAATAAGCTAATGAAATGACATACTATTCACAAAAGAAGAAACTCAAATAGCCAATAAGTACTTTTAAAAGTGCTTAAGGGCTGGAGAGATGGTCCACTGATAAAGGCTCTTGCCTGCAAAGCCTAATGACTCAGGTTCAATTCCCAAGCACCCACATAAAGCCAGATGCAGAAAGTGGTGCATGCATCTGGAGTTCATTTGTAGCAGCTAGAGGCTTGGTGTTCTATCCCCCCACTCCATCTCTCTGAAAACACATAAGTGTTCAACATGACTACCCATCAGGGAAATGCAATTAAAACTACTTTGAGATACCATTTCACCCTAGCCAGAATGGCCATTATCAAGAAAACTAAGAACCAATGCTGACTATGGTGTGGGAAAAGAGGAACTCTTATTCACTACTTGTAGAAGTGAAAACTACTACAGCCAGTTTGAAAATTTGTGTAGAGGTTGTAGTGAGTCCCAGACCAGAAACAAACCACCTGAATAAAAATTAAAAAGGAGAGTCTTTATTCAGCCAGCCAGCAACTGTCCCCTCACAGCAAGGAGAGTCCTACTTTTGCAGTGAGTTCTTAAAGGCAAAAACCACATTCCTTTCCAATGATCTGAAAACTCCCCACTCCCCACAATTGCCTTTAGCAAGAGCAAGCAAGCATGATTACAAAAGCAAAATTTTTGCTGCTAGCACCAGGTAGGAAGCAGATACCAAATATCAGGTCATCTTGTCTTCAGGGTGAGAGTAAATACCCGATGCCTTACTGCAGCCACGTTCCTCACTCTTGTAATTAATGCTCTGTGCTAAGCTTTAAACTCCTATGGCTCCTTGAGAATGTCAAGATGGCTGAGTGGCCTAAGATGGCTTCCCTTGCGTCTGTTCACCAGAGATTTTTTTCATTATTTCTCCAAAAATTAGAAATACAGTTGTCATATGATCTTGCTATACCACTACTGAGCATAAAGCCAAAGAACTCCATATCATGAAGATGCTCATACATCCATGTTTATTACTATTCTATTCACAATAGCAAGGAAATGGAATTAGCCTACATACTCATAAAGAGATGAATGATAATAAAACGTGGTACTTATACACAATGGAATTTTACTTAGCAGTAAAGAAAATTGAGATTATGAAATTTGCATGGGAATGGATTGATCTGAAAAGTACCTAATTAAGTGAGGTGACCCAACCTCAAAAAGCCCAATATTGTATGTTCTTTCCATATTAATTTCCTAGCTTTATTTATATATATGTACAGAAAGTGAGTAAAACTAAAATGGCCAGAATGATGACCAAGAGAAATTTTAAAAGATATGATAAGAAAAATAGATGGATGAAGGGCAAAAGGGCATATATGACCTATAAACAGAAAGGGGGAAGACATGGTGGAAACAGGGATTAAGGGACAAAAAAATCAATTTAAACAAATTGTGTTTGAAAATATTATAATGATGTCTAAAACTCTGTATGCTAATAAGATGAAAAGAAATGTAAGTACCAATGCATAAAAATTAAATGCAGTATAGTAAATAGAAGGACAATGAAAATTAAAGGAAATAACTCCAATCAAAAAAGAAGGTAAGAGGCTGGGCATGGTGGTGCATGCCTTTAATCCCAGCACTCAGGAGCAGAAGTAGGAGAATCACCATGAGTTCCAGGCCACCCTGAGAATACAGAGTGAATTCCAAGTCATCCTGAGCTAGAGTGAGACCCGACCTCGAAAAATAAAAAGAAGGTAAGGGCTGGAGAAATGGCTTAGCAGTTAAGGTGCTTGCCTGCAAAGCCAAAGGACCTCAGTTCAATTCCCCAGGACCCATGTAAGCCAGGTGCACAAGGTGGTGCATGCACCTGGAGTTCTTTGGCAGTGCTGGAAGCCCTGGCATGCCTTTTCTTTCTCTCACTCTGCCGCTTTCCCTCTGTCAAATAAATAAATAAAAATAAAATATTAACAAAGAAGGTAAGGTATGACAAATTCATACATAATACACCAAAAATTGTGGCTCCCAATTTTATAAAAGAAACACTAAAATACATAAAAAGTACCATAGGTTTTGACACAATGATAGTTGGAAACTTCAATACCCCACTATTGCATAAATAGATCATATTAAGTAAAAATCAGGAAAAAAATTTCAGAGCTAAATTATAGCATAGGTAAATATGATTTAACAAGTATCTAGAGAATATTCCATCCAACAGACAAGGGATAAAAATTCTTTTCAATAACAAATGAAACTTTCTCTGAAATTAATCATCTAGGTAACAATGCAAGCTTTCCTTGTATCTTATCAGGCCATATTGGAAAAACTCCATGTAGTCAGTACAAAACTCTATAACTTAACAAAGTTTTATTTTATGACTCAGTAAGCTGTATTTAACTGTAATTGTAAAATTCATTTATGCTGTTTTTAATTACTATGCAATGCATTAGGTTTCACTTTCCAAAATTTTCTTATTGATTTTTCTTCTTTATTATCTTCTTTCCCCATGAACCTCCTTGTCCCATTCTACACCCAGTAGCCTCTGTACTGCTTTGGTGTCACATGGGTTCTATTGTCCATTTGTCCATCTTTAATTCCTCTTCTTCCCTTCTTATGTTCACCTGTCTTGTTTCTTAGCCTATACACACATTATAATATATATATGCACAAAAACCTAGGATTTGCATATGAAAAAGAACATGCAATATATTTCTTTCTGAGTGTGAATAACCTCACTTAATATTCTTTCTACAGCCATTCATTATTATGTAAACTTCATAATTTTATTTTTCTTAAAATCTGAATAAGATTTTATTGTGTATAGATACCACATTTTCATTATTCATTCATCTGTTGATGGACATCTAGACTGATTCTATTTACTGGGATTGTGAATAGATCAGAAACAAATATGCATATGCAAATGTTTCTATGGTAGAGCCCTGTTAGTATAGGCCCAAGAGTGACATAGATGAGTGTTATGGTTTGATTCAGGTGTCCCCCATAAACTTAGTTCTGAATGCTAGGTTTCCAGCTGATGGAGATTTGGGAACTGGCACCTCCTGGAGGCAGTGCGGTGTTTGGGGCAGGTTTATGGGTCTTATATCTGGTGTCCCCTTGCCACTGTTTGGCACACTCTCCTGTTTCTGTTGTTCACCTTATGTTGGCCAGGGGGTGATGTCCACCCTCTGCTCGTGCCATCGTTTTCCCTGCCATCATGGAGCTTCCCCATTGAGCCTATAAGCCAAAATAAACCTCTCTTGTCACACAAGCTGCTCTTGGTTGGGTGATCTCTACTAGTAATGCAAACCTGACTGCAACAATGAGTATACAGTACCTATATTTTGAAGTTTTTGCAAAAAGTAATTTCCATAGTGGCTGCATCAGTTTACCCTCTAACCACCAAAACATGAGGGTTCATCTTTCCCCACATCCTTAGTGGCATTTGTAGTCATTTGATAGTCCTGCTGACAAAGATAGGATGGAATATCAAAGTAGTTTTAATTTTCATTTCCCTGAGGCTTTTTTTTTTTTTTTTTTTTTTTTTTTTTTTTTTTCGAGGTAGGGTCTCACTCTGGCCCAGGCTGACCTGGAATTAACTATGTAGTCTCAGGGTGGCCTTGATCTCACGGCGATCCTCCTACCTCTGCCTCCCTAGTGCTGGGATTAAAGGCGTGCACCACCACGGCGGGCTGTGCAATTGTTTTTTTTAACTTATTTATTGACAATCTCCATATATATTTATACAATATACCTGATCATGATCCCCTCTCAATATCCTCCTTTGTTCCCCCTCTTCCCTCTATGAACCTCTTATTGTTTCCAACTAATTCTTTTTCTATTTTGTTCTCTTGTGCTTCCTCTTGTCCACCATAATTTGAGTGAAAAAAAGTAATCATTTTTTTGCATTCATATTATGTAGGTCATGTGTTTATTATATAGATTTTGGTAACATTTTTCTTCTGAAACAGATTCTAGAACAGAATTAAATGGTTTTTTTTTTCACCTTTAAATAGACCCAGGTCACAGAAGATGAGGAAATAAAATGCTCCATGTTGATCAAAATACTTCTAAATAATCTACATTAAAAATAATTTTTCAGACGGGCGTGGTGGCGCACACCTTTAATCCCAGCACTCGGGAGGCAGAGGTAGGAGGATCGCCATGAGTTCAAGGCCACCCTGAGACTACATAGTTAATTCCAGGTCAGCCTGGGCCAGAGTGAGACCCTACCTCAAAAAAAAATAATAATAATAATATTTTTTGTTGGGTGACTTCTATGTAAAATGGTGGATTAGAAGCTTCACCAACAAAACCTTAGAAAAGAAAAGAAGCATGATAATGCACAACGTTTTCTTTCTCTATGAGAGATATATTGAACAGGACTTCTTAGTATGCATACCTTCTGCCTTCAATTTTAATTTAAACCTCATGTCAGGACCCAGAAGATACACTAGGGGTCTCACTAGACCAGTTTACTTCTTCCCTTTCCTAATGTGGCCACAGAGTAAATCTTTGCTTTTCATCATTATTGTTTCTTTAAGTGGTCTACTGAAGACAAGTGCCTGAATATAGCTTGCTAGGGCTTCCAGTACCCAGGGCCTGACTCTAACAACTACACCAACAGACAGGGATAAAGAAATGAATATCTTGAAAACCATGCAGTAAGTAGTAGAATTCGATCTATAACAATGATATCAAATCAATGATGATAATAAACAATCTCCTCATTAACAAAAGTCCAAGCCCAGAAGGACTCACTAGTGCTTCCTACCAGACCTTTAAAAAGAATTAGCACCAATGCTGCACAAACTATTCATAAAACAAGAAGAGAAGGCACACCACCAAACTTCTTCAACAAAGTCAGTATTATCCTGATATCAAAGTCAAGTAAAGACACAACAGAAAAATAAAATTATAGGCTAATCTCCCTGAAAAATATAGATATAAAATACTCTCAGCCAGGCATGCTGGTGCACACCTTTCATCCCAGCACTTGGGAAGCAGAGGTAGGAGGATCACTATGAGTTTATAGCCACCCTGAGGCTGCATAGTGAATTCCAGGTCAGCCTGAACTAGAATGAAACTCTACCTCAATCACCATGAGTTCGAGGCCACCCTGAGACCACATAGTGAATTCCAGGTCAGCCTGGAGTAGAGTGAAACCCTATCTCGAACCCCACCCCCAAATCTAAATAAATACAATTGAAGATCATTCACCATGATCCAGTAAAGGGATGATTCAACATGAATAAGTCAAAAAAATTACAATAAGTAAAATAAGTGGGCTCAAAGATTGAAAGCCAGTGATCAGCCTAAAAAAAAGCCTAATAGATATAGAAAAGGCTTTTTTAAACCTTCATTCATGATAAAATTTACTTTCATTCATGATAAAAACCCCAACAAAACTAGGAATACAAAGAATATATTCAAAATAATAAAGGCTATGTATGATGAACCTATAATCAACATTATATTACATGGGGAAAAACTGAAAGAATTTCCACTAAAATCAGGGTGTCCACTCTTATTCAGTATAGCACTTTGAAGTCTTAACCAGAGTAATAAAAGAGGGAAATAAAAGAGATACAAATCGCATCCTTTTAGGCAGCCAGGCATGGTGTTACACATCTTTAATCCCAGCATTTGGGAGGCAGAGATAGGAGGATAGCCATGAGTCTGAGGCCACCCTGAAAGTACAGAATGAGCTGGACATGGTGGCGCACCCCTTTAATCCCAGCACTCAGGGGGCAGAGGTAGAGGATCATCTTGAATTCATGGCCACCCTGAGACTGCATAAGAAAATGTTCAACATCCCTAATCATCAGGGAAATGCAAATTAAAACAACTATGAGGTTCCACCTTACCCCAGTAAGGATGGCTAACATTAAAAAAAAAAAAAAAAAAAAAAAAACAATGAAAACAAATGCTGGCGAGGCTGCGGAGAAATAGAAAGTACAGAATGAATTCTCGGTCAGCTCAGGCTAGAGTGAGACCCTGCATGGCAAAATTTTTTTAAAGTCTTAAAGATTCTATCAGAAAACTCCTAGAACTGATAAACACTTTCAGCAAGTGTGAAGGATACAAAATTAACAAACAAAAATTGTTAGTCTTCTCTTCTTTTCCCAAGTAGCAAAACTGAGTTCTTCAAAGGCCTCAATTTCCCCAAAAGACTTGTTCAACAGGCAATCTATCCAAGCTGGCTCCTTCCCCAAGATCCTCCCCTTGTAGGGCAGTTCCACTCCCCAAGGGAATAAATTTAAGCCTCAAAACCAAATAGTAAAAAACCTCTGCATTGAAAACTAAAACACTGATAAATAAAATTGAGGAAGACAGTAAAACACAAAAAGACCTAAAATGCTCATGGATTGGAAAAAATAAATACTGTGAAAATAGCTACACAGGTAAACTGGGAAAATGATAAATCTTGCATTACATATGTTGCATGACAATAAAATTTCCAATGTCAGCATCACGGGATTAGAAAGCTATATAAAATACAAAATAAAGGAACAAACAAAAGAATATTATGTTATTTGAAATTTGGATTTTTTATCAGGTATATATATATATAGTGTGTATACAGCCACGATGGTACCATCGTTAGTCTTCTCCCTGTCCTCCCCCTATTGGGTAATGTGAGTCTTGCTTTATGGGGGTAGCGATCAATTATGGGGGACAGGCAATGTCTCTGTGCATAATGACCCAACTTGTGGTTCTAACAATCTTTCTGCACCATCTTCCATGAATTTCCCTGAGCCATGTTGGATTCATTTTAGGTTTGTTTCAGTGACAAGGTCTTGGGAGCCTCTGTGTCTCTGGATATCTGATTTGGTAGGAGTTGAGTATTCTTTGTGTCTATCTCTTTCACCCTTGTGCTGATACCAGGATCACTGAGAAAGCAGCACTCTTGCTCATTTCCCCAATAACTCTATGGCTTCTGCTGGTGCCCTGGTGAGGTGCGATGGGCTGATTCTTTCCACAGGTTCTGTGTCAATCTGAAAAAGAGAAGCAAATTCTCCAATGGAGAGTGAGGTCAGTGCAAGATACAAGGATAACCATGATTATTTTAGAGAGAATTTAATAGGGGTAGGCTCTCTTGTATCCCACTATTAGTGAGAGCTTGATATTGGAGAGCAGGCTTATTTTTGGATATGGTTCTGACTTGTTTCCCCATTCCAGGTATGGGTTCCATTCCATTGAGTGGATCTGTTAGCCAAATCTAGAGCAGTTGATAACTCACCATGGCTGTGTGCCACTACTGCATTTGTGGAGCATCATGTGAGGTTGATTGCTGCTGAGTAGCTTAGACCACAAGTTGTTATACAGATGTTGGTCATTTTTCCCCCAGTCACTCATGTATCCCTTTCTGGCACTGGACAAGCTAACTGTCTGGGGACTGGCTCTCTTCCACATTCCAGCCAGGTTTCTCCATGTTCCATCTGAACAGCTTATGGTGTCTTCTGCACTAGGGTCTGACCATTAACCTTTGGCGGGTCATCAAGTACTTTGACAGAAATCTGTCTTCTTTTGGGAAATCTTGTAGGTTTCTTTGATCAACAGCTCATTGTGGATGTTAACCACATGCTGGCACTGGGAGATACAGGGAAAAGAAGGAAGAAAAATATAGGTAATATGAAAGAGAGAGAAAGAAGAGGGACTGAGAGATAAGAGAAACAGGAGAAGATTGAGATTAGTCTTAATCATACCCTCTCCAGCCCCCTGTGATTCAGGTGTTCTCTCTAAGCGCCTGATGCAGGTTCAGCCTTTTAGTATGTCTGACAGGATATAGGATTTTATGGTACCATTTCCATATGGGTCCAGTTTTTGTGCCCCCCCCCAGCTCTTCCCTTCCCTCCTGCCCCACCATCCCTATTTTCCAGTCCTAGAAATGTTTTTAGGTGTGTCAGCATCTCAGGTACATTTAAGTTAGGAGCCACAGATGAGTGAGACCACATGATGCTTATCTTTCTGTGATTGGATGAGTTCACAGAGAATGATCTGTTCCAAGTTTGACCATTTTTCTTCAAATTGCATTGTGTCATTTTTCCTTACTGCTGTATAGAATTCCATCATGTAGATAGACCACATCTTAGTTATCCATTCATGTAATGATGGACATCTGTTTTGATTCCAGCTCTTAGCTATTATGAACTGAGGCTTGGAGATTTTAGGATAAATGCTCAGTAATGGGATAACTGGGTCTGTGGGTACCTCTATAAATCATCCTTTGTAGGCGTCTCCATATTGCTTTCCATAGTGGTGGTACCAGCTTACATTCCCACCAATAGTAAATGAGGGTTCCTACTTCTCCACACCCTCACCAGCATTTGTTGTCATTAGATTTTTTAATGTTTGCTATCCTTATTGTGGTAAGGTGGAAACTCATAGTTGTTTTAATTTGCATTTATCTAATAATTAGGGATGTTGAACATTTTCTTAAGTGTGTGTTTGTCATTTGTCTTTCTTCCTCTAACAACTCCCTGTGCACTTATCTGCCCCATTTTTTGAGTGGGTTGTTTGAATTTTTTTTTTTGTTTAGGTTTTTGAGTTCATTGTAGATTTTAGAAACTAGGCTTCTGTCTGATGTGTATCTGGCAAAAATTTTCTCCCATTTTGTGGGTAATCTATTGGCTCTGCTTATTGTATGTTTGTCAGTGAAAAAGCTTTTCAGTTTCCTGAGATTCCAATGGCTGCGTGATTGTTTAAATTCCTGAAATCTTTTCCCACCCCTATATCATGGAAAATTCCTCCAATGTTTTCTTCCAGTAGTAGCAGAGTATCTGGTCTTATATTGAGGTCTTTGATCCATTTGGACTTGGTTTTGGGGCATAGCAAAATGTGTGGATTGCATTTCATTTTCCTGCATATGGTTATCCAGTTTGTCCAGCACTATTTGTTGAAAATGCTGTCTTTTTACCAGTCTATATTGTTAGGGCCTTTGTCAAATGTAAAGTAACTGTACTTGACCCAAACTGTTACTTGCCCCAAAGTCTGGGCCCTCAATTCTGTTCCATTGGTCTATAATCCTGTATTTATTCCAATACCATGTTGTTGTTTTTACTATAGCTGTGTAGTATAGCTTAAGATCAGGTATGGTGATGCCTCCAGAGGTATTTCTTTTGCTGAGGATATGCTTGGATACCGGAGGCCTTCTACCATTCCATATGAATTTTGAGATCATTTTTTCTATCTCTGTGAAGAAAGTTGTTGGGATTTTTATTGGTATTGCATTAAATCTGTATATTGCTTTTAGTAAGATTTCCATTTTCACAATGTCAATTCTGCCTATCCAGGAGCATGGGAGGTCTTTCCATTTTCTCAAGTCCTCTTCAATTTCTTTCTTGAAAGATTTTATGGTTTCATTGTAAAGGTCTTTCACCACCTTGGTTAATGTTATTCCAAGTTTTTTTTTTTTTGATGCTATTGAAAATGGGACAATGTTACTTATTTCTTTTTCTGTATCTTTGTCTTTTGCATATAGAAAGGCTACTGATTTTTGTGTATTGACTTTGTGTCTGGCTACTTTACTGAAGGAGTTAATCACTTTTAAGAGTTTTGAGATGGAGGTTCTTGGGTTGCTTATGTATAGAATCATGTCATCTTCAAATAGGGCTAACTTAACATCTTCATTTCCAATTTGTATCCCTTTTATTTCTTTCTCCTGTCTTATTTCTTGAGCTAGTACTTCTAATAGTATCTTGAAGAGCAAAGGAGAGAGTGGACACCCCTGTCTTGTTCCTGATCTCAATGGGAATTCCTTCAGTTTCTCCCCATTAAGTATTACTTGGACTTCAGGAGCTTTATATATAGCCTTTATTATGTTGAGATATAAACCATCCATGCCTGTTCTCTCCAGTGTTTTGATTATGAAGTGATGTTGTATTTTGTCAAAGGCCTTTTCTGCAACTATCAAAATAATCATGTGGTTTTTGTGTTTAAGCTTATTTATGTGGTCTATTACATTGACATATTTCCTTTTGTTGAACCAACCCTGTGTTCCTGGGATGAAGCCCAACTTACCCATGTGGAAAAATGCTTTTGATGTGCTGTTGAATTCGGTTTGCAAGGATTTTGTTCAGGATCTTTGCATCTAAGTTCATCAGGAAAATAAGCCTGTAGTTTTGCTTTCTTGTGGCATCTCTGCCTGGTTTTAGTATTAGGGTGATACTAGCTTCATAGATGGAGTTGGGGATCTTTCCCTGTTCTCCAATTGTGTGGCACACTTTGAGAAAAATTGGTTTCAGTTCTTCCAGGAGGGTTTGATAGAATTCAGCTGAGAAGCCGTTTGGTCCTGGGCTCTTCTTTTTAGGGAGATTTTGATTACCCTTTCAATCTCAATGGTTGTGGTAGGTTTGTTTAGGAGATTAATCTGCTCTGAGTTTAGCTTTGGTAGGTGGCATGTGTCCAGGAATTCATCCATTTCCTCCATATTATCCAGTTTTGTGGAATACAGATTTATGAAGTAAGTCCTGATGATTCTTCCAATTTCACTTATGTCTGTTGTAAGCTCTCCTTTTTGATTTCTAATTTTGTTAATTTGAGTTTTCTCTTTTTTTCTGCTTGATCAAATTGGCCAGGGGTTTATCAATCTTGTTCATTTTTCCAAAGAACCAGCTCTTTGATCAATTTTCTTAATTGTCTTCTTAGTTTCCAATTCATTGATTTCTGCTTTAACCTTAATTATTTCTTTCTGTCTAGACCTTTTTGAGTCGGATACCTCTTGTTTTTCCAATGCGTTTAGGTGGATGGTTAGGTTATTGATTTGGGATCTCTCTGTCTTTGTTATGAAGGAATTTAGCACAATGAATTTTCCCCTGAGGACCACTTTCATTGTGTCCCATAAGTTTTGGTATGTTGTGTTCTCATTATCATTCATTTCTAGAAATTTTCCTATTTCATTTTTTATTTTGTCTAGTACCCATTTATTGTTTAAGAGTATGCTGTTCAGTTTCCAGGAGCTGGTTGGGTTCCTGGCACATCTTTTGTTGTTAATTTCTAGCAATAAAGCATTGTGATCTGTGATATCATGCAGGAAATTATGTTGATCATCCTAAATATATGGATGAAGGCTTTATGAACCAGTATATAACTACTTTATAGAAGGTTCCATGGGCTGCTAAAACGAATATATAATCTGTGGTATTTAGGTAAAATGTTCTATAGATGTCTGTTAGGTTTAATTGATCTATGGTGTTGTTGAGCTCTCTTACTTTCCTGTTAATTTTCTGTTTGGATGATCTATCTATTGCTGATAGCAGAGTATTGAAGTCCTCAACCATCATAATGATGTTGGTGGTTATTTCTATTTTGTTGTCAAGTAGATTTTGTTTTATGAATTGTGGTGCACCTGTTCACAAAGATTAATGATTGTTATATCCTCTTGTTGGAATGTTATCCTATATAAGTATAGCTACACTGGCTTGTTTCTTATTTCCATTTGCTTGGAATATCATTTTCCACCCCTTCACCCTGAGGAGATGTCTGTCTTTAGAGGTGAGGTGGTTTTCTTCAGGACAGCAGATTGAGAGATCTAATTTTCTGATTCATCCTGTTAGCTTATGCCTCTTTATGGGTGAATTAAGACCAGTTATATTTAGGGTAATAACTGTGAGGTTTGATTTAATCCCTGCCATATTGTGGTGGTTTATGTGGTTTGGTGTTTCCTTGGATTTTGTAGCTTTTTGTGCCTTCTCTGAGACCTACTTCTTGTAGGCACTTGAGGTTGGTTGTTTGATTCTTCTGTGCGGAGAATTCCCTGAACTACTCTCTGTAGCTTTGGCTTTGTGTTAATATAGTTTGTAAAGCTGAATTTTATTGTAGAAAGTTTTTCTTTCACCATCTATTATGTGGGATACTTTTGCTGCATAGAGTAGTTTGGGATGGAAGCCATAAGTTCTTATAGTTTGCAATGTTTAGGATTTCCATTGAGAAGGCTGAAGTAATTCTGATGGGGTTTCCTTTATAAGTAATGTGTTCTTTTTTTCTCTCTAGCTGATTTTAGGACTTTTTCTTTGTGCTTGATGTTTACAGTCTTAAATTTAATATGTCTTGGAGAATTTCTCCTTTGGTCCAGTCTGTTTAGAGTTCTGGTAGCTTCTTGTGTCTTTGAGAGAGCGTGAAATTTTTCTTCAATAATTTTCTTGAATAAGTTTTCCATTCCTTTGGTCTGTATTTCTTCCCCTTCTGGTATTCCCATGATTCGAATGGTGGGGAGCTCAAGGGTATCCCACATTTTCCTCATGTTCTGTTCATAGAAATTTTTGAACTTATTGAAACTGTTGGACTCATGAACTGTTTCTTCTGTTTTGTCTTCCTGTTTTGAGTTTCTATCCTCCACTTTGCTGACTCTAATCTTGAGAGCTTCTATAGAGTTTTGGGGCTTGTTCAATTTGGTTCATATTTTCTACTTCTTTTTTATGTATGGTTTCCTTCCCTCTGTCGAGTTCCCTTTTCACATCATTTTCTGATTTTCTTAATGCTTCTTGGAGTTCATCCTTGCATTTTTTTATAACTCCATTGAGCTTAGCCAGTTGGTTATTTAAGTCCTCTTTTTTTTTTTTTTTTTTTTTTTTTTTTAGTCTCCTTCAGATCATTTAACTGTCTTTGTCTTTGGAACCCTTCCTGGTTCTTTTCTAATCTATAGAGGTCTAATCTATAGAGGACACCATTCATACAATTATTGGTTCTTTGTTGAGTTTCTGAAAATTCTGCTATTTGCTTGGCCAGGGTTGCATAGCTTGTTTCTTCTTTTTGTGGTTCTGATCCTATTGTTTATATGTTTGATTAGAGATATCCATTGTGGGTTTGGACAATCTAGCTGGATTTACTTGCATCTGATTTTTGATGCTATTCCTTTTTTGCTGTGGTCTGCCTATCACATGGTACAGAAAGCCTAGGGTGTGGAATGCTTGTCTTCTGGCCTGGAGTGGAGGGGCAGTGGTGATTGTGAGGGCAATTGCACAAGGAGTTCAGAGAGGGCAGGGTGATCCCAGTATCTTTGTTCGGGGGGGCAGTGGCAGGTGGGATAGCATTCATGTGCATGGAGCTCAGAAAGGCTAGGGTGGGGACAGTGGCTTATTGACCTGAGTCCCTGTTTGTGGGTGGGTGGTGTCGGTGGCAAGTGCTAGCAATCACACACATAGGGCTCAGAAAGGCTATGTGGGGACACTGGCCTGCTGACCTGGGTCCTTGTTCATGGGTGAGAGGAGTTGGCAATGAATACTGGTGATCACACATGTGAAAAGCTAGGCCAGGGACATGGGCCTGCTGGCCTAGGTCCCTGCTCATGTATATGGGTTTTTATTTTGTATATTTAAAGGAATAAGTTTTAGAAAATCAAACTATATGTTTCTTTAATCATAAGATTTCCTGTGTTAGTTTTAATGACCATTACTTAAGTATCTTTGGTGATGAAAAAATAAAGATAAAATTAAAACAAAAAAAGCAGTTTGTGTGAGAGGCTTGCTATTATACCTTTGTCCTGAGAACTTATACAGGGTTTCTTTACATATAAACAGACTGATGTGAGCAGAGGGGTACAGAAGAAATGAAATCTTTGGGCTAAAACTTCTTCCTGTTCAGCTGCATTAGTATGAGAGATTACTACCATTGAGATTGGGCCAGCTGACCTGCATTGGGACAACAGAAAGAATGCAGTCTTTTGAGGGGCCTGAATGCTGAAGGAATGTCCTGTTCTTCAAAGTCTGATTTATTCCCCCCTGGATTAAAAAATTGGCATCCCACCTGGTATTAGAAGTATAGAAATGCAGGAAAGAGGGGCTCATTGAATTTGTAACATGGTTTTGTGTTTTGAAAATGACCATGGGCAGTGTAAAGTGGGTTTTCTGGATGCCTGCAAGGAGACCTGATGGAGCCATGAGGATGGACCATAAGTTGCAGTGGAGAGCCAGTGGAGATGCAGGAACCAAGAGATGGCTACTAGAGAGAGCTGCCAGCCCTGGATGAAGGTTTCTAGGACTGTGAGTAGCCTAGCTGGAGGGGTGGAATTGGAACTCCAGAGACTTGTTGTTAGTTAGAGTTATTAGACTTGGAGCTATAGACTTTGATGCTTGCCCTGTTTGTTTTAAATCTTGTATTAGTTGAATATTTCTTTTCTATGCCCAATTACATCTTTTGCAGTGTGAAGTTGTATTTTATTCCATTATGGGTTTTTTGGTTTACTTTTGGTATTATGACTCGGTTAAAAGACTTTGGACTATGGGAATATTTGAACATCATTGGGAGTGATGAAAAATATGGGGACTTTTAAAGTTGGACTGAATGGATTGCATTTTACATTCATGTATGGTTATCAGTTTATGGAGGCCAGGGGCAGAATGTCATAATTTGATTCAGGTGCCCCCATAAACTTAGGTGTTCTGAATGGTAAGTTCCAAGCTGATGGAGATTTGGGTATTAACCTGGCAGGTTTATGGGTATTATAGCCAGTTTCCCCTTGCCAGTGTGGGGCACACTCACCTGTCACTCTAGTTCATATGATGTTGGCCAGGAGTTAATGTACACTCTCTGCTCATGCTATCATTTTCCTCTGCCATCATGGAGCTTCCCTAGAGTCTGTATGCCAAAATAAACCTTTTTTTCCACAAGCTGCTCTTGATCATGTGATTTCTACTAGCAATGTGAACCTGAATGTAACAGTTACATACTTACAACACATAATGGCACAAAGTAGTCATTCCCATTGTAAAAAGAATGCATAGCAAGGAGACTGGAAGAATGCAAGAACAATAACCAGTGGATATGCATCTTCAGTTCCAATTCTGACATCCATAATCAGTGATGAAGTTTCTGGGTTTTCAATTCTGCCCTTCCAAATGGACTGATCACAGCCCAGGGAAAACTGCATTCTGACACTGTCAGTTCTTCTTGGCAGCTGCTTCACAGTCTTAGCATATTCAAAATATCTCTGGGTATATACTGCAAACCAAGGCTCATCTTTATAGGTCCATAAAATAGCCTTACTTGTTTTTCATACAGAGACTACAACCATGCTTCACATTGACACATCTCAGTGGCTCCTGGAACTGGTTCATCTCCTTTGCTCCATACAATAACCTTTCTGAGATTCCATACAAGGATTTCAACCCTACTTCACATCTTTGCATCTCAGCAGCTCCGAGCCATGACCCACTTCCCTGTAATTTTCATGCTTCCAAAACTAGTACTATGTGGGCAGAATAGACAAATTTGTAAATATGGGGGGAATAAAGCTTGACCTTGAAGAGCAAGATATTCCTTCACCAGCCTTCCTTCAAGCCACCTCTTTTCAAAAGAATTTGCATTCTTACTAGCTTGAGCCTTCCATGGCTCACCCTCAGGACATCATTCCCATTGTGCCAATGCAAAACAGTTGGCCCACATATAAAAGAGCTAATCTTCTTAACAACCACACCTTAAGATATATCAAACCACTCTCAGTGCCTACAACTTCAAACTTGCTTTAGTTTTTCACTTAAACTATGCATCTTTCTTTTCTTTCTGTTATAAACTTCTGCCAAGCACACCAGTCAATTACTTTTTGTTTGTTTGTTTGTTTGTTTGTTTGTTTGTTTGTTTGTTTGTTTTTCTAGGTAGGGTCTCTCTAGCCCAGGCTGACCTGGAATTCACAATGTCTCAGGGTGGCCTAGAACCTAGAACTCACATTGATCCTCCTACCTCTGCCTCCCAAGTGCTGGGATTAAAGGTGTGCACCACCACACCTGGCCAGTCTATTACTTTTAAAGTCAACCTTGATCAAATTCTCAGGGCATGAGTTGAATGCATCCAGTCTTTGTGCCAGTAGTCCAGTTCTAACAAACTTTTTTCCTTCCCATTGAAAGTTTATAATTCAAACCTTCAGTTAGCAATTCTCTCTGCATTTAGCATTTTCAAACTATCACTAGAATGCTCTGATTATAACACTTCAAGGCTTTTCCAGTCCAAATTATAAAATCCTTCCACATTTCTCATGTACATACATTCCAAAGTCCAAAACACACATGATTAGACTCATCACAATGATGACTCCAGTACTCTGGTACCAATTTTATGTTACAGTTACCTTTTTGGTGCTGGGACAAACACCCAACCAGAAGCAACTTATTGGAGGAAGGGTTTTTTTCAGGCTTACAGATTTGAGGAGAAGCTTCATCATGGTGGAAGTACTTGACTCACATCATACATCCACAACACAGAGAGATGGAGAGAGAGAGACAGAGACAGAGAAAGAGAGAGAGAGAGAGAGCCACCAACACCAGCAAGCACAAGCTGACTCTGAACACACCAAGTAGGGTTAGACTCAACATCTGCCCCATTGACATACCTCCTTCAACAGAGCTCCACCTGCTGAAGATTAAGTAGAAAGATTAATCTTTTTAATTTATTTCTTTATTAGTTATGTACATATTCAGTGTGTAAACAGCACATGTTAGTACCAATGTTTGTCTTTTCCCTGTCCTCCCCTCTCTGAAGGGACCCTCCTCATTGGGAAAAGTGGGTCATGCATTGTGGAGGTAGCCATGAGTTATGGGGAAGAGGCAATGTCTCTGTGCATAATGCCCCAACTTGTGGCTCTAACAATCTTTCCTCATCACTGAAGTAGACCTAAAATGAAACCAACATAGATCAGGGAAATTTGTGGATGATGGTGCTAGGTTCCCAGCTGATAGAGATTTGGGAACTAATTCCTCCTGGAGGCAGTGTATTTTTTGGAGCAGGGTTATGGGTATTATAGCTAGTTTCCCCTAGCCAGTGTTTGGCACACTCTTCTGTTGCTATTGTCTACCTTATGTTGGCCAGGGGATGATGCCCATCCTCTGTCATGCCATTGTTTCCTCTGCAATTATGGAGCTTCCTCTCAAGTATGTAAGGCAAAATAAACCCTTTTTCCCACAAGCTGCTCTTGGTTGGGTGATTTCTATCAACAATGCAAACCTGACAGCAACAGTAATGGTGGTACTGAGAGTGGCATTGCTGCTAGACACCTGACTGTGTGGCTTTGACCTTTTGGAGCTGATTTTCAAGAGAAATGTGGAAGGATTTGAAACCTTGGCCTAAAAGATGTCTTGCAGTGCTGTAAGTACAGCTTAATGGAATATTCTGGTCAGAGTTAAAAGACCTGAATGTAGTAAGAACTATGGGCTGTGGTTTGGCTTGTGAAGTTGAGAAAGAGCATTGCTTGGACTTGGCTAGAAGCAGTTTGTGTGAGAGGGCTGCTGTTATGGCTGTGTCCTGAAAAGTTGTGCAGGGATGCTTTGCTTAGAAATGGACTGGTGTGAGCAGAGTGATATGGTTGAGAAATGAAACCTTTGGGTGAAACTGCTTCCTGTTCAGCTGCTATTGAGAGATTGCAACCATTGAGATTGATTGGGTCACCTGACCTGCATTGGAACCACAGAAAGAATGCAGCCTTTTGAAGGGGACTGTTCTTCAAAGCCTGCTTTATTTTCCCCTGGATTAACAAATTGGCACCCTATCTGGTATTGTGGAATATAAGGAATGCAGGAAAGAGAGTGTGATTGAATTTGCAATGTGGTCTTGTGATTTGGAAATGGCCATGGACAGTGTGAAGCAGGTTTGCTGGATACCTGCATGGAGACTGGATGGAGCTGTGAGGATGAACCATGTGTTGCACTATAGACTCAGTGGAGATGCTGGGACCACAAGATGGCTGCTAAGGAGAGCTGCCAGCCTGGATGAAGTTTTCCAGGACTGTGAATAGCCTAGCTGGAGGGGCAGCATTGGAACTCCAGAGACTTGTTGCTGCTTAGAATTATCGGACTTGGAGACTTGCCACTGACTAGAGTTGTTGGAGCTAGAGTTTGGGGATTTTTTGGTATTATGGTTCAGTTAAAAGACTTTGGAATATTGGGATGTTTGAACATCATTAGAATTAATAAAATCTATGGGGACTTTTAAAGTTTGACTGAATGAATTGTATTTTATATCATGTATGGTATCAGTTTATGGGGACCAGGAGCAGAATGTGGTGGTTTGATGCAGGTTCCCTCATAAACTTAGGTGTTCTGAATGCTAGGTTCTCAGCTGATGGAGATCTGAGAACTGTAGCATCTTCAGGTTCACTGAGATTAACTTCTAGACCAGGCACAGTTATGGAGGAAAGGATTTGTTGAAATTTACAGATCCAGGGGAAGTTCCATAATGGCAGAAGAAGCTGGTCTGCCTTCACAGGTCCAAGCACAGAGAGAGAAGCCAAAAGCCAAAAGCCATACAGCACAGCATACCTCAGGAACTCAAGCTAAGCACACTTTGCATATCTTTAGATTGAAATCTTAAACCCACCATCACATCTTAAGATCAGCCCAGTGACACTGCCTCCATCCAGGTGGCTGCAGGTACAAACTATAAACTAATGAAACACTGAATATATTGGGGGCCATCTATTCAAACTACCACATTCCACCCCTGGCCCTCAATAGATTTTAAACCATCACATATTGTAAATTGTATTTAGTACACTTTCAAAGGTCCCCATTCTCTGGTCCAACTTAAGATAGTGAATCCTGTAAAATCAAATAAGTTAAATACATTCAACATATAAAGGCACAGAGTAAACATTTCAACTGGTATAAGGCATAGCAAGGAGAGACTAGAACAATACAAACTCAGCCACATCAAGCAATCATCAAGCTTCTGCAGTTTAAGTTCAATATAAACAGAGACTGATCATCTTCAGGTTTTCTAATTCCACCCTTCCAGCTGGGCAGAGTAGCCAGGGAAAACTTCCATCCCAGGCCAACAGTGTACTCCATGGTAGCCCTTGCATAGTGCTGGCATATACAAAATGTCTTCAGGTATCCATGCAAACTATGGTCCATCTTCCAAAGGCTGTCATCCAATCAGGGCATCATGCACTGCCTCATGCTGCATCTCAACAGTGGTTCCTGGAACTGTGTGCAATTCATGGCCACTCCATGAATTTTTCATGCTTTCAAAACTAATGCCAGGTTATAGGACACAGCCATATTCTTAATTCAGGGATGAAATAAATCGTAACCTTGAAAAGCAGGTTCCTTTTTCAGTCACTGCCTCCAGTCAGGTGGCTGAAGGTGCAAACTACAAACTAATGAAACATTGAATATATTTGGGGCCATTTATTCAAAGTACCACAGGAACTAATGTCTCTTGGAGGCAAAGTATAGTTGGGAGTGTGGGCTTATAGATATGATAGCCAGTTTCCTCTTGCCAGTGTTTGTCACTCTCCTGTTGCTATTGTCCACCTTGTGTTGGCCAGGGGGTGATGTCCACCCTCTGCTCATGCCATCATTTTCCCCTGCCATGATGGAGCTTCCCCTCAAATCTGTAAGCCAAAATAAACCCTTTTTCCCACAAGGTGCTGTTGGTCACGTGATTTCTGCCAGCAGTGCAAACCTGACTGCAACACTGGACAGTTCCATCACAGGTGGAAAACAACAGCAGGAGAGCGAGCCAAATTCTAGAAAAGGAAAGCTGGTTATAATACCCTAAAGTCCTTCCCCAACAACCCATCTCCTCCAGCAATGTTCTACCTTCCAAATTGCCACCAAGTGAGGACCAGGTATACAAAACACATGAGCTTCTGGGGGACATCTGTTCCAAACCACCATAAGTGGTAAAATAGGTAAAGGTCATAAATTAGGCATTATTAGTTAAACATATCTGGTTTAAAAATGTATTTAATGTTTGAAAAATGACTATACTACATTTTTCAAAAGTAAAAGTTTGTTGGGTGAGAAACCTCCTTCCTATCTGAGTGCCCCCTGACCTCAAACAGAGAGCTAATATTATTATTTTTCTTCTTCAAGAAATATGTGCATAAAGGTTGAAAAGTTGGTTTAATGGATAAGGTGCTTGCCACATAAATGTGAGGAAAAGAGTTCAGATTCTCAATATCCATGTACATGCTAGATGAGCATGTAATACCATCTGTAATTCCAGTGGATCTGCATAGCAGCTGACTAGCCTCATTGGTGAGTTCAGGATTCAGTGAGAGACTTTATCAAGGAAGACACTCAACATTAACCTTTGGTCTCCATATACATGTGCACAAAATAACTTATATATATTTATGCAAGGAACCAATATTCCACACAAGATAATGAATATTTCCATCATCCAGAAAGCTGCCTTATGGTCCTTATACAATTTATAATTCTGAATATCTAAGAATGATTATGCTTTCCTTTGGATTTTGTAAGTAGAAGCACATCATATATATTCGGTTGAACATAGCTTTTACTGCAGTAATACAATATATGCATGTTGTTGCATTTTGCCACTTGTTCCTTATTATGCTGAATAATATTTCACTGTGTGACATAACTGTAACTTCCAATTTTTAACATTTAAAACCCTTTAGTGGAATTTTGTGTCATTTCAAATCTCAAGGTATTAATTAGGTTACTGTGGTGGTTTGATTCAGGTGTCCCCCATAAACTTAGATATTTTGAATGCTAATTTCCCAGCTGATGGTGATTTGGGAAGTGAGAGTAGCATTAACATGCAAATATGAACATTAAGTGTAGTGCTTTCAGGGCAGCTAGGTGGGAATAAAATATACATATAGTCAGACAAGAGCAAGATGTATACACCTAAGGCTCATGACCTCCCCTGCCATAGACTTTTGCTTAGGTTTTTTCAGTACCCGGTATGTATTCCTCCCGTAGAGAGGGCCTTCAGTCCAATTATGAAGCAGCTGGTTACCCCATGAGTAGACATGCCACTATTGCACCTGTTCAGTCATTGGGCCTGTATGGCCAAACTTGAATATTCAGTGTCCACTGTTTTCATTACTGATGACTTCTGTCTCCCATACTCTGCATGCAGTGCAGCTTTTTCCAGCTTTCAGTTGGCTGGTCTACAGGGAGAAGGGTTTCTGCTCAGCACCAGCTTGCTTTCTCAGTGGCTTTGCCTCTCAGACAAGAGATGTCTTCAGCAATAGGGTCTTACTATCTGTTTCTCAAGGGAAACCAAGTGCTTTGGCAAAAGCCTTTAATGTTTTGGAGGCTGGAGAACCTCCTTGGCCAACAACTCACTGGAAAGTATCCCATCCCAGGCACTGAAAATTTTCTAGTAACAGTCTACAGCTTCTAGATGTGCCATTATTCAAAAAAGTAATTTTACATATGTCTTATTCACACTATCTTGAATTTTGAATGACCCTCCCCCTGCCCTTCTTTTATGCATTCTCTTCCCATGGCCTCACTTAGGCCATTCCCCTCCCTATAATCTGTTCTTCTACTTACATATATGCAATACCTTACACTTAATTCCTTCCCTTTCCTCCCTCCCTTATATCCTTTTACCAGCTTACTGTTTTCTGGTACCTATTTTTGGTTCCAGTTCACACACAAGTCTATACATTTGTAGCTAGGATCCACATATGAGAGAGAACATGTGATGTTTGGCTTTCTGAGCCTGGGTTACCTCACTTAGTATGATCCTTTCCAGATTCATCCATTTCCCTGAAAATTTCATAATTTCATTTTTCTTTACCACTGAATAGAACTCCATTGTGTAAATATACCACATCTTTATTATCCATTCATCTGTGGAGGGACATCTAGGCTGCTTCCATTTCCTAGCTATTGTGAATAGAGCAGCAATAAACATGGTTGTGCAAGTATATCTAAGGTAGTGAGAAGAGTCCTCTGGATATATGCCTAGGAGTGCTATAGCTGGATCATATGGTAAATCTATTTCTAGCTGTCTTAAGAACCTCCACACTGATTTCCACAATGGCTGGACCAGATTACATTCCCACCAACAGTGTAGAAGTGTTCCTCTTTTTCCCACATCCAGGCCAAGACTTATTGTCATTTATTTTCTTGATGGTAGCCATTCTGACAGGAGTAAAATGGAATCTCAAAGTGGTTTTAATTTGCATTTCCCTGATGGCTAAGGATGTGGAACACTTTTTTAGATGTTTATAAGCCATCTGTATTTCTTCTTCTGAGAACTCTCTATTTAGTTCCATAGCCCATTTTTTAACTGGGTTGTTTGAATTCTTATTATTCTGTATCAACTGGGGTGAATGGAATAGAATACAGTCCCCTTCGATGAGATACAGCACAGAGTGTTTGTGCAAAAGCAAGTATTATGACAAACAGATCCTATAACAAAGTCACAGTCTCTAAGTATGTGTGTTACCCCACACCCTTAATCCTGTCAACCGGGAGGCTAAGATTTCTGGTCTGTAGAACGTTCCAAGGTCAGCTTGTGATCAAGTGAGACCCTTCCCCAATGAATGAGCAGCCTAAAATATAGCTTATTTAGGAATGTCAGATCTGACCATCCATCAGGTTTAATATAGAATGTACACTGATATGGAAGGTGCAATTCGCCCTTCCAATGCAAAGCCTATATACTGGGCTTATTTGGTGGGTACTAACCTGGTGTAAACCAAGTTACCTTTTGGAACGGGTTTGATCACAGCTATGCTGCACAGCTGCTTGGGTCCTTTGCTGTGTTGTGGGCTCAGGAAGGCTGGCTGCATCTGTGGGTCACTGCTTTCGCCGTGCCGGATGCTGGGTAGGTGAGCTCTCTTTCCCAGGTCTCCAGTGCTTGCCAGCGCTTGTGCTGGTGGTGGAGGAGGGGAGGCTGTGAATGGCGGCTGAAGTCCATCTGCTCCTCCATGCAATACTCTTCCTCACAAGCCTCTCTGTTGGTCTCTGCCGTCCTCCTTCCACGTTTCTTGAGTTTGTGAAGAGGCGGTGTGAGTGGAGACTCCCCTCACCTGGCTTTAAAATCCTGCGGCTCAGCTGGCTCAGGTGGAGCCTGGCAGCTGCCACGGCATGGAGCTTGCTGCAGCTACGGAACCGCTTCTGTGGGCTCCAGATGCTCTAGATCTCTCCTACTTCTCTGCTGTGCTTGATAGTTTACTATACACCTCACTTTTTAGTAGAAGAGTGTATTTTGCTGGGGTTTGTTTTGCTTTTTTCCCATACCCTGTTTTGGCATGGTTCCTATGTCGCCATCTTAACCAGAAGTCCCCGCATTGCATTTTATATCATGTATGGTTATCAGTTTATGGGCTCAGGGGCAGAATGTGATGGTTTGATTCAGGTGTCCCCATAAACTTAGATATTCTAAATGCTAGGTTCCCAGCTGATGGCAATTTTGGAATTAACACCTACTGTTAATTAACACCTACTGGGGGCAGTGTATCGCTGGGGACAGGCTTTATGGGTGTTATAGCCAGCTTCCTCTTGCCAGTGTTTGGCACACTCTCCCACTGTTGTTATCCATCTGATGTTGGCCAGGAGGTAATGTCCACCCTCTGCTCATGCCATCATTTTCCCCTGCCATCATGGAGCTTCCCCTTGACTTTATAAGCCAAAATAAACTCTTTTCTCCACAAGCTGCTCTTAGTAAGGTGTTTTATGCCAGCAATGTTAACCCTAGTGCAACAGTTACAATATTCATGTGAATACATGCCATTTTGTAGACACTTCACTGCTCTTGACTAAAGACTTACACGTTGGGCTTATTGGTTCACAGGGTAGGGGTGTGTTTACAGCTACCTGAAATTTCTTTTCAGTTTTTCTAAATTGTTAACCATTTTAAATTCTCTCCAACAATGCACAAGAGTTGAAGTTGCTCAACATCTTATCCCTCTGAAACAGCGGAGAAACTGTCCATCCCATGCAAAACAATTCCTAGAG
Source organism: Orientallactaga sibirica (assembly GCA_036365145.1). Lineage (NCBI taxonomy): Eukaryota > Metazoa > Chordata > Mammalia > Rodentia > Dipodidae > Orientallactaga > Orientallactaga sibirica. Next base: position 980,621 of record JAEOAD010000556.1, on the reverse strand, counting down.
ATAATGAAGGCCTCGCCTCATATGAATCCAGATCCCATACTCTATCTACGCCTTGACTGGGTCCTCTAAGATCTATTACTATCTAAGATAGAGCCAGTAGCAAGCAATGAGGGTCTTCCGTGCTCCAACGCCAACTGAATTGTCCAAACTAGCCAATCACAGACATGTTTACCATTCCTTATCCATACTTTCCCACATAAACCATGACAAAAATACATGCTGGAGAGAAGGAAATATAGAGATATAATTTTTCATGGTAATAAGATCTTATTTTTCCATATTATCCAAATCACTAGTTTTAGTTTTGAGTTTGTAGTTTAATATATTTAATAGACCTAATATCATATGAATATATTAAAGGTTTAATATCAGCTTTTAAAAATATTTTATTTTTATTAATTTATTCATTTATTTGAGACAGAGAGAAGGAAAGAGAAAGAAAGGAGAGTGAGAATGGGTGCGCCAGGGCCTCTAGCCACTGCAAACGAACTCCAGATGCATGTGCCCCCTTGTGCATCTGGCTTACGTGGGACCTGGAGAATCAAACTGGGGTCCTTAGGCTTCATAGGCATATGCCTTAACCGCTAAGCCATCTCTCCGTCCCTAATATCAGCTTTTAATCCTAGTATCTCAATCTTTACATTATTCACTAAGGTTTGTTTCCTTAATTTCTTGAAAGAGTTCATAGAAATTGCAATTCCCGGGTTTTCATTGCAGATTTAAATATATTTAATTTTTCTTTTTAAAAATACTTTTATTTATTTATCTATTTATTTGTAAAAGGGACAGATTGAAAATGGGCATGCCAGAGACTCTAGCTGCTGCAAATGAATTCCAGATGCATGCACCACTTTGTGCATCTGGTTTTACATGAGTACTGGGAATTTCAAACTGGGCCAACAGGATCTGCAAACAAGCACCTTTAACCACTGAGCAGCCTTCTCAGCTCTGTTTTCTAAGTTTTCAAAAGTTATTTAAATATAGCTTTTCTTGATAAAAATCTGAATCTATTTGTCTGAAGAATTTTATAGGTTTTGTTCCACTCCTACCTCGACTTAATAATAGTTAGATAATGGAACAGAGTATATCAGGCCAAATAGCATGCTTCTGATAGAGTTGATTAGATGCAATTTTAAAAGCATCTTTGGATGCTTTGGAACATCCCAAATTTCTGGGACAATTAAACAAGGAAAGTCTGTCACTCACATTCTGTATCTTTGCTTATGTGCCTCCACACATTTTGAAATTTTAGTGAACTTTTAATTTTTTAGCAAGTAAAAACATGAAAAATGTAAATTTTGTTTGTTATAAAGCTAAGATTTTTTTCCAGATATAATATTAAAATCCAGTTTTTAAACATACTTCTGTGGGGCCTCTTGCTGCTGCAAAAGAACCCCAGATGTATGCACAACTTTTTGTGTCTGATTTTACATGGGTATTAGAGAGTCAAACCTGGGCCAGAAGGCTTTGCATGCAAGCAACTTTTACCACTGAGTTCTCTTGATGCTATTGAGACTAGCAAAAGATAATAAAACTTGGGTTCTAAAATTTCACACAAGCCAACTGATTAAAATTACAATTGCAATATTGGGCTAAAGATATTAACTTATGGGGCTGGAGGGATGGCTTAGCAGTTAAAGTGCTTGCCTGCAAAGCCAATGGACCCAGGTTCAATTCCCCAGGACCCACTTAAGCCATGCATCTGGAGTTCATTTGCAGTGGCTAGAGGACCTGGTGTAACCATTCTCTCTCTGTGTATCTCTCTCTCTCTCTCTCTCTCTCTCTCTCTCTCTCTCTCTCTCCTTACAAATAAATTAATTAATTTGAAACAAAGATATTAAGTTACTCCAGTAATTGCTGATTTTAAAAATAGAATTTCAACAGTGGTTTTTGAAAAAAATAAGTACCCAAAACCAAAAGACAAAAATAGACTAGCTGGGTGTGGTGGTGCATGCTTTTAATTCTAGCACTCTGAAGGCAGAGGTAGGAAGATCTCCATGAGTTTGAGGCCAGCCTGGGACTACAGAATTCCAGGTCATCCTGGTCTAGATGAGACCATGCCTTGAAAAAACTGAAAATAGTTAACATTAACCTGCTAAAAAGAGTAATATTTATAGGGACAAAAGGAGTCTCCTGGCAAATTTAGCATTCACTGATGAGCATATTAGGTTACTTTGAGATGGTCTGAATACAATAATATTGTACATAATGTTGATTTGTATGTTTCCCCTAAAGTAGCTTGCTCCTATTCATTATCTAAGTCCCAGTTTCTCAGTCTTGGCTCTACTGACATTGAGGAAAGGTAGTTCATTGAGGTGGGAAACTGTCCTGTGACCTGCAGAATGTTTAGCACTGTTAAGATAACAGTAGCAGTCCCTAGTCCCTAGCTGTGTCCAATACAAATATTTATAGGAATCACCACATGTCTCCTGTGGGAATTGCAAAATGACTCTTAATCCTTCTTTTAATCATGGTTCCATGACCCAAGCTAGCTCACTGTTCAGTAGTTTGCCAAAGGTTCCCCACTTCTCTGTCAGTATTAATTTCCAACTTAGTTCTAAGTAACCAATTATTCATCAGTCCTTTTCATTACTAGCTTCAGTAGGTTTAGTAAATACCCTTATACTGATCTTTAAAAACCATAGCAAGTGAGTGGTGTTTTTCCACGGAATATCAGTCCGGACTAGATAAGGCATAAGTTACAAATGAATATAAATCCTGCTCTCTGTGTTAGCTGATTTCAATACTGAAAAAAGAATGACAATAAGGAAATAGAAAATCTGGAAATATAACATAATTTATTTTAGACATGTATAGCTTTTATATATTTTTTTAATATATATTTTTTATTTATATTATTCTGATTTTACATTCATAGTATTGGTTCCATTGTCCTCCTCCCCGTCCTCCCACTTTCAAAGGGGCCCCCATCAATGGGGAATGTGGATCGTGCATTGTGAGTTTGCTCAAGAGTTCTGGTGGATAGGCCCCAGTTCATGCTTTTAATAATGTTGCAAAATAGGCTGGGAAAATGGCTTAGCAGTTAAGGCATTTGCCTGTGAAGCCTAAGGACCCTGGTTCAATTCCCTAGGACCCACGTAAGCTATACACATAAGATGTACAAGGGGGCGCATGCATCTGGAGTTTGTTTGCAGTGGATGGATGCCCTGGCATGCCCATTCTCTCTTTCTCTTTATCTGCCTCTTTCTGAAATAAATAAACAAACAAATAAATAATAAATAAAATAAAAAACTATTTTAAAATGTTGCACAACATTAGAGAGAAAAAATGTTTTATTCCCTTCCAGGTTCTGAGAAGTCAACTCAAAATTCAAGAATCATAACTCCAGTTATGCCACTGTGCTCCTAGAAAAAAAGGCATGGCCGGGCGTGGTGGCGCACGCCTTTAATCCCAGCATTTGGGAAGCAGAGGTAGGAGGATTGCTATGAGTTTGAGGCCACCCTGAAACTACATAGCAAATTCCAGGTCAACCTGAGTTAGAGTGGGACCCTACCTCGAAAAACCAAAAAAAAAAAAAAAAAAAAAAAAAAAAAAAATGTAGCATTGAAGATAGAAGAAGGTCAGCATGAGAAAAACTTCCCAAATAGGAAGCCTCATGGAAAGACCATTCCATGTGTGTACCTGAGGTATACTGAATCAAGCATAAATTACCTGCTAAATTAAGAAATTGGTTTCTATAATAAATAATAATTCTGGGGTTATTTTTATGATTCATATGTTTCCTGATGTGGATAAGATTCTATTTCTTCAAAGTCTAGTAATATTATGACATCAAACAAAAGGGTAGAACTCATTGCAAACATGAGTACTCTTGTTCTTTTTTGAAGACTCCCTAGTTTTAAAATTGAAAACTTAAATTTATGTAAATAAGCATATCTTGTGAACTCAAATATTCTAATCTATTTGTTTATATTTTGGATTATGGTTAATAGTTGAGTTAAAAATATCAGGGAATAAGAAATTAATGAATAATTCACTAGAAAGTTCATAGGAATGCTTAAGTAGGTATCATCCACACAAACTAAAAATGTGGCTTAAGGAGAAATAAGTGGTCTATCGTGCCAATCTTATTCAATTTTGATTATATTGCTAAGCTTAAGTTTAAAATGATAGACAAAATTAGCAAGTAAAGAAGACAAAAGTGACCGAGAAGGTAACAGTGGTTGTTTTTTGCATTTTTTATTTCACACAGCTGGATGTCTACTGATCCTAGAGTCCTTTTCCTTCAAGCTTGCTTTCACTCACAAGCTGCTAGTTGTCTAGAGGCTCCATTTGAAATGAGAAGAGTCTTATAGCAAAACAATATGCTTTTTAAATTCATAAACATTGTCTCCATATTATGGTAAAATCCTGAGTTCTGTCACCAATACTGCTGAGTGGATGCCACTTGAAATATGAGTTAAAATAACTTATAGAAAAGGCTCTTAGTTCATCAAGTCTGAGAAAAGGAGGAGATAAATGGAAAAGTATATAATCTGTTTTCCAGGCTCAGGAAGATGATTTATGAAGTACTCCTACTGAGCCAACATTGAATATGACAATGATATTGAATTTGGTAACATGAAATTAATCATATTCACATGATGATGGCCACTTCCTTATATTCTTGGTGGATAAATCTCCAAATTTTTATTTTTATTTCACTATATCTCAAAACACATTCTCTTCAGACTTGCTTCTGGGCAGTTACTCAATGACTAAACAGTAGTTAATGGAAATGTGATTTTTTAGCAGACCATTAGTAAATCTTAAACTCTAATAATAATAGTCTGCCAGATATTTCAAGGTGAGTGTGGATAAATTAGTTTCCATCTTAATGTCTTTGTTTTTTTTTTTTTTCATCCTAAAGAGAAATAAAGTAAAATTATAGTAAAAGTTTAAGAACTCTGATAAGAGGACATGAATGCAGTGTGTTTGACACTTCCTTCTTTATTGTAATGATCCTCAGAAGGATCCAAAGGCACATCACTTATCTTTCACCTCTCTTTACATAAAATATATCTATTGACTAACTTCCTCATGGCAGCCTTTACTTCCTTGTTCCGCAATGTATAGATGATGGGATTAAGTAAAGGGAATATCACAGTATGGAACACAGACACCACTTTATCTAGGGAAAATGAGTCGAATGGGCGAGCATAAATGTAGATGGATGGCCCAAACATCAATACCACTATGGTGATGTGGGAATAACAGGTGGACACAGCCCTGCTGGAACTCTCACCTGAGCCTGAGTGTTTCTTGAGCATGGCCAGAAGGAAGGCATAGGATATTAACAGAGCAATGAAACACACCACGGAGATTAGACCACTGCTAAAGATCATCACTAACTCCTCCCAGAAGGTGTTGGTACAGGCAATCCGGACTACTTGCGTGATGTCACAAAAATAATTGTCTAATTCATTGGGCCCACAGAAAGGGAGTCGAACAATAAGAGCCACCTGGATAATGGAATGAATGAAGCCCCCGGTCCAGGAAAGAGCAACCAGGATATAGCAGAGACGTCGGTTCATGATGGTAGCATAGTGGAGGGGGCGGCAGATGGCAGCATAGCGGTCAAAGGCCATCACTGTGAGCAGGAACATCTCTGAGGCCCCAACAAAGTGCAAGAAAAAGAGCTGAGCAATGCACCCACCAAAGGAAATGATCTTACTTTCCACAAAAAAGTCCACCAGCATTTTAGGAGCTGTGATGGAGGAGTACCAAATATCAAGGAAGGCCAGATTAGCCAGCAGGAAGTACATGGGAGAAGTCAAGTGGGGATCAAGCCTGATGGTGCAAATGATAAGGATATTCCCTGGAAGTATGAACAAATAGAAGGATAGAAATAGAACAAATAGGACTAACTGCACCTCTCGAGTTTGAGATAGGCCAGTGAGAACAAACTCTGTTACCCTGGTGTAATTTGCAGATTCCATTTCTTCAGTTAAAATTTTTCATTGTATAGCTATGGAAAATAAAGAAATTATAGTTACATTAAATAATGTTTAACTGTAATTATATCATTGCTTTCAAAATCATTGTCATTTTGATATTGCATTAGGATATTTTTGATAACCACATTTTGTACTTTTAAGAACCAAGATATGTACAAAGTAAGTAATAACCTTCTTTCTATGTTAGAAATATTGAAACCATATATAGTGTGTCACATATCTGAAAGACATATAACAGCTTGTTAATGCTTTAAAATCCTACTTTTGTGGGCTGGAGAGATGGCTTAGTGGTCAAGGCATTTGCTCGCAAAGCCAAAGGATCCCAGTTTTATTCTCCAGAACCCGCATAAGCCAGATGCACAAGGGGGCACATGCATCTGGAGTTTGTTTGCAGTGGCTAGAGGCCCTGGCATGCCCATTCTCTCTCTCTCCCTCTCCCTCCCTCCGTCTCTCCCTCTCAAATAAATATGTTCTCTCTCTCAAATAAATAAGTAAATAAATAAATAATATTTTTTTAAACCCTACTTTTGTGAAACTTACCAGCAATTCTTCCATCAAATATCTACATCTTTAAATACCAACTGTAGGGGTTTGGTAAAATTGCTTAGTGGTTAAGGCACTTGCCTGCAAAGCCAAAGGACCTAGGTTTGATTCTTCAGGACCCATATACGCCAGATGCTTATATGTGGCACATATGTCTGGCGTTCATTTACAGTGGCTGGAGGCCATGGCATGTCCATTCTCTCCTTCTTTCTGTCTCTCCTTCTCTCTCTCTCAAATAAGTAGAAGTAAAAAATACCAACTGTAGTAAGCAAGGTGTGTACCTACTTTTAAATTTATATAGTTTAGCCAATTTTAGGCTGCTATTGAAAATGCACCTTCTTCTCTCTAGATGTTTTTGTTGGGAACACTTGTTAATTTGGGAAACTAAACTTGTGTCCTAATACCAACTATACTGCCCTTTTAATATTTTGTTTTAATTTACAAAACTGATCCCAGGAGTTCATATGCAGTAAATAACCTAAACTTTACTGCTTAACCCTCAGCAATAGGCAAAGAACTGCACCAGATTGTAATTTGTTATCTATATGGAAATATTCAGCCTTCAATCAGATCCTCAATACTTGTCACTACATTGAGTGTGAAGTTTACCCACTGTTTTAGGAAGGTGGGCAAAAGGTACAGTCATCTGAGAAATGGTTATGTTTGCTACAAAAGTGTGTCAAACTATAGTGATCAGTTCTGCCAGTTCAAGGTGAAAGTGAAAATACAATTGTCATAAAATTTTTGCTTTTAGTTAAATATTAAATGTAACAGCATGTGCTGGGTAATAACTCAGTGATTGAAATCACTGTCTTCATAAGCCTGCCAACCCAAGTATGGATATCCAGCACCCAGGTAGAGTCAGATACAAAATGGAGCACACATCTGTAATCCCAGCATGGGAGGCAGAAGCAGGAGAGTCCAGAAGCTCACAGGTCAGCTAGCCTGGCCTTCCCAGAGACAAAAACAAACAAAAAATAACTAGGGTGACCTTCTGTAAATACGGTGAAAGGCAACTAGCACCTAAAGTTGTCCTCTTAACTTTACATGTACCCAGACATAGACACACAAACACTCACACGCACGCATGCACACACAAACAACAACAACAAAAATGACACTACTAGGTAAAAGAAAACCCATCAAATGAATACGAGATAATCAGATGGATGCATTAAATATAAGCCTGTTATCCCAGCACTAGGGAGGCTGATGATCACAAGTTTGAGGTCAGGCTGGACTACATAGAAAGTTAAGTTCTAACCTGGGCTACATAACAAGACGTGGTCTTGAAGGAAGGAAAAAAAAAAGATAGGAAAGGAGGGAGGGAGGGAAAAAGAGATAATCCTTCACTTTTCAAAAGTTTCTTCATTTTTAAACGATGCTCAAAACTGCCATTCCAAAGTATTTCTAGTAACTAACAGTCTGTGGAGAGTTTTTTAGGTTCCTGGTGTACGGCAGAATTTCCTCACCTTAGTTTAGGACAAAAATAAATATGGAAAACAAGTTGGAGTTTTATAAATCCCAATAGACATAACAAGTCTAATACACACTATGGATACTATCAACTAAGGACTAATGCTTCTTCCTTAGAACCTCCTAACTCTATATGTATATAAAAACACAGCATATGACTTTCAGTATACCACAGAAGCACTATATATGAAAAAGAATAAAACTAGAAGACACAGCAAGAAAAGGCCAATGCCTTCCAGAAATCTGACAGCAAACCCTACTTTTGTGAAACTTACCAGCAATTCTTCCATCAAATATCTACATCTTTAAATACCAACTGTAGGGGTTTGGTAAAATTGCTTAGTGGTTAAGGCACTTGCCTGCAAAGCCAAAGGACCTAGGTTTGATTCTTCAGGACCCATATACGCCAGATGCTTATATGTGGCACATATGTCTGGCGTTCATTTACAGTGGCTGGAGGCCATGGCATGTCCATTCTCTCCTTCTTTCTGTCTCTCCTTCTCTCTCTCTCAAATAAGTAGAAGTAAAAAATACCAACTGTAGTAAGCAAGGTGTGTACCTACTTTTAAATTTATATAGTTTAGCCAATTTTAGGCTGCTATTGAAAATGCACCTTCTTCTCTCTAGATGTTTTTGTTGGGAACACTTGTTAATTTGGGAAACTAAACTTGTGTCCTAATACCAACTATACTGCCCTTTTAATATTTTGTTTTAATTTACAAAACTGATCCCAGGAGTTCATATGCAGTAAATAACCTAAACTTTACTGCTTAACCCTCAGCAATAGGCAAAGAACTGCACCAGATTGTAATTTGTTATCTATATGGAAATATTCAGCCTTCAATCAGATCCTCAATACTTGTCACTACATTGAGTGTGAAGTTTACCCACTGTTTTTAGGAAGGTGGGCAAAAGGTACAGTCATCTGAGAAATGGTTATGTTTGCTACAAAAGTGTGTCAAACTATAGTGATCAGTTCTGCCAGTTCAAGGTGAAAGTGAAAATACAATTGTCATAAAATTTTTGCTTTTAGTTAAATATTAAATGTAACAGCATGTGCTGGGTAATAACTCAGTGATTGAAATCACTGTCTTCATAAGCCTGCCAACCCAAGTATGGATATCCAGCACCCAGGTAGAGTCAGATACAAAATGGAGCACACATCTGTAATCCCAGCATGGGAGGCAGAAGCAGGAGAGTCCAGAAGCTCACAGGTCAGCTAGCCTGGCCTTCCCAGAGACAAAAACAAACAAAAAATAACTAGGGTGACCTTCTGTAAATACGGTGAAAGGCAACTAGCACCTAAAGTTGTCCTCTTAACTTTACATGTACCCAGACATAGACACACAAACACTCACACGCACGCATGCACACACAAACAACAACAACAAAAATGACACTACTAGGTAAAAGAAAACCCATCAAATGAATACGAGATAATCAGATGGATGCATTAAATATAAGCCTGTTATCCCAGCACTAGGGAGGCTGATGATCACAAGTTTGAGGTCAGGCTGGACTACATAGAAAGTTAAGTTCTAACCTGGGCTACATAACAAGACGTGGTCTTGAAGGAAGGAAAAAAAAGATGAAGGAAAGGAGGGAGGGAGGGAAAAAAGAGATAATCCTTCACTTTTCAAAAGTTTCTTCATTTTTAAACGATGCTCAAAACTGCCATTCCAAAGTATTTCTAGTAACTAACAGTCTGTGGAGAGTTTTTTAGGTTCCTGGTGTACGGCAGAATTTCCTCACCTTAGTTTAGGACAAAAATAAATATGGAAAACAAGTTGGAGTTTTATAAATCCCAATAGACATAACAAGTCTAATACACACTATGGATACTATCAACTAAGGACTAATGCTTCTTCCTTAGAACCTCCTAACTCTATATGTATATAAAAAACACAGCATATGACTTTCAGTATACCACAGAAGCACTATATATGAAAAAGAATAAAACTAGAAGACACAGCAAGAAAAGGCCAATGCCTTCCAGAAATCTGACAGCAAGAGGCACAAAAATAAAAGCATTCAGAAAGCACAAGTGTGAGACTGCTTAGAAAAGGAATATACTCTCATGTGTAGGACACCCAGTGTCAGCTTCAGTGAGTTGGGAAATACTTAAAATAGATAAGTATAAAACTCAGTTTGTCTCCAATGCTATGATTAATCAGTGATTAAAGATACTTTCTTGCAAAGCCTGATTGACTGGGTTTGGTTCCCCAGTACACACATAAAGCCAGATGCACAAACGAATGTATTTGGAGTTTGCAGAGTCAGGAGGCCTTGGTGTGTCCATACTCTCTCTCTCTCTCATAAATAGATACTAAAACAAAAAATAAAATTCAGTTTAGAAAGACTATAATCAAAAGCAACGTAATTATTACAGTTTTGAACCCAGAGCCTTCTTACTTGACCATCTGGAATGAAAAATTTCCTAAAGGTCCAGAAAACAATGACTTACATAGAAAAGACAGCCTTCCAAAGTAACAACAGAACAAGTACATGCATGTAATCTCACAGGGCATTTATTTCTGGTTACTGCTAAGTAAACTCTGAGTTTTTCACAATCAAGCCAATCTCACTCCATGTCTCTGGCACAGATGTGGCTATTTTGCTATGAATAGAATGAAAGTGATTATGTTATTAATATTTAAATAAGTATTCTCTTATTATTGAAAAGAATCTAAAATTTCAGAGAAGTAAACACTGTTATAAGATTCTAAGCTTTTTTAATTTTTATGGGGAGCAGCAGTATAATTTTATTTTTTTCATAGTACCAACTGTTTCTCTTCTGTCCAATTCTGCACCATCTCATTAAAAAGCATAAAATGGGGACTGGAGAGATGGCTTAGCAATTAAGGCATTTTTTTTCTGCAAAGCCAAAAGATCCCAGTTTGATTCTCCAGGACCCACGTAACCCAGATGCACAAGGGGGTGCATGCATCTGGAGTTCGTTTGCAGTGGCTGGAGGCCCTGGCATGCCCATTTTCTCCCTCCCTCCTCCCCCCACCCTTCCTCCTTCCCTCCCTCCCTCTCTCTCTTTCTCTCAAATAAATAAATAAATAAAATTTATTTTAAAACATACTTTAAAGAAAAACTAAAAAAAAAAAAAAAAAAAAAGAAAAAATATCACTAATCCAGAAAGAAAAACTTTCGGTGAACAGATGTTGATTTCTTGGAAAGATAAACACACTTCAAGAGTTATAAGCCAAAGAGTATTTTGCCAGGAAAAAAAGGGTATATTTTCTTTTCTGTTTCAATGATCAAGATATGTTATAAAATTAGAGAATAATGATACATGCTTTCCATGAAGAACTAAACTGACCTGATTTCTTCCTTAGGAAAGAAATGCAGAGCACACATGTCTCCAAGTCTCACAATTATAAAGCTGGAAAGAGACATTTTACCACAGCATCTCAATATGGTAGTCAAGTAGCCAATGAAATAACATATGTCCCAAACCAACATCTGTCAGTTACTACATGTTATACTCACATACATATCCATTGCATTATGCCACTTCCTCAATGAAGGGAAAATAAATATATTCCCTTTGTTTACACAACCATAGACACATAAAATGTACAATTCTGTTGGTGATCAGCATTTCTTTTTCATTTCACATATGTCAAAACAGATCTCTGCGTATGACATATAAATTCTATTCCAAAGCCTGGTATGCTGGTGCATGCCTTTAATCCCAGCACTGGGGAAGGAGAAGTAAGAAGATCATCATAAGTTTGAGGCCAGCCTAAAACTGCACAGTAATTTCCAGGTCAGCCTGGGCTAGAGTGAGACCTTACCTCAAAAAAATAAAATAAAATAAAATTCTATTCCAAAATACATAGCATCATATCACTTCTATTATCTATTTGTTTACTCAACAAATATTTCTGGAGTAACTCCTGTGCACTTATTGCTAAAATTACATCAATGAACACAGAAGACTCAGCTTATACTACCAAACTTCTGCTCTACAAATAAACAATGGGTAAGCAAAAAGTAAATATTAATTAAATTAGTAAAATAAAATCATTCCCATAAACTGGGCATGGTGGCAGATGCCTTTAATCCCAGCATTCCGGAGACAAAGATAGGAGAATTGCAATGAGTTTGAGGCCAGCCTGAGACTACATAATGAATTCCAGGTCAGCCAGGGCTAGAGTGAGACCCTACCTAAACTCCCACCCTGAAAAAAATATTCCTATAGTTACAAGAGACAAAAATGTGGTTGAAAAGGAATAATGATAGAGAATAAATTGTGGTAGGGTATAGAGATGGAGTGTTTTAGAAAAAGTTTCTCTGATTTGGTGACATTTCAGCTAGCCCTAAAATTCACAAGAACAGCAGACAACTCACAACTGATAGAGGCACAATAATACAATAAAGAGATCCTCAAATAGTAAAGTTGGAATTTAATAGCTTTCAATATGCTTCAGAATGAAATCTAGGAATTGCTTACTAAGCTTTAGAATTTAGGAATATCACTTTTGATGCCATGTGAATAAAATTGCAGTGAAATAAGTTTATAAAAAGTTATGAGATTTAAAGAAAGATGTACGGGCTGTGGAGATGGCTCAGTAGTTAGTCACTTGCTTGAGAAGCCTATTGGTCTAGGTTCAGTTCTTCAGAACCCATGTAAAACTGTACACATATGTCTGGCATTTCTTTGCAATGTCCAGAGACCCTGGAGTGCCCATACACACATGCTAGAGTATAAATTCAGAAATAAATAAAAATACAGCCATAGATCTTTAGAAAAACACATTATTTAGAAAATATTTAGGAGACAATTGGCAGGATTTAATAAGGGATTGCATGTGTCTATTATCTTCTTAACAAAGTCAAGTGGACTGTAAACTCCATAGGGGCAATTTTGAATGAGGACTTTGTATCTTCTGTGTCTAAAATGAGGCTTATTCACAATCCTTCTAAGACTTTCATACAATATGACTGGATCTACCATACATACTTACGTATGCCCTGTTGCCATCTAAGAAAGGTTGGGAACCATGCTAGTGAAATCCAGAGCAAAGAATAGGGAAATTCTGGTGGAAGATAAGTCACCCATGGAGCTAAACTGGCCATATTTTACCAAGACGGTCATTTAAGAGGGGCATCTATTCCATTTGTGGTTTGCAGGCTGCACCTGATCCAGAATAGCTATGAATATGGCTCAATACAAAGGGTGTTTTTGCAATTATTTTGGAACTCAACCATGTGATTACCAACTGTGAACTTTGTAGATGACATATTGCAATGTCAAAAATCTGGATGCACCTGCCAACTAGAGAGATTGATTAAGGAAGTTTTGCCTTCATCTTGCACCCACCAATCCGCTTCTGATGCTTTTTTATATTGTTTGTTATCCTGACAGGATCTAGAGTCACCTAGAAAAATAGCCTTTGGAAATGTCTGTGAGGGATGATTTTGATTAGGTTTACTATGGTGGGAAGACCCACTTTAACTATGGGTGGAACCATTTCATGGGCTCAGGTCTTGGACTGTATAGAAAAGAGAGAGATAGCTGAGCAATGGCATTGTTCATTCTTTGCTTCCTGATTGTGGAATGTAACTTGATCCACTGACTCAAGCACCTGCCACCATGCCTTCCCTACCATGATAGACTGTAACCTTGAACTGTAAGCTGAAATCAACACTTCTTCCTTAAGCTGCTTTGTCAGATATTATCTACTCATTCTGAATTTCTGGATAAAGCCTACTCTTTTTTTTTTTTCTGGAAATATCGTGGGAATGCCTTTCATTCCCTCCTTAACCTTCAGGGATGTAGTATCTGCAGTGTGCTATGAAAACTCCTAGGTGTATAAAGGCCCCTCACCATAATAGGTGAGTGAACTGTAAACTCGCCTCAAGGGAACCAGTGCTTGGAGGAAAAATAGCATCTGTGCAGAAACTCTTCCTTGCTAAAACTCCACACATCTACAGAGAAAATTAAGTCTATGAAGGCTTCTGCATAGATTCTGAAATAGGAGACGATTAAATGACTTGAGGGTAACACTTATAGGAGACTTTAAAAAAATCTATATCTTCTTGGGGCTGAAGAGATGGCCAGTGGTTAAGAGCGCTTCCTGTACAAGCAGAAGAGCATGAGCTGTGCCTGAATGGTCTTAGTACAAATCTCTAAATCCCATAGAAACAGATGGGCATGGTCATGTCCACCTGTAGCCCTAGTCTCCCAAAGGTGAGCAAAGACCAGGGAATCATCCAGTCTTGCAAAAAACAGTAAGCTTCTATATCAGTAAGAATCACCATTTCAAAATTAGAGCAGGCAAAAGAGCAATGGATGGACCTGGACAATCAATGTTCTGCTTAGACAACCACAGGCAAGCATGCCCGAGCATCAGCCCAAGCAAGTTCATGGGGCACTGCAAGAGACATACACATGCATGCACTATACACACACACACACACACACACACACACACACACACACAAGCCATATCACATCACATTATACACACACAAGTCAAAAAAATCTTCTATTACTAATGTGTATTTGCTTTTCTTAGAAGAATATATAAATGAATAAGCCAAAATCCTCCAGATCAAAATCACTCACCTTGGCTTGGTAATATAAAATTCACAACTACAAGAAATATTGCATCAACCCCAATAACATCAGGATTAAGGATTACACTGAAATTGAAGACTAGGAAAAAATAATGGAAATGTTATATTTTGTTATACTGAGGAAGGAATGTAGCAGTCCTTTCTTCTGAAAATAACAGTACATATTTGTAGATTACATAACTACTAATAAATGGGTTAAAATGGTATAAAAGTGAAAACATTAATGGGTAACTCTGTTCATGTTTATTTTACTGAAAACCCTTCCTCAGAGAAGAAAAGTACATTAGCCTTTCACATGTGCTGATCACAGGAAGCTGGTGATGACTGTGTACTATACTAATGATCCTGGAGAGCAAAGGAAACACTATTGGATGGGTAGTGAGGTCAGAGGGGAGGAGAAGGGTTGGTGAGTACATCAGGAAAATTCAAGACTTTTAGAAAATATAGAGATATATAAATCCATTTCCAGAAAGAATGTTACCTCAGTAAGATACATGACAGAGCACATAACAGAATAAAAGATATATTAAAATGTTGGATAAGGAATGATATGAACAACGTCATTATTTGAAGGCTTTTATTCTGTCTTTATAATTCTTACATTGCATACAGATACACATCTATATCACATATTTTAAATGTTTCTGAAAGCTGTTCAAATAAATACATTTTAATAAGTATGAGTTAGCATATGCTGTACTCATCACTTCAGTTTGAAGATAGCTAGAGAGTGAATTGAACAATAACAGATATACTTTGATTTTTATAAATACTCAGCCACCATAACCTCTATGGTGTAAAGAATATTGTTGTTCTAGCAACATGAAGGATTTTAACCAGAATATTAAGAAAACTTATGTCTAAAATTCCAATATTCATTGAAAGTAAAACGGATTTTGAGTAAATGCAGAAAGGTAAATTAACAACTCTGTAGATGATCATGTGGAGAAGCCATGTTGTAATCACCACTGTGGATATATACAACACCTAAAAGAAGAAACTTGAGTGGATTTCCCTGTCATTAAAAGATTGAACTTCCTCTCTTATTATAAGAAATGTAGGAAGGAGTCTTAAGAGGACCTTCATTATATAGAGGAGTACATAAAGAGCCAAGCACCTTGAATCTCATATATAAGCCAGTAGAATCATTAGCAGAAAATATCAAGATGTATAATTATGCACACTGCTGATCATGGTAAAACTAGGTAGGAAGAAAGTATTAGGACAAAAGTTCTCTTCCATACAGATACTATCACAGGAGTAATAAATGAATACATAAAACATAAAAATGTCTGTCAATAGCTCAAACAAAATAAACTATTATTGTGATAATTTCCTCTTTAAAATTAAAAACTCAGCAGGGAAATCATTCAACCATAAGATTTCTGATATATTACCCCATAATATCTGTTTACTTTTCTCTACCTGCAAATTTTATCCTTGTATCTGGAAAATGAATACCAAGACTTAGCACAATCGGAGCTCTTCCTTCTGTACACCACCCCCTCCCCTGCAATTCATAGATCCTCAACCCTTTGTGACTGCTAATAAATCACTATTATTAAATCCCTTGGCTTCTCCAGAAAGTTTTCTTTCCAAAAATGTCTGAAATTTTGTGTGAGTCACTTATAAGAAGTTCCAAAGAGATGTGACTTGGGTTCTGATAGCAGCACTCTGTTTATATCTCCAATAGAAACACTAATTCATTATATGATAATTTTTCAACATATTTAGCCAAAATATGACAAAAACCCTGAATTCCTTGAGACCATGTAACATGCTCATCAATCAGTTTGTAGAGTCTAGTAAAGCTCAGCCCACGTGATGGAGCTCAGTGTACCTATTATGTAGATGATTAATTTTAGGTTAATAAATAAATAAAGGAGTTTGAAAAAATACAAATACTCAAGTCTAATTATTTTACTAACTCTGCTTCACAGGTGGTTCTGATTTGTTTTCTGGAATTCTCTCTCTTTTTTAAAAAAATGATGTTTTTTAATGTTTTATTTATTTGCAAGCAAAGGGGGGGGAGGGAGAGAGAGAGAGAGAGAATGGGCATGCCCAGGCCTCTAGCCACTGCAAATGATCTACAGGTGCATATGTCACTTTGTGCATCTGGCTTTATGTAGGTACTGGGGAATCGAACCCAGGTCATTAGGCTTTGCAGGCAAACACCTTAACTGCTGAGCTATATCTCCAGCCTGGAATTCTCTTTGGAAAATACCCCCACCACCCACATTGCTTCTAAGAAAAACTCTTTGAGTTTGTTTCCTTAAAAATTAGTATTATTGGGCTGGTAAGATGGATTAGCAGTTAAGGTGTTTGCCTGCAAAGCCAATGACCTGGGTTAAATTCCCCAGTACCCACATAAAGCCAGATGCACAAAGTGGCACATGCATGTGCAGATCGTTTGCAGTGGCTAGAGGCTCTGGCACACCCGTCCTTTCTCTGTTTGTCTCTCTTTCTCAAAAAAATAAATACAATATTTTTTAAACATTAGTTTTATTGCCAGGCGTGGTGGTGCATGCTGTTAATCCGAGCACTTGGGAAGCAGAGGTAGGAGGATTGCCATGAGTTCAAGGCCACCCTGAGACTACATAGTGAATTACAGGTCAGCCTGAGCTAGAGTGAGACCCTACCATGAAAAACCAAAAAAAAAAAAAAAAAAATCTAGTATTATTAACTCCAACAATTTCAAAATGAGACATCAAACCTTTCCTTCCCCCAACCTTTTCATGGGATTTATCCTGAAGAAACATCATAAGAACTAACTAAATATTTGTGAGTTCATCCTATCTTCTTTCTGTATTTGAGCTCGTTGAGAAATGGCTCATTCTGTAAGTATGAGATGAACATAATGTCTTCTCAATGCCCTGTTCAAATATGAGTTTACCATACTTTAGTTTGCTATGATCAAGCTACCTGTATATCTATGTCATGTTCTATAGTCTTACCACTATTTCTTTAGAAAATTTCTTCCTCTAGGCTTTCTGCTTCTACATCACTGGCCTCTAAGCACTTTAAAGGTATTTGTATCATTATATTCATCTTTTTGTCTTAAAAATAAAGTGATTTGGCCAGGCATGGTGGCACATGCCTTTAATCCCAACACTCAGGAGGCAGAGGTAGGAGGAGTGCCATAAATTCAAGGCCACCCTGAGATTACATAGTGAATTCCAGGTCAGCCTTGCTAGAGTGAGACCCTACCTCAAAAAGAAGACAAAAAAAAGTTATTTGGGCTGGAGAGATTGCTTAGAGGTTAAGGCGCTTGCCTGTGAAATCTAAGGAACCATATATGATTCCCTAGTACCCATGTAAGCCAGATACACAAGGTTGTACATACATCTGGAGTTCATTTCCAGTGACTAGAGGCCCTGTTGCACCCATTCTTTTCCATCTGCCCCTCTCTTTCTCATAAATACATAAATAAATAAATAAATAAATAAATAAATAAATAAATAAATAAATATTTTTAAAGATTTTTTTTAAATAACGTGATTTATATAAATATAATAACAATCTTCCATCTACCAATTACCTTGCCAAGTCTGGGTATGGTCAGAGCCTATGAGTGGGATGTAGAAGATGCCTCTCTCTACATCCACACAGAGGATTTCATCTTCTATATTTTGTCATATGTTAGTTTCTGTCCTGATGAAATGATGTACTAACACACACTATGGATAGTAACTCTGAAAATCAATTCTCTGGAGTCAGGAGATAACAAGACAGAGAGAAAACCCTCAGGGAATAATTTAAAAGTTTCTGCTTGTGTCATAAATGAGAGTAGAAATACAATTTTGTGTTTCATAGAAAAAAAATAAAGAAATTTGGCTAATTTACTAGGATTGGAGGAGGCAATGTTCTAAGTATGGTATACCCTCTCATATGATACATCTTCCCAAGTCCACTGTCCCAAAAGACGTTATCATTTAGAGATCAAGATACATGGGAAAATAAAGCTATATCTAAATCCAATATTAATAGTGTACAAATTGCTTCAATAATTTGCTTATGTTTTCAATGGAGATCTAGGAACTAAGGTTTTAATCCAAAGTATTTATTGATAATTTCATTCACTGTTTCCTACAGGTGCTCAATAATTACCTAGATGGCAGACATCGTGTTAGGCACCAGGAATATAATGATGAACGAGAGAGAAACAGTTCTTATTTACATAAATCAAACTATAATTATCTCTGCTATCTGTGAAACATAAATAGGCTAAGGAATTGAATGACCATAAATTATCTGTCATCTAGAAACAATATGCTTACACTGGCAAACACCTTTCTGCATATGAATGCTGTAGAGCAGAAACTAGATCAGTTACATATGAGCAGAGATGTGGTTGGGCTAATCCCTGGCCCCAAAATTGACCATAGTAATGTATTAGGTCTATTTTATATGTATACGTATATACATATATGCATAAGAAATAGCAAGTAAATGTATTTTACTATATATGTTTTTCTTATTCGCATAGTGTCCCATTAATTTAATGATTCTCTTACAGAGAAAGTTTTCACAAATCAAACATTCTGTTCTAGAAATGTTGGGTCCTATATCAACTTTATACTGTCAAACTGATCTTATTCTTTCAAATATTATACTCCTAAAATTACTTTTCTTAAATTGTATTGGAATAAAATGGTCTGTATAAGATTATTTGATAAAAGAGAAATGAAGAATAATGGCACAGAAAGAACACTTAATACATTTGACAAAATATACTATATGTAATATATATAATTCATATTTTAATTAAAATTTTATTTCTAGCATGAATAAATAGCTCAGTGGTTATGTTGCAGAACTTTTCTGAAAAGATCACTCCAATGCCAGCATGAGTGAAAGTAGAGGAGTTTATTTCCTGAGGACCGAAGTTAAGATTGCTTCCCAAAGTAACTCCAGTGTTAATCTGAGATTTTACTTTCATTTTATAGAGTTAATAGCTGAGGGGAGGGGTGAATGAGCAAGTAGGCAGCTGGTTTACAAAATCAGTATGTAACAGTTAGCTTGTACAGTCTGTATGATTCAAAACAATTTTTCAAAACATACCTATGAATCAACAAGCATACAGATCATGTAGTCAGTCAGGTCACTCTAACCATGAGCTCTGCTTTACCCTATTTTAGTGTAGTCCTTCCCTCTTATCATCCCTCTGGGTTCCCCTAGACAGTTCTCTCTTTAGGATTCCTTCAGCTGCTGACAGACATAAGTTCAGCTCCTCAGCAGTTAACTCTTACAGTGACTTAGTGCATCAGTCCAGCTTTCAGCTTCTTTTCCACTACATTTCCCTCCTCTTCCCAGTTATAATGTCTTATAATCTAACGTGTAGCTTTCCCAACAAGGCACAGCAAACACCTGTAGGACTAGTAGATATTGTGTCCATTTTTTTCTCTCTAATATCTCACATTAAATTTCTCAAGCTTCTGCCATGCATAAACTAGTCAGCTTCCGGGGTGACTAGAGCAGAGCTGTGGTCTCCTTGTCAGAGGCAGGTGTCCTCCGTAGCTTTACCTGGAAGGGAGCCTCTGGGTTCCTGGTAATCTGTTAGCTGCTACAATCAGCTGAGGACACTGTTCTCTTGACTCTGGTGTGATGAATCTATACTTCTTGGTTGATGGGTATGGGCACAATTCCCTAAGGGTATGTGGGTCCCCTTGTGTTATAAATTTTAAGGGAGCACCATCAATGGGAGGTAAATCTGGCTTACCTCTGTAAATCTGAGCAAAGAGACACCTTCAAACAACCAGCATCTCCCACATCAACAAGTACAAAGATCTAGAATTCTAAATCATTTTTAAATGTTAGGATGAGGGTCTGAGATCTGTTCTTAGTGATATACCTCCTTTAATAAGACATATCAAGGAGAGAGTGGACTAATACAAATTAGTAACTATCAGGTAAACATAACCAGTGAGGACAAGTTTTGGAGTTTTTATTTAAAGGCAAGCAGTGGCTGACTAATCAGCGACAGGTAGAGGCAGAAGGCATGAGTTAATGTTAGAGTTTAATATTGTAAGCCAGCATCAAACAGGGAAGCCTATTAGTGTGATCTTTGTTTATGTTGTAATATCTTACAGCTATATTTTCTTACTGGGTGTTTAAGACCATGTAGGCAGCCAAAATCAACTATATATTATATTTTAGAGGTCATTCATGGCCCTATAGGAGAGACTTTAGGGACCTGTGAAGAGTTAGAACAGCATTGTCATCTGCTAGGATAAGTCAAGACCATGCTGGCCAAGTAGCCCTCCCTCCCTTGGGAGCCTAGATGACCAATTTTCCTCCAATGTGACTCTTCTATTGCAGAGACACTGACTTGAAATCCATAGCTGGTTCTCCATATCCTCCCTGATTAAGAAGATGGGTAACTTACCAGAGGCTAGAAACCAGCAAGTTTCCCATCATCTCCTATGGCCTTCTGACCTGGGAGCAGGAACCAAAATACTGGTTATCCTTTTTATTTTTATTTTTTATTTACTTACTTATTTATTTATTTATTTAATAAAGCAAGAGAGAAAGAGGCAGACAGAGAGAGAGAAAGAAGAAGAGAATGGGTGCACCAGGGTCTCCAGCCACTGCAAATGAACTCCAGATTCCCCTTGAGCATCTGGCTTGTGTGGGTTCTGGACAGGCGAACAGGGACCCTTTGGCTTTGTAGGCAAACACCTTAACCACCAAGCCATCTCTCTGGGCCCTTGGTTGTCCATTTAACTCCAATGTTTCCAATTCACTTTAACTTCAACATATGGTTATTAATCACTCAGAGAGATTATATACATAAATTTTGGTGGAATTGCATTGTCTTTATTCTTTGTGTTTCTTGTATTATAATGTAGTGACTCTTGCATCCTGAATTGATTTGATGCTTGGGTTTTCATATCTGCAATGTTCTTAGATGTGGTGATCCACCTTTATATACTTTCAGGATATGAGTTTAAGGTGCCAAGTGTAGCTCTTATACCCCAATCCACCACCGAAGTAATCCTAGGTGTTGAGTTTGCTTGCTAAGCAAGTATTCTAGTGGACTGGGTGAAACAATATACTGGCAAATTCTAATATACACATTCAATAAAAACCAGCACAGATTATACAAGTGTGGGGATTAAAACAGATAGTCTTATAAGGCCAAAATCCCTAAGGGTGTGTGTTGCTCTACACCCTTAATCCTATCTGCTAGGAGGTAGAGAATTCTGTTCTGAATTGGGTTCCAGGGCAGCCTGGATCTGGATCAGACCCTGCCCCCAATAATGACAAAAGCAAAAGACAAAGGCCCTATAAATCTGAAAGCATTAAAGGCAGCAATATTCAACCCCCCCAAGTACAGCTTATTTGAAAATGGTAAAGCCAACCAAAGAATATGTAACCCATACCTGCCCTGACATGCAAAGAAAGATTAGCACTTCCAATGCAGGCCTATTACCTGTTTTTTTTTTTTTTTTTTTTTTTTTTGTCAGTTGGCCTCATTACCTTTGGTGTGGCTTCTAATCTCACCAGTGCTAAGTTCCCACCTCAGTCCGTGTTGTGCTGTGGAGCTGGAGCTCTATTCAGCTATGTTGGATGTGCTGCCACTGGGGGCTGAATGCCAGAGGTTCGTGGTTCTGATGGTTAGGGAATGGGAGAGTTCAGGAAGCCTGGACTTACACCATCTCCCTGTATCTCTTTCAGTAGCTCCTTAGTTGATCTCAGCTGACTTTTCTTTAGATTTCTGGAGTCTGCAAGGCAGCTGATGAGGTTGAAAGGTCCCCTTGTTTGGTCTCTGTTTCTTCTGCTTGGTGCACCTGGCTGGTGGTGCCGGGCATGCAGATCGCATGGCTTGGGGCCACCATGGATCAGGGCTGCAAGCTCCTCAGAGGGATTCTGGCCATTTTCCTCCTTTCTGGTGGATCTTGGTCTCTCCTGCTTCTCTGCTGTGGCTAAGAAAAACCTATATTCCTACACCTTTCAGAAGAAGAGTGTATTTTTCTGTGGTTCTGCTTACATCCCTCCCTGCTGGCTTGGTGAGGCTCCTATGCTGCCATCTTACCCAGAAGTCCATTCTCTCTTTTAGTTAAGATGGTCTTGTGTAGGTAGTTTCAGGCACTGCGAGGTCATGGATATCCAAGCCATTTTGTGTCTGGAGGAACACGTTGTAAGGAGTCCTACCCCTCCTTTGACTCTTACATTCTTTCTGCCACCTCTTCTGCTATGTACCCTGAGCCTTGGAAGCTGTGTTAGAGATGTGCAGTGATATGATTCTATACATAAAGGACACTAAAGACTCTATAATCACTGTTGGAGCTGATACCCACTTTTAGTAATGTAGCATGATACAAACAAACACACAGAAATATGTAACTTTCTTATATATTAACAACAAACATGCTGAGGATGAACTCAGGGGATCATTCCCATTCACAATTGCCTCAAAAAAAAAAAAAAAAACAAGTACCTTGGAAAAAACCTAAACAAGGAAATGAAGGATCTCCACAATTAAAAGTTTAAAACACTCAAGACAGAAAATTCACAAGATATGGGAAATGGAAAGTATATCCCATGTTCATCAATTGTAAGAAACAATTTTGTGAAATTGTCAATCTTACCAAAAGCAATCTACACATTTATCACAATCCCCATAAAACTCTAATGGCATTCTTCATAGAAAAGAAAAAAAAATTCTAAAATGCATTTGGAAGCCCAAAAGACCTTGAATAGCCAAAACAATTTTGAGCAGCAAAAATAAGGCTGGTGGTATCACCATACCTGATTTTAACCTATATTACAGAGCCATAGTAGCAAAAACCACATGGTATTGACACAAAAAGAGACACACAGACCAATGGAACAGAATAGAGAACCCAGATGAAAGTCCAGGCAGCTACAGCTAGCTGATCTTTGACAAAAATGTCAAAAATATTCATTGAGAAAACGTGTTCCTCCAGACACAAAATGGCTTGGATATCCATGACCTTGCAGTGCCTGAAACTACCTACACAAGACCATCATAACTAAAAGAGAGACTGGACTTCTGGGTAAGATGGCAGCATAGGTGGTGCTAGGAAAACTGGATACATACATACATGCATACATACATACATACATGTGTGCATGTGTATGTATGTATATATGTAGAAGGATGAAAATAGATCCTTATCTCTCTCCATGAACAAGAATTAAGTTAAATGGATCAATGACCTTAATATCAAACACAAAACTCTGAAACAGATGGAGGAAAAAATAGGGAAAAATCTTTAACATATTGGCCTAGGCAATGACTTTCTGAATATAACTCTGTTTGCTCAGGAAATAAAACCAATAATCAACCACTGGGACCCCATAAAATTAAAAAGCTATTGTGTACCAAATAACACTATGAATAATGCAAAGAGGCAACCTACAGAATGGGGGGAAATCTTTTCCAGCTATACAGCTGACAGAGGACTAAATATCCAGGATATACAAAGAACTGAAAAAACTAAATAATAAGAAATCAAACAACCCAACTAAAAATGGGCTATGGAACTAAATAGAGAGTTCTCAAAGGAAGAAATACAGATGGCCTAAAATCATCTTAAAAATGTTTTATATCCTTAGCTATCAGGGAAATGCAAATTAAAACTAATTTAAAATTCCATCTCACTCCTGTCAGAATGGCTATCATAAAGAAAATAAATGATGATAAATGCTGATGAGGAAGTGGAAAAAGAGGAACACTTCTACACTGTTGGTGGGGCTGTAAACTGGTACAGTGATTTTTGGAAATCAGTTTGGAGGTTCCTGAGACACTAAAAATAGATTTCCCATACGACTGAGCAATACCATTACTGGGCATATATCCTAAGGAGGGTTCAACAAAATCTATGAGGGTATGAATAAGCCATATGGTAACCTACCTTTTGGAAAATGGCACACCCAGATGCCATAAGTTGTTACTAGAAAACTTTCTTGCTAGAGATGAGATAACTTCCAGTGAGTCTTTGGCCAGGGAGGTCCAAGACACCCCCAAAACATTACAGGCCATTGCTAAGGCTCTTTGTTTTCTACCAGAAATAGATGGTAAGACGCTTTTTCTGAAGATTCCACATGGTTGTGCTGCAAGGTCACTGAGAAATCTTGCTGGAGCTGAGCTGAAAACCTCCTCTGTGTAGACCAGCTGACACAAAGCTGGAAAAAGCTACACTGCATGCAGTTCTATGGGAGAGAGAAGTCATCAGTGGAGATAAATAACAGTGGACATTGCAAGCCTTACGTTTGGCCAACCAGGCCAAATGACCCAATATGTCCAATAGTGGCATGTCTGTTATGGGAGAAACCAACTGCTGTCTAATTGGACTGGAAGGGCAATCTATGGGAGGGAATACATACCTGATACTGAAAACCTATGACAGGGTTATGAGTTATGAGCCCTAGGGGTATAACACCTTGTGGTGTCTGGCTAAATGCATATATTATGCTCGCCATACTGCCCAGTAAGCACTTCTCTTAATGTGCATATATGAATGCTACTTTCACTTTTGGTTACAGGAACTTCTCTTTCTGATGGCAGTAACCTCTGAGATGACTCAAAAAGCACCTTTGTGCTGTAAAGAAGTGAAAGGGGAGTGTTCAGCATTGAAACATCTCTATCACACCTTTCAAGGCTCAGGGTCTATTGCAGAAGAGGTGGCAAAAGAATATAAGAGCCAAAAGAAGGGTACTCCTTCCAATGCAGTCTTCCAGACACAAAATGGACCAAATACCCATGACTTAGCAGTGTCTGGCACTACCTACACAAGACCCTCATAATAGCAGGAAAAGATGATGACATCAAAATGAAAGAGAAACTAATTGAGAGATGAAAGGGGATATGATGGAGAGTGGAGTTACAAAGGGGAAAGTGAGGGGGGAGAGAATTATCATGGTTTATTGTCTACAATTATGGAGGTTTTCAGTAAAAAAATTTAAAAATAAAGCTAAAGATTAACAACAAGAGAAAAAAACAGAAATTGCACTATCTCCTGGAGCATGAACAACACACTATTAAACAATGAATGAGTTGTGGAAAAAATCAAAAAGGAAACTGTAGAATTTCTTGAACTGAATGATAATGAAAACACAGCATACCTACACTTATGGGATACAATGAAGGCAATCCTAAGTGAAAAATTTATAGCACTGAATGCCTTAATAACAAAGACAGAAAAATCTCGGGTTAATAACCTAACCATCTATCTAAAGATGTTGGGAACACAAGAACAATCAAATCCTAAGAATTCCAGATGGAAAGAAATAAGATCATTGAAGATATTTATGAAGTGGAAAATAACAAAACAATTAAGAATACCAATGAAATGACAAGCTGGTTCTCTGAGAAAATAAACAAGATTGATAACCCCCTGGCCAAGTGGATCAAGTGCAAAAAAGAGAAGTCTCAAATTAATAAAATTAGAAATGAAAAGGAAGAGGTCACAACAGACATCAATGAAATTGGAAGAATCATTAGGAGATATTTCATAAAACTCAACTCCATAAAATGGGATAATATGGGAAGAAATAAATGAATTTCTAGCCACATACCATTTACCAAAACTCAATTCAGAGAATATTAATATCCTAAACAAACCTTTTACATCAATCAAGATTGAAAATGCAATAAAAAAAAAAAACCTTGCCAAAAATAAAAGTCCAGGATCAGATGGATTCTCAGCCAAATTCTACCAAACGTTTATCAGAGAACTGAAAACAGTGCTACTTAAGCTTTTAAAACATAATTGGAGAACAGGGAATGCTCCTCAACTCTTTCTACAAAGCTATCATTGTTATAATGCCAAAACCAGACAGAGATACAACAAGAACAGAAAACTATAGACCTATATACCTCATGACCTTAGATGCAAAAATCATAAACAAAATCCTCGCAAACTGAATACAACAACACATCAAAAGCACAACCACTTTGATCAATCAGGTTTCATCCCAGGGATGAGACCGGGATGGTTCAACATAAGGAAATCAATTAACATAATATACTACATAAACAAACATGATAAATTCAATAGATGCAGAGAAGGTCTTTGACAAAATACATCACTTCTTGATCTAAATGCTGCATAGAATAGGCATGGGGGTTTATATCTCAACACAATAAAGGCTATATATAAAACAAACAAATTCCAAATAATACTTAATGTAGAAAGACTCAAGGAGTTCCCATTGAGATCAGGTACAAGACAGGGGTGCCCACTCACACAACTGCTCTTCAATATAGTCCTAGAAGTCCTAGCCTAAACAAAAAGACAGGAGAAAGAAATAAAAAGGGATAAAAATTGGAAAGGGAGAAATCAACTTATCCCTGTTTGCAGATGACATGATCCTATACATAAGTCACCCAAAAGTCTCCATCTCAAAACTTGCAGGTAATTAATTCCTTAAGTGAAGTGGCAGTATACAAAATCAACAAACAAAAATCAGCAGCCTTCCTATATGCAAAGACAAATACTCCAGTGTGAATGGCAATCATGAAAATATCAAATGACAATAAATGTTGGGGAGGGTGTGGACAAAGAGGAACCCTCATGCACTGCTGACAGGAGTCCAAACCACTATGGAAATCAATATGAAGACTCCTGAAAATAAAACATGAAAATAGAGCCACATTTTGGACAATGACAAATCCAAAAATGATAGAATGTTACTAGAAAATTTTCAGTACCAGAAATGTGATGCCTTCCAGTGAGTTCTTGGCCAGGAAGGTCCCTAATGCCCCCAAAACTTCACAGGTCATTTCTGAGGCTCTTGGTTTCCCAACAGGAATGGATGGTAAGACCCTATTGCTGCAGACTCCACATAGTTGGACTGCAAGGTTTTTTTAATTGCATTTTCAATCTTGATTTGTTTGGGGAAAACCAACCACTCTGTGTTTGGACTGGAGGCCCATTCCATTGGAGGGAATACATACCTGGTACTGAAAATCTATGATTGAGAAGTCATGAGCCCTAGGAGCATAATGCCTGCTAATGTCTGTCTAAATGCATATCTTATGCTCACCAAACTGCCCCATAAATACTTGTCTTAATGTTAATACACATGTATTAATGCTACTCTCATTTTTTTGTTAGAGATGCTTCTCTTTTCAGATGGCAGTGACCTCTCAGATGACTCAAAGGCACCACAGTGCTGAAAAGTGACAGAGGAGTGCTCAGCACTGAAACATCTCTGTCACATCTTTCATTGCACAGGGTCCATTGTGGCAGAAGTGGCAGAAAGAAAATAAGAGCCAAAGGAAGGGTAGGGGTTCCTTGCAATGCACTCTTCCAGGCACAAAATGGCCTGGATATCTATGATCTTGCAGTGCCTGGCACTATCTACAATTATAATAGGGAAAAAGATGATGATATCAAAATAAAAGACAGACTGATTGAGAGGGTGAGGGGATATGGTGGAGAGTGGAGTTGTGAAGGGAAAAGTGAGGAAGGAGGAAATTGTCATGGTTTATTGTCTATAATTATGGAAGATGTCAATAATAAAAAGAGAAAAGAAAATAAAGCTGTCACTTGAAGCAGCTATTCTTCTATTGGGCATACCCTAAAGGCTCCACTCTTCATTGCAGAGATATTTGCTCACCCATGTTTACAGCTGCTCAATCCACAATAGCTAAAAACTGGAATCAACCCAGATGCCCAACATTTGATGAATGGATGATGAAAATGTGGTACATACACAGAATGGAATTCTACTCAGCAGTAAGGAAAAATGATATAATAAAATTTGTAGGAAAATGGACAGACTTGGAATAAATCATACTAAGCAAACACACAAGCATAGAGAGACAAATGCTGCATGTTTTCACCCATTTGTAGTTCCTAAACTCGAACAGTTTGCATTGTAGGCATAAGTGACAGACAACTTGAGGGACAGATAAAAGGGATGGAAGAGTTTGAGGAGAGAATAATGGGAGGAAAAAGGAAGATATACACCAAACCAAATCCAAAAATGAATCGATACCATGGAAACCTTCCTCATGGATAGCAGACTGACTAAAAGATATAATGTTCAGTAGAAGTATGGAGCAATTGTCTGATAAGAAGGGCTCTGGAAAGGGTGGGATGAACCTAACCCTAAAATATTTGACTCTGGCTTGTTACTCCTAGTAGTGGAAATTGATTACAATCTATGTTGAGCTGTTGATCAGAGAGACCTACTAGGCCCCCAAAACAAGACAGACTTCTCTGAAAGCTCTTGATTATCCACTGGAGGTAAAAGGTAAGACCCTATTACTGAAGTCATCACATGTTGCCAATGCAGAACATCAAGAAATCTGGCTGAATATGGAAGGAAGCCAATTCTTAGATGGTTAGCCCATATAACGCTGAAAAGTGCTACCTGAACTGCTGGAGGAAAATGGCCAACAATGTTATGAGCAAGCAGGAGAAACTGGTATATGAAAGTAACGAGTCTGACAGCCTAGGTGGATAAGCAATGGCTCTCTGATTGGCTATGAAACTTGTTTAGTGGAAAAAAAAAATCCCAAAACTGGAAATGGGAACAAACTCAGAAGCCTATGGAGACCAAGATTATGGACTCTAGTGAGAAAATGACACAATCTTTGTCTAAAGGGGAGGCTACACCCATCAAAATTTCTCTAAATTAAGAATGCTTATCTCCTTCAACCTATCTTGATCTCACTCTCTGTTGGAGAAGCTGTTTCTGTTTTTCTTTTTCAGAAAGAATCAAGAACTGAGGACAACCAAAATCAATAAACAAGACAGGGGTAGCTGACTCCCTGGCAGGAGATGAACCACCTTTCACACAACATCTAGAGCCTAGGTAAAACCACAGACAGGAATGGTGAAATGAACAAGAGTGCTTCTTCCAAGGCAAGCCTTACAACTTGGGCCAGAGTGATGGACACAGACATTGAGGGTACTCAAAACACGCCAAAGCAGAAATCCAGAAGCTGCTGAAAACTCAACGCTAATGCAGACTTAAAGCACACCAACAAAGGCTCAGGAAATTTTGTGGAAGAAGGGGCAGAAAGAATGTAAGAGCCATAGAGTAGAAGTGAATATCCAGAGTCATTGCCCCCTCCAACACACAATGACTTGCTGCTGCTCTCATAACTCAAACCCCACAATTCCATGGCAAGTACTAGCAACCTCACTAATAAGGGCCCTCAGTAGAATGGGGACAGGGAGGAAAATGATAGTACCAACATATGATGTGTCTGTACAAAGTTTCTACTTAATGAAACAACAAATTTTTAAAATTTTAGCTTTTACTTTTTAACTTTATTATCTTGTAATTTGTAAGTCTTACTTTTTAATTTTTAAATTAGTATAATATTTACTAACATATTAAGATGTAAGTCTTAAAGTCTTAGAGTAAATGTGATAATCCTTTAACCTATCCTCTCCTACTCCTTTTAAACTATTATTCCTGGTATTTAATTCTGGTAATTATTTTTAAATAAAACATCAATAGTTATTTCTCATGTAGTTCTTTAAATAATATTTTATTTCTTGTCTTGGATAAAATATGAGTTTAAGCTCTCAAATGCAACCATTGGTGAAGTATCTTTTATCTTATAATAGCAATCACATTTCATCAAAGCTTAACTAAACAAATAGTAATAATTAATAAAAAAACATTATATTATTCTCAGACTAAAATTGCATTTTACCCTTTTATGTACCTCATACATATTTGATTTCAATTTTTAGCATTTTCAGGATATAGAACTTCCCAACATATCCTTTCACTATTTTCTCCCTTCATCCCTTGCTCTGCTGACCTTCTTGAATTTTATCTATAAGGTTCTCCTTTTCTCAGTTTTGTGGTTGGGTTCATAATGATATGAACTGGAATAAGAATCAATAAAGTGACCCTGAACATCAATTATTAGATGAGTGAATAATGAAAATAAGGTATTATGTACATATTGCATGAGTATTATCCAGATTCATTCATGTGACATGAATGGACCTGGAGGATACTAAGCTAAGTGAAATAAGCTGGATGTAGGACAAATGAAGTGGTTCATCATTTACCTGTGGAATCTAAAATAGTCAAACTAACAGTAAAATGGTGCTTGTTATGGATAAAGAAAAGCAAGGGAAACAGTGGAGTGAAGAAGTTTGTTCCAAGTTAACACAGCTTTAGTAACACATGATTAGTAAGTCTGGAGATTTAAATGCATAGCACAGTGGCCATAGTTAGCAATATAACATACTGGAAATTTGCTGAGAGTAGATATTAAGTGTTCTCACATCAGGCATGAAACTATGTGAGGTGAGTAATTAGCTTGAATGCAATGACCATTTCATGATATATACATGTTGGCCCTTGCTAGAAACGGCCTGGACCTAGGAGGAGGCTGGACATGGCCAGGGACCCTGGGCTGTGGGGGTGCAGCTCGCCCTCTCATCAGGAAGTCCCTGGTGACAGTGACTGGCCTTCCCTATGTTGTAGGTTGTAGTGTGCTGTCATTGCCCAGAGTGGGCAGAACTGGCGAGGCCTTCCCCCCAGACCCCAAAAGGCTCTGACCATTCCATAAGTCAGACTTTCCCCCCAACAGTTCCTGACCTTGTGGCTAGCTGCCCAAGAGACCCTCATGTGGCTGGAGTCACATCACCTTCTCACCATCTCTCTCCCCCCCACAGTTTTCTGTTAATCTCCTCTTCCACCCTTCCCCTTTCTTTATCCTTCCCCCATAGCTTTGACGTTACTAGTCCTTCAGCCACCTAGATAACAACCCATAAACTATGCATCTGATTGCCACATAGTCTGTACCTGCCATCTTAACCTTCCCCAAGTGTTTATAAACCCACTCCCCTTCTGAATAAACGAGTGCTGTCCATCAGACGGTCTCCTGGGTGTTCCTCGCCTGCCATGTTGTCATGTCGCACTCACCCGCTGCTCCAGGAAGGACCCTGCTGCTTCCCTCCCAACTTCTCCCTCCCTCGCAAGGGACATCAGTGGTGGCCAATGGCCCCAGGAAACAGGAATGGTAAAGACCCACAGCTGGTGCCTAAACAGGGACTTTCTGGACACATGGTTAATAGGTGATTGACCCCTTGGGGACATCCTCCCCCTGGGGCTAATGGCCCCCAGTGGTCGCCTCCCCATTGAGGGCTGGCAAGGTTCGGTATGGAGAAAGGCAGGCTTCCCCTTTCTCCATCAGAAAGGCAGATCTCTCAGAAGCTATCCTCTTTTTTCATTCTTTATTTTCGGTTCGCACCATCGTGTGGATTTGAAACAAAGCAACAGGGCAATTGAGGTCCTTTGGTCAGGGTGACACCCCAACATTGACTGAAGGCCCTGAACTCACTGTTCGAATCCCAATAGCCCATTTGGGTGTTGGCAACAACCTTCTATCTGTTTCTCTTCACGATCGCAAAACAGGTAATGCATAGACCAGTAAAGGCCTCTAGGGTGGTCGCCGGACTCTTAAAGTTGCAGACAGGCTTACGTCAAGCCCTTTGGACAATCCCCTGTGCTATTTGTAGCCAGGAACTTTGCCCTCTGGTCTTGGCATTTTTGTTCTTTCTCTATCATGGGGAACACTAGCTCCCATCAAAAGGAATCCCAAATCAGCAGGTTAAGGACATTTCTTAAAGTTAGGGGCATAAAACTCTCAAAAAGAGACCAATTTATTCTGGGAAAAGTCCTCCAGATCTCAGTTGCCATGGCTGCTGGCCCATGCCCTAAAGCCACGGCAGGCAGATAGGTGCAGCAGCTGCTGGACTGCGCTCTACTCTGAAGCTGGCCACAATGCTCCTCGCTGCTCATCTCCACAAACAGCAGAGGCAACAATAGCAGTGGTTGAGGGGAAAAGGCCCCTCCCCCATGCCCTTCTCCCTGCTCACAGCTGGGTTCAAGACACAGGCTCCAGATACCTGGCTGACCCCATGTGGGCTCAGGCACAGGCGACCTGATACCTTCCAGCCACACCTGCCCAGCAGGGTAGACAAGGAGATAATAGATTTAAAAAGAAGTTAAAATGGCAAGACTAGAAAGCTGCCTTATAGCCTGAGGGAAAAGTCCAAAACCCTCCTTTGGAAAAAAAAAAAAGAGAGAGGTTCTTTCTTAGCTTCCTGGCTCTGCAAGCCAGGGGACTACAAACACATAAAATCGTGAAATCACGTGGTGGTGCATGCCTTTAATCCCAGCACTCAGGAGGCAAAGGTAG
The DNA here is from genome assembly GCA_036365145.1 of Orientallactaga sibirica. Lineage (NCBI taxonomy): Eukaryota > Metazoa > Chordata > Mammalia > Rodentia > Dipodidae > Orientallactaga > Orientallactaga sibirica. The sequence continues at coordinate 947,897 of JAEOAD010000556.1, read as the reverse complement.
GAGGATCGCTGTAAGTTCAAGGCCACCCTGAGACAATATAGTGAATTCCAGTTCAGCCTGGGCTAGAGCAAGAACCTACCTCGAAAAAACAACAACAACAAAAAAAATTGTGAAATCTGGGTAAATGCCAAATTGCTGTGAATAGATGTGGACTTCTTATAAGTATTTATAACTGTTTTAAGTTCACTTTGCCTCTCTATGCTTCTCTGGGACTACTAACAAAAAATAGTCTCAAGATTTATATTTAAATTTAAATGTGCTCGATCCTAAATTTGTTATTAAAGTTCTTTAATGTTCAAATCTACTTTCATATTTAAAAAATGTGGACCTGTGAGGAGGCTGGCCTGAACTATTGGACCTGGCCAGAAACCCTGGGCTGTGGGGTTGCAGCTGGCCCTCTCATCAGGAAGTCCCTGGTGATGGTGACTGGCCTTCCCTATGTTGTAGGTTGTAGTGTGCTGTCGTTGCCCAGAGTGGGCAGAACTTGCAAGGCCCTTCCCTCAGACCCCAAAAGGCTCTGACCATTCCATAAGTCAGATTTTGCCCCCTACAGTTCCTGACCTTGTGGCTAGCTGCCCAAGAGACCCTCATGTGGCTGGAGTCACATTGCCTTCTCACCATCTCTCTCCCCCCCACAGTTTTCTATTAATCTCCTCTTCCACCCTTCCCTTCCTTTATCCTTCCCCCATAGCTTTGAAGTTGCTAATCCTTCAGCCACCTAGATAACAACCCATAAACTATGCATCTGATTGCCATATAGTCTGTACCTGCCATCTTAATCTTCCCCAAGTGTTTATAAACCCACTCCCCTTCTGAATAAATGAGTGCTGTCCATCAGATGGTCTCCTGGGTGTTCCTTGCCCACCATGTTGTCATGTGGCACTCACCCACTGCTCCAGGAAGGACCCTGATGCTTCCCTCCCAATTCCTCCCTCCCTCGCCCAGGACATCGGTGGTGGCCAATGGCCCCAGGAAACAGGAACGGAGAGAGCCATATATACATACTTCAAAACATCAAGTTGCACACTTAAATATAAATAGTTACTATTAATCAGTTATGCTCTAATAACACTTGAAGGGAAAGAAAGACAAATAAGTTTCCCTTCAAATGAAAGTTACAGCTCCACCCAAATGATTATCATAATTCATTATTTTTTAGCTTTTTGGAGTTACTCGTTCTCCAAGTTCCTGTAAGTTTAATGGTGTTAACCAGGTACTCAGTCACTTCATAGCACTCTTTATGTCTTCGTTTCTTAGACTATAGATGAGTGGTATGAGTACTGGAGTGAGGGTGGTATAAAATATACATAGCCTTACCCAGGGGGAAAGGAGTAGGTGGATGGAAATAAATAATAATACAAAATAATACAAAATAAGTAACAAAAATGAAAGTTACCACAGTCAGATGAGAGCTACAGGGGTAAAGAGCTCTATTGCTGGTTCCCAAAGACTAAATAGAGTGGCTGTATAGGACACCAGAAGAATGGGGCTACAGTCCAGGATAATGAGACCAGAATTGGCAACCACCAATATATTTACAAGTTGTGTTAATACATAAACTTTCAGGCTGGATAGATATCACAAAAGGAGTGATCTATGACTTGAGCAGTGCAGAAAGGCACAAAGGTCAGGAATGTCTGGACAAAGGAATGACCCAGGCCCCCAACCATGACAGCAATGGCAGCACAGTGAAAACACTATACAGTAATGGAGGACATAGCAGATGGAAGTATAATGATCAAAAGTACAACTGGCAAAACAAAACTCACAGCACAATCAAAGAAATAGAGGGTAAACCTATGATTCATGCAGTCTCAAGAAGAAATGGTCTTCCCTAGAAACAAAGTCTGCTATCATCTTGGGTGCTATGGCTGAGAGATAGGCAATTTCTACAAAGCACAGGGTGCTAAGGAAGAAACACATGGGATGTGAAGGTGCAAGCAAAATGACTAGTTTCCCACTTGCTTGTGAAGTAGGAGAGGAGTAATAGTAGAAGGCCATCTATTACATGTTAGAGGCTTGTGAAATAAAAACTTAGTGATATTGTTACACACATTTATGGGGCCAGGGAGAGCTGGTAGACTATCTCTGATTCTCTGAGAAGTATACACATGTTGCAACTCTTGTAATCTGGGGAAAAGCTAACAAGAACAATTGTAAAACATAAAAATCTAAATTTTGCACATTTCTGGGTCTAGAGAAATGACTCAGATGATAAGAGTGCTTGCCTCAAGCTATGAGAACCTGAGTTTAATCCCCTGTACCCACATACAAAGCAGAATATATATGGTAGGGTGTAGAGAGCTGCGTACCCACATGGCGACATAAACAAATCCTTATTTGGCTTGGGCCGTGATCTAGGCTTGCTTCCGCATATGTGGACCTATCTGCATTCACCACGTGGCACACCAGGGTTGGCTGTTCAAAGGCTTCTTAAGCTTTGGGCGGGCTTGTCCCGGGGTCAGTGAGTGAGTGAGTGAGTGAGTCAGTCAGTCAGTCAGTCAGTGAGTCAGTGAGTCAGTGAGTGAGTCAGTGAGTGAGTCAGAAGTCAGTCAGTCAGTCAGTCAGTCAGTCAGAAGATTGTTGTCAGAAGATTGTTCAAGGTTCCTGAATAAACTGCTGAAAGAAGAGTCCAAGTGTTGCGTCTTCCTTGCTGGTCGAGGCAGTCGCGACAGTAGGGTGTGTGCTTCTGCCCATACATGTACCTAGAGCACACACACTCAAATAAAAGAGATTTAAATTAAGTTTTTAAATGATCATATTTCTTGACTTCCAGTCAAGATGGCATTTCCCTAACTATGCTTCCTTTCACAGGGCAATAACAGGCAAGATCTGTGGGATTTGGGGGTCAGCAGGTCCTAGCAGACCTCCAGTGGGAGGGCACAGAGGAGCAAAATAGGGAATCAGTTGATTCCTATGTTCTCAGGTAGCTCACCAGTCCCAAATCCCTCAAACAGACATCTAAGCCACCATCCAGTGGACCAGGTTCAATCCTGTGCTACCTGCAGGCTCTGTAGATCTAGGCCAGGTACCTCTCACCTTTCCCTGTGCCAACTGACTCTCATTCCTCCCTGCCTCCAGTAGCTTTACTCCCTTTCCCAGCCAGCCCATCCACACACTGTGCCACACTTCCAGATGGCATCATCCCATCCACCTGCCCTGCCTTGCTGCCATGCCATGCCATCCCATCAGCCTGCCCCGTCAGGTCCCCAAGCTGTGCAAACCCATCCCCCTGCCCTGACACCCACCAACAAGCTCCACCTCCAGATCTCTGGGTCCCCACCAGGGCCACACTGATTCTTCCCACCTGAGAAGACAGGCCCCCTTGTCATCAACAGCCTAATGTAGTCAAATATAAAAGGGAACAATCACAGAAGACATTTCAAGAATAAACTACAGTTACCTCCTGAATTAAATAAGATTCCCACACTGTGATGGGCAGACCATAGCACAAAAGGAACAATATGCAGCATCAAATGGAAGTAACCCCAACAAGGTTGCCTATGGCCACAATGGAAGTCTCTAATAAAAAACATAAAGAGACAACAGGATCAGAACTCCAAAATGAAGACACTGGATGTGACCCTGACCAAGTAATTAGCAGAACTTGCAGAAAATCAACAAAAGACCAACAATTGTGTGAATGCTGTTCTCAATAGGTTGGACCTAATACAAAAAAGGAAGTCTTCCACACAGAGTTTAAAAAAAAAGGACCTCAATAATCAGTTGGATAGGCTCAATGAAGACATAATTAAATGCAAGGATGCATTCCAAGAAACAGCAAGAAAATCTGAAAATGACCTAAAAATGGGACAGAGGGATGGTTACTTACAGAAAAAGGCAATAGAAAATACAAACTAAATGGAACAAGTCCAAACCTCACTAGAAGCCCTCATGTGGAAGACAGAACTGGAAGACAAGAGAGAAGAAACAGTTCATGAGAACAAGAACTTGAAAGTTCAAACTTTTTGTGAATAGAATATGAGAGAACTGTGGGATACCCTTAAACATCCCAACACTTGAATATTGGGTATACCATAAGGAGAAGAAATACAGAACAAAGGAATGGAGAATTTATTCAACAAAATTATTGAAGAAAACTTTATGACCTTCTCAAAAGAGAGTCTCACCAAGATAAAAGAAGCTAACAAAACACAAACAGACCGGACCAAAGCAGACACTCTCAAAGACATATTATCATTAAGACTCTAAACAATAAAAACAAAAAGAGTGTCCTAAAAGCAGCAAGAGAGCAACAACACATTAAGTATAAAGGTAAGCCCATCAGAATTACCTCAGACTCCCCAATGGAAACCCCAAAAGCCAGAAGGGTCTGGAATTGAACACTGCAACATATAAAAAATTATGGCTTCCAACCCAAACTACTGTACCCATAAAAAGTATCCCTCATGATAGATGACAAAAGAAAAATCTTCCACAACAGCTCTATAACTATATGAACACAAAGCCAAACCTACAGAGAGTACTTCAGGGAATTCTGCATATAGAAAGTCAAACAACCAACCTCAAGAGCCTACAAGAAGCAGACCACAATAGCTAAACACAGAGAAAGCTCAAAAAACAACAAAGTCCAAGAAAACACTAAACCACATAAAGCAGCACAATAGGGAAGTGATTAAATTAAACCTCACATTTATTACTCTAAACATTAATGGACTTAATTCACCCATCAAGAGACACAAGTTAATGGGGTGGATCAGAAAAACAGACCCCAGCAGACAAGCCAAACAGCAATAGCAGAGACAAAACAAGGGGACTTTCCAACCTCATCAGCCTCCTTGGAAAGTCAAGAAATCTGAAGGAAATGTGGCTGAGACCAGCTGCTGAAAGGGATACAGGTGGGACTGGGTGAGCAACCCAAAGCTTCCTGTACCCTCTCGTCCCCCAACCATCAGAACCATGAACCTCCAGCATTCAGACCAGCAGCATTCAGACCCTGGTAGCAGCAGATCCAGTACAGACCATAGCACAACACAGAGGTATCGAGTAATAACCTTAAATATTCATGGCCTTAATTCACCCATCAAAAGACACAGGTTATCAGGATGGATCAAAAAACTGGATGCTTCTATCTTCTGTCTTCAAGAAACCCACTTCACCATTAAAGATAGACAGCTCCTCAGGGTTAAAGATTGGAAAATGATATTCCAAGCAAATGGAAATTAAAACAAAGTGGTGTTGCTATATTAATATCTGATAAACTAGAGTACAAACTAAAAGTAATCAAAAGGACAAGGAAGTCCACTTCCTACTCATCAAGGGAATGATCCAATAGGAGCACATCACAATCATAGATATATATGTGCTGAACTCAGGTTCACCACAGTTTATAAAACAAAATCTACTAGACAACAAAACAGAAATAAACACCAGCACCATCATAATCCTATAGCCTAGTCCTACAGTGGAAGCCTCCAATGAAGTCATAGAGAAATCAACAGAAGTTCATTCCAAAAATGAAAACACAACAACCAATAACACCCTGCTTTAAAAAAAATTGCTGAACTTGAAGCAGACTATCAAAGAACCAACAATCATATTAATGAAATTGAACAGAATTGTCTCCTGGAGTGCTCAGATTTTGAGAGTAGGCTTACCCTGATTGAATAAAATGTTAGAACCCTACAAAAAGATGTGAATACATTGAAGGTGAATCAAGAAATGGAAGATCTCAACAACTGGTTGATTAACCTAAATGAAGACTTGATCAAATGCAAGAATGAACTACAGGAAGCATCAAGAAAACAGAACTTGAATTGAAATTGTACCTCAAAAAAGAGATGGACAGGATGCAAAGCAACACAACAAAAAACAAAAATCAAATAGAAATTATGAAAACCTCTCTAGAACCACTCAGCCACAGAGTTATTCATGTGGAAAACAGATCTTCTAATCTGGAAGATAAGACAGAAGAAATTGATTGGGAGGACAAACTTTGCTAAGTTCAAAGGAGGTTTTATTGAAAGAGTTGAATAACGAGATAAGATCTAAAGTAGTTATCTTCCTGAACTATTGAAAATCACCAGTTGTTCTTCATCTCTACTAGGACCTCCAAGGAGCCAAGGGGTGTAAGTCCAAGTACCTCCATGAACTGCATGATATTTATCTTCTCGATAAAGATGGGTGAAATTATTAGTTTCAAGTGAAAATGAAGTCATCAATGCAACTTTTCTCTGTATTTATAGTTCTGTTCTTCATAATTTGAATCTATACAGTGTGATATTTCCAAATAGAATTTGTAATTTAATCTATTCAACTGCTATATAAAAGTTTGAAACAGAGTCTGGTATGGTGGTTCACACTTTTAATCTCTGTACCCAGAGACTGAGGTAGGATAGGAGCATATCGCATGAGTTTGAGGTCACAATGGGCCACACAGAGTTAGTTCCATGTTAGCCTGGGCTACAGTTAAACTCTGCCTCAAAAAAGAAAAGAAAGGGAGGAAAAAGATGAATAAAGAAAGAGAAAAGTTAAACAGCATAGCTAGTAGGAAAATTTGAAACTGTCATATACCTTCAGTCCTGGAGTAATAAACTATAATATATGCCCATCTTCAGTGTAGAGACTATTAATAGTAGTGAATAGTTTAATGAGCTTTATAGTGTGCAGAGGGTTGCATGAAAAGTTCTTTGCATGCATTACCTCATTTGTGTTCACATCACAATTTTTATTATCCCTCTTTTACAGAGCACAGCACCAAAGATTAAAGAGATTTTTGTACCTTGCCCAAAATAATTGGAAAAGGAGTTTAAATTCTGATTCTAGAATATGCATAATATATCACTTCAGATAAATAATAAAATGGCCTTATAAATAGAAAATTACAAAGGTATTTATACATATTGTAACACGAACTGAATCTTTTTTTATCAATTATCATCTAATGGTGCCCGTTCCTTCAACTGGAAAATATGTTGCAAGTTTCTAAAAGTTTTGAATATTCTATACATTGTATCATCAAAGCCAAATTGTTCTCAGTAATCACAAATGGGAAAAATAAGTAGTAAATGTGGGAAACATTGAGGTATGGTTGGGGATATAGCTGAGTCAGTAAAGTGCTTGCCTTGCAAGCATAAGGATCTGAGTTTGATCTCCAGAATCCATGTCAAAAAAAGCCTGACATGATGACATATGTTCATAATCACAGTGCTGGGGAAGTGGAAAATGAAGGATACTTGGGGGAGGATACTTGGGGCTTGATTAAGATCTGCCCCAATAACACACCTCCTCCAGCAAGGGTCCATCTCCCAAAGGCTCCACAACTTTCCAAAACTGTCACCAGCTGGGGACTAAGTATTCAAAGCACATGAAGTGATGGGAGACATTCCACATTCAAATAACCATACTGATACTATCATTATAATCCCAGCTTCAGAGATGAGGAGACTGAAGCACAAGGTCATGAGACTAGTGATTTTTAGCATCAGTATTTAACTTACATAAGGAACTTTAAATTTATTTTACTAATAACTATGTATGTGCTAAGTCTGATGACATGAAGAGCTAGCTTCTCATTTGAAAAAATCTTAAACTATCTACAGTAACCTAAACATTATTTCTGTTACTTTGGAAAATATTTTATAACTCTATTTTTTCATAAGCAAAGTCTGTACTTGCAACTAGCAAGATCATCACAATGTACAGTTTGTGGCACAAGTCTTTAAATTGAATTTAGAGTGGGAACACAATAACAAATTCTGTGATGCTGTTTGTTAATTTAAACATATTTCCTTTGGCATGTGTTGACAGTCTAATGGAGGCAGGCCTCACTGACATGATCATAGTTCTCACTAATAAGGGAAAGAAAGGTCAATTCCTCAACCAAATGACACAGGTTTGCAGACTGGGTTAAAAGGCAGGATCCTTCTACTTGTTGCCTCCAATAAACTCACCTTTCTGCAAAATATGGACAATATCTGAGGGTGAAACATTGGAAAACAGTGTTTCAAGCAAATGAGCCTAGAAAAGAAGCAAGTGTCACGATCCTAATATCTGACTTCAAGCCATCATTACTTAGGAAAGATAAGGAAGGTCACTTTATATTGATTAAAGGAAAACTCCAACAGGAGGACATTACAATTCTAAACACATATGCACCTAACATAGGGACTCCCAATTTCATCAAACACTATTAGAATTAAGGTCACAGATAATGCCAAACACAGTTGTAGTGGGTGACTTTAATACCCCACTCTATCAGTTAACAGATCATCCCAGCAATAAAATAGAGAAGCATCTGGATTAAATGAGGTCATAGAACAAATGGATGTAACAGATCTATCTACAGATGAATTAACCCAAATGCTGCAGAATACATATTCTTTTTTGTATTTTTAAAAAATATTTAATTTTTGTTTATTTGTTTGACAGAGAAAAAGAGAGAGAAAGAGAGAATGGGCACATCAGGGCCTCCAGAGACTGCAAACTCCAGACCTATGAGCCACCTTGTGCATCTGGCTTACGTGGATCCTGAAGAATTGAAGCTGGGTCCATAGGCTTCGCAGGCAAGCATCTCTTACCAATAAGAAATCCCTCCAGTCCCTTTATTTATTTGTTTTCTTCAAGTTATGTTCTCACTCTAGCCCAGGCTGACCTATAATTCATTATGTACTCTCAGGCTGGCCTTGAATGCATGGTGATCCTTCTACCTCTGCCTCCCAAGTGCTGGGATCAAAAGCATGTGCCACCACACCTGGCCTTTTAGATTTTATTTTTATTGATTTATTTCTTAGAGACAGAGAGAGGGAGAGAGATAGAGAGTGAGAATGGGCACGCCAGGGCCTCTCGCCACTGCAAACTCCAAACGCATGTGCCACCATGTGCATCTGGCTTATGTGGGACCTGGATGATTGAACCTTGGTTCTTAGGCTTTTCAGACATGCACCTTAACCGCTAAGCCATCTCCAGTCCCTACTGTATTTTTTTAACCCTTCAGGTTACAGATTACTACATTGGCTTCTTGGGACCCTATTTACAGTGCTTAATTGTGTTGATCAATTTCTTCCATCACTATATTCTATCTCTTGTGCTCATTTGAGTTGCTTTGTTTCTTATGAAATTAGTTTGTCTTCATTGCCTAAAAATAGCTTTATTTATTTTTTGTTGATGGATGTACGTAAAATTTGGGGCTGTTGGTGAGGGTATAGTTCTGATTGACAGTAGTTGTCCTCCTGGAATTTTAAGGAGAATTTTTTTTTTTTTTGCTTCTAGGTTTTTAATACAGCTCACAAGAAGTCACTTGGCATAATTATTGATTTTTATGAGTAATGGAACTTTCCCCATCATTGGTAGTTTTTAACATTATTTCTATGACTTATGTGATTTTTTTAAATGTATAATTTTATTATTGACAACTTCTATACTTATAGACAATAACCCAAAATAATTCCCTTCCCTCCCCAACTTTCCCCTAAACAACTCTACTCTCCATCATATCCCTTCCCTCTCTCTGTTTGTCTCTCATTTATTATTAGGAGGGTCATGTGAAGATGTTGCTAGGTAGTGCGAGGTCATGGATATCAAGGGCAATTTCTGTCTGGACAGTTGCATTGTCAGGAGTCGTACACTTCCTTTGGCTCTTACATTTTTTCTGCCACCTTTTCTTCAATGGTCCCTGAGCCTTGGATGGTGTGATAGAGATATTTAAGTGCTGTACACTCCTCCTTCACTTCTTCTCAACCCTGTGTTGCCTTTTAGGTCATCCCAGTGGTCACTGCCATGTAAAATGAAAAGCTTCTCTAACCAAAAGTGAGAGTAGCATTAATATATGAATATGAACATTAATTGTACTGTTTACTGGGCAGTTTGGTGAGCATAATATATGAATTTAAGCAGATAAGAGCAGGCTTTATACACCTAAGGCTCATGACTTCCCTGGCCATAGGCTTTTCACTAGGTTTTCAGTACCAGGCATGTATTCCCTCCCAGAGAGTGGGCCTCCAATCAATTAAAGTGCAGTTGGTTTCCCCTAGAGCAGACATGCCACTGTTGCACCCGTTGAGTCATTTGGCCAGGCTGGCAAAACTTGAGGCCTCCAGTGTCCATTGTTTTCATCACTGATGACTTCTGTCTCCCATAGGGCTACATGCAGTTCAGCTTTTTCCAGATTTCAGTCAGCTGGTCTACAGAGAGGAGAATTTCAGCTCATCCTCAGCTTGATTTCTCAGTGACCTTGCTGCCCAGGCATGTGAAATATTCATCAGTAGGGTCTTACCATCTGTTTCTTATGGGAAAACAAGGACCTTGGCAATAGCCTGTAATGTTTTGGAGGCAACAGGGAATTCCTGGCCAACAACTCACTGGAAGGGATCCCATCCCTGGAACTGAAAATCTATGGTTTCAGTATGTGCCATTATCCAAATTTATCAAAAATTATCATTTGTCTTATTCAGAATACCTGGAATTTTGATTGAATCTCCATCTGACCCTTTTTTAAAATTTTTTTATTATTTTTATTTATTTTTGGAGAGAGACACAGAAAGAGACAGACAGAGAGGGAGAGGGAGACAGAGATGGGCACGCCAGCAGTCTCTCAGCTGCTGTGAACAAAATCCAGATGTGTGCACCCCCTTGTGGTCAAGTGTGGCATTGCGCCCTTGCATCACTTTGCATCTGGCTAAACATGGGACCTCGAGATTGGAACCGGGTTCTTAGGCTTAGCAGGCAGGCGCCTTAACCGCTAAGCCATCTCTCCAGCCCCCTGACCCTTCTTTTACTCAACCTCTTCCTCTGGCCTCACTTAGACCATTCCACTCCATGCAACCTGTTCTTCTACTTAAATATTATGTTGACTCCAGTTTTGTCATAATAGCTTTTATTATGTTGAGATATGTTCCTTCTATTCCCAGTTTCTGTAGGACTTTTACCATGAAAGGATATTTGATTTTGTCAAATGCCTTTTCTGTATCTATTGAGATGATCATGTGATTTTTGGCTTTCAGTCAATTTATATAGTATATTACATTTATCAGTTTGCATATGTGGAATCATCCCTGCATCTCTGAGATAAAACCTACTTGGTTGGGGTGAATAATCTTTCTGATATATGCTTGTTTTTGGTTTGCCAATATTTTGTTGAGAATTTTTGCTAACCTATGTTCATGGGGAAGATTGGTCTGTAATTTTCTTTTTTTGTTTTGTCTTTCTCTGATTTTGGTATCAGGGTGATATTGTCTTCATAGAAGGTATTCAGTAGAATTCTTTCATTTTCTATTTTATGGAAAAGTTTGAGAAGCAGTGGTATTAGTTCTTGCATGAATGTCTGGTAAGATTCACCAATGAATCCATCTGAGCCTGGACTTTTGTTAGTTGGGACATTTTTTTATAACTCCTTGGATCTCCATACTTGTTATAAGTCTATTTAAATGATTTATCTAAACTTAATTTAATTTTGATAGGTCATATGAATCAAGAAAATCATCCATTTCTTTCAGATTTTCAAACTTAGAGGTATATATATTCTTAAAGTATGTCCTTATGATTTTCTGAATTTCTTTGGTATCTGTTGTAATGGTGCCTTTTTCATCTCTAATTGTATTAATTTTGACTCTTCTCTCTTTCTTCTGGCCATGTTTGCTAAGGGTTTATCAATCTTGTTTATCCTTTCAAAGAACCAACTCTTTGTCTCATTTATTCTTTTGATTTTTTTGTTTCTATTTAATTAATTTCTGCCCCAATATTTATTTCTTCCCATTTACTGACTTTTGGTTTGCCTTGTTCTTCTCTTTCCAAGGACTGAAGGTGAAACATTAAGTTGTTTACTTGTGAAGTCTCTAATTTCTTAATATAGGCACATAGAGCTATAAATTTCTCTCTTAGGATGGCCTTCATTATATCCCAAAAGTTTTGCTATGTTGTATTATCATCATCATTTGATTCTATGAATTTATTTGATTTCCTATTTGATTTCTTAAGTGACCCATTCATCATTCAATAGTGTACTGTTTAGTCTTCATGAATTTGCATGTGCTCTGTAGTTTTTCTTGTTGCTGAGTTGCAGTTTAATACCGTTGTGGTCAGTTAGAGTACAAGGGATTATTTCAATTGCCCTGCATTTGTTAAGATTTGCTTTGTGTCATAATACATTGTTTATTTTAGAGAATGTTCTATGTGCTGCTGAGAAAAATGTATATTCTGCACTATTTGGATGGAATGTTCTGTAGATATCTATTAGGTCCATTTGTTCTATGACATCATTTAATCCAGATGTCTCTCTGTTTATTTTTTGCTGGGATGACCTGTCAATTGATGAGAGTGGGGTATTGAAGTCATCCACTACAATTGTGTTTGGTGTTATGTCTGACCTTAAGTCTAGTAGTGTTTTGTTTGATGAAATTGGGAGCCTCCATGTTAGAGCATATATGTTTAGGATTATAATGTCCTCCTGTGGGAGTGTTCCTTTAATCAGTATAAAGTAACCTTCTTTATTATTCCTCACTAATGTTGGTTTTAAGTCTGTCCTGTCAGATATTAGGATAGCAGTCCCTGCTTGTGTCCTAGGCCCATTTTCTTGAAATACTGTTTTCCATCCTTTCATCCTAAGACAGTGTCTATATTTTATTGAGAGATGAGATTCCTGGAGGCAACAAATGGCAGGATCCTGCCTTTTAATCAAGTCTGCAAGTCTGTGTCTTTTGGTTGGGACATTTAGACCATTTATATTAAGAGATATTATTGAAATATATGTATTTATTCTCACCATTCTTCTTGTTTTGTGGTGATTCTTATTTCCCTTTATGCTTTTGTTTAAATTTCTATTTGAGTATGGTTTATTTTTTCATGTTTTGTCATGTGTGTGTTTTGCTTCCTCTTCAGCATGAAGGATTCATTCAAGTATTTTCTGCAGAGCTGGCTTAGTTGTCATAAATTTCTTTAGCCTGCTTTTCTTGTGGAATGTCTTTATTTCTCCTTCAATTTGGTTACTAGCTTTGCAGGATAAAACAATCTTGGTTGACAGTTGTTATCTTTCAGAACTTGGAATACATCACTCCAAGCCCTTCTGACTTTTAAAGTTTGTGTTGAATAATCTGCTGTGATCCTGATGGGCTTGCCTTTATAGATGACTTGCTTTTTCTCTCTAACTGCTTTCAACATATTTTCTTTGGTTTGAGTGTTTAGCAGTTTAATTATAACATGGTGAGGAGAGGTTCTTTCCAGGTTTTGTCTGTTTGTTGTTATAAAAGCTTCTTTTATCTGTATTGGCATTTATTTCCTAATTTTCTTCTATGATTTTGTTGAAAATGCCTACTATGCTTTTGGATTGAAATTCTTCTCCTTCCACTATATCCTGAATTCTTGTGTCTTTTCATAGTGTCCTGGATATCTTGAAATTCCCATTCATACCTTCATGTTAGCTTATCTTTCTCTTTTTTGGACTGTATCAGAACTGCCTCCTGGTCTTCTTGTTTAGATAATATGTTCTCTCCTTCATCCATTCTACTGGTGAGACTTTGCACAGAGTTTTTTTTTATTTTACTAACTGTGTTTTTCAGTTCTAGTATTTCTGCCTGGTTTTCCTTCAATATTTCTATTTTCTTACTTATATCTTGTAATGACCTCCTTATTTCAGTAAGCCTATTTCCTGTGTTCTCTTGTAATTCCTTCAGGAATTTGTTCTCTTCTTTAATTCCTTGGTTTCCTTCTTTGATTCCTTTGATTTCTTTTTGGATTCTTTCAGTATAGATAAAATCATTTGTATGAAATCTTTGTCAGGCATTTCATCTAAACCAGTCTTTTTGGGGATCATGTGTGATGTATTTTTAATTTTTCATGTGGTTGTATTGACTTAATTCCTTGTGTTTCTTGTATTATAATGTAGTGACTTTTTTGCATCCTGAGATGATTTGATGCTTGTGTTTTCTAATTATCTGTGGTAATCTTAAACTTGGAAATCTAACTTTATATACCTTCAGAGTAGGAGTTTAAGGTGCCAAGAAAACCTCTCTTGTACTCCAATACATCTGCAGAAGTAATGCTAGGTGGTGAGTTTGCCTCTTATTCAAATATTCTAGTGGGCTGGGTGGAGCAATTTACTGGCAAAATTCTAAAGTTCAACTGAGTAATATACACATTCACTAAAAAACAGCACAGAGTATGCAAGTGTGGGGATTGAAACAAACAGATAACCTTACAAAGCCCAAATCCCTAAGGGTGTGTATTGCTCGACACCCTTAGTTCTGTCTACTGAGAGGCTGAGATTTCTGTTCTGAAATGGGTTCCAGGTCAGCATGGGTCTGAATCAGGCCCTTCACCAATAATGGCAGAAGAAAAAGACAAAGGACCTATGGATCTGAAAGCATCAAAGGCAATAATAGTCAACCCTCAAATATAGCTTAATTGAAAATGGTAAAGCCAACCATGAATATGTAATCCATAATCTGCCCTGACATGGAAAGAGAGATAAGCACTTCCAGTGCAGGCCTATGTACCTGCTTTATTGTACTCATAACCTTTTGAAGTGGCTTCCAATCTCACCAATGCTGAGTGCCCATCTCTATCTCTCCATGTTGTGCTGTTGAGCTGGTGTTATAATCAGCTGTGTTGGATGTCCTGCTGCTGGGGGCTGTATGCATTCTCTGGAGGTTCCTGGTTCTGATGGTTGGAGGACGGGAGAGTGCAGGAAGCCTGGAGTTTACTGGAACTGCTCAGCTGGTCCCACCTGTATCCCTTTAAGCAGCTCCTTATGTGATCTCTGCTGTCTCCCCTTCAGGTTTGATGAGGCTGGGAAATCCATGTTTGGTCTTTGCTCCTGAAGCTGGATGCTGGGCTGGAATGTGTGCAGGGCTTGATGGGGTGTAGATCTGCTCAGATTTCAAGTGCCTTCATGGGATTCTAGCTGGTTTCCTCCTTTCTGGTAGATTCTCTGATGTGTACAAAATAAAAACCTCTATACACCTTAATATCAGAACTGAAACTCTGAAACTGCTAGAGGAAAAAATAGGGAAACCCTTCAATATTGGCAACGACTTTCAGAAAACCTATACACCATTTGGGGGGGGGTTGTATTTTGCTATGCTTTTGCTTAAATCCCTCCCTAGGCTAGTTTGGTGTGACTCCTATGCAGCCATCACATCCAGAATTCCAGAATACACACTCTTTTCAGCAACACATGGAACATTCTCCAAAACAGACCACACATTAAGACACAAAGCAAATTTTTAAAAAAACAGGAAAATTGAAATAATTCCTTGAACTCTATCTGATCAAAATGGGATTAAACAACAAATAAACAGTAATGAAATCTATAAAGCATACACAAAATCATGGAAACTAAACTATACATTACTAAATGATGAATGGGTCAATGAAGAAATCAGGAAGCAAATCAAAATATTCATAGAATCAAATGATAATGAGAACACAATATACCAAAATCTTGGAGACACAATGAAGGCAGTCCTAACAGTGAAATTTATAGCTTTAAGTGCCTACATTAGGAAATTATGTCAAGTAAAAAGTACAAAGCAAACTAAAATTCAGGAGATGGTAAGCAATAGTAAGAATTAGGGCAGAAATTAATGATATGGAAACAAAAAAAATACAAAGAATCTGTGAAACAAAGAACTGGTTCTTTGAAAGGATAAACAATATTGATAAATGTTTAGCAAATATGATCCAGAGAAAGACTAAAGAGACACAAATTAGTGAAATTATAGATGAAAAAGGCACCATTACAACAGAAAGCAAAGAAAGTCAGAAAATCATAGGGATATACTTTAAGAACATATACTCCACTTGGAAATCTTAAAGAATGGATGATTTCTTTGGTTAATATTACTTAACAAAATTAAATCAAGATGAGATAAGCCACTTAAATATACTGACAACAAGTATGGAGATCCAAGAAGTTATGAAAAATCTTCCAACTAAAAAAAGTCCAGGCCCAGATGGATTCATCGGTGAGTGGTATCAGACCTTCATGGAATAACTAACACCAATGCTTCTCAAATTTTCCATAAAATAGAGAATGAAGAAAATTGACCAAGCTTGTTCTGTAAAGCCAGCATCACCCTGATACCAAAACCAGACAAAGACAGAACAAAAAAAGAAAACTACAGACCAATCTCCCTCATGAACATAGATACAAAAATTCTCAACAAATTCTGAAAAACAGAATACAAGAATATATCAGAAAGATCATTCATGCCTGACAAGTAGGCTTTATCCCAGAAATTCAGGGATGATTCAGAATACAAAAATCAATAAATGGAATACACTATATAAATGGACTGAATGACAAAAAAATCACATGATCATCTCATTAGATGCAGAAAAGGCATTTGAAAAAACATAACATCCCTTCATGATAAAAGTCCTACAGAAATGGAAATAGAAGAAATGTATCTCAACACAATAAAAGCTATTTATGACAAACCTACCACCAACATAATACTAAATGGAGAAAACCTTGAATCTTCTCAACTACAATCAGGAAGAGCACAAAGGTGTCCACTGACCCCACTTTTATTTAATATACTACTGGAAGTCTTAGTTATAGCAATAAGGCAAGAGGCACACGTAGAAGGGATACAAGTTGGAAAGGAAAAGATCAAATTATCATTGTTTGTAGATGATAAGATTCTATACATAAAGGACTCTAAAACTATACCAGCAAACTGCTAGAGCTAATAAAGACTTTTAACAATATAGCAGAATACAAAGTAAACAAACAGAAATCCTTAGCCTTCCTACATACTAACAACAAACATACTGAGGATGAAATAAGAGAATCTCTCCCATTCACAATTGTCTCAAAAAAAGAATAAAGTACCTTGGAATAAACCTAACCAAGGAAGTGAAAGATCTCTACAATGAAAACTTCAAAACACTCAAGAGAGAAATGGCAGAAGATGCTAGGAAATGGAAAGACATCCCTTGTTCTTAGGTTTTAAGAATCAATATTGTGAAAATGACAATCTTAATAAAAGCAATACACACATTTAATGCAATCCCCATCAAAATTCCAATGGCATTCTTCACAGAAATAGAAAAAAAAATCCTAAAATTAATTTGGAAGCACAAAAATCTTTGAATATCTAAAACAATTTTGAACAACAAATAAGGCTGGTGGTATAACCAAACCTTATTTTAACCTCTATCACAGCCATAGTAACAAAAACAGCGAGGTACTGACACAAAAACAGACACATAGATGAATGGAACAGAAAAGAGAACTGAGAAGTAAGTCCAGGCAGCTACAGCCACCTGATCTTCAACAATAATGCCAAAAATACTCTTTGGAGAAAAGACAGCCTGTATATCTATATGTAGAAGGATGAAAATGGGTCTTATCTCTCTTCATGAACAAGAATTAAGTCCAAATGCATCAAAGTCCTTAATATCAGACCTAAAACTCTGAAACTGCTAGAGGAAAAAGTAGGGGAAATCCTCAATATATTGGCATAGGCAACAACTTTCTGAATATAACCCCATTGGCTCAAGAACTAAAACCACTTACTAACCACTGGGACCTCATGAAATTACAAAGCTTTTGTACAGCAAAGGACACTATGACTAGAGCAAAGAGGCAACCTACAGAATAGGAGAAATTGTTTTCCAGATATATATCTCACAGAGGATTAATATCCAGGATATTCATATAACTCAAAAAACTAAGTAATAAGAAATCAAACAACCCAATTAAAAATGGGCTATGTGAGCTGGGCGTGGTGGCACACGCCTTTAATCCCAGCACTAGGGAGGCAGCGGTAGGAGGATCGCCTTGAGTTCAAGGCCACCCTGAGCCCTGAGACTACATAGTTAATTCCAGGTCAGCCTGGGCCAGAGTGAGACCCTACCTTGAAAAACAAAAAAAAAAGGGGGGGGGGCTATGGAACTAACTAGAGAGTTCTCAAAAGAAGAAATACACATGGGATGTAAACATGTAAAAATATTTTCTACATCCTTACCATCAGGGAAATGCAAATTAAAACTACTTTGAGATTCCATCTCACTCCTGTCAGAATGGATTCCATCAAGAAAACAGATGAGAATAAATGCTGGTGAGGATGAAGAAAAAGAGGTACCCTTCTACACTGTTGGTGGGAATGTAAACTGGTATGGCAATTGTGGAAATCATTGTGGAGGTTCCTGAGACAGCTAAAAATAGATTTACCATATGACCCAGCTATACCGTAACTCCTAGGCATATTTCCTAAGGACTTGTCTCACTACTTTAGAGATACTTGCTCAACCATTTTAATACCACTCTATTCACAATAGCTAAGTATAGAACCAGCTTAGATGTTCCTCAACTGATTAGTGTATAATGAAGATGTATTACATATATACAATGGAGTTCTATTCAGTGGTAAAGAAAAATGAAATTATGGAATTTGCAGGGAAATAGATGGATTTGGAAAGGATTATACTTAATGAGGTAACTTGGGCTCAGAAAGCCAAGCACCGTATGTTCTTTCTTATATGTAGATTCTATATATCTACAAATGTTTGGACCTGTATATGAGTTGGAATAAAACTCAGTAGCAGAGGCCAGTAAGCTAGAAAAGGGATAGAAAGGGGATAGAAAGTGAGAGAGGGGGGAATTAGGAGGATGGTATTGTATATGTGTAAGTAGAAGAACAGATTACTGGGGGTGGAAAGGCCTAAGTGAGGTCAGGGGAAGAGATTGAATAAAGGAAGTGTAGGGGTAGGGTTAATCCAAATCTAAGTGGGTATGAATAAGTTATATGGAAACCTACTTTGTTGGACAATGGCACACTCAGAAGACATAGATTTTTTTAATTTTTAAAAATTTTTTGTTTATTTTTTATTTATTTGAGAGTGACAGAGAAAGAGAGGCAGATAGATAGAGAATGGGCTGTCCAGGGCCTCCAGCCACTGCAAAAGAACTCCAAATGCATGCGCCACCTTGTGCATATGGCTTATGTGGGTCCTGGGGAATCAAGCCTCGAACCTGGGTCATTAGGCTTCACAGGCAAGCAATTAACCACTAAGTCATCTCTCAAGGCCCCAGAAATCATAGAGTTTTACTAGAAAATTTTCAGTGCCAAGGATGGGATACCTTCCAGTAATTTGTTGGCCAGGGAAGTCCCTGATGCACCCCCCAAAATTACAGGCCATTGCTTAGGCTCTTGGTTTCCCACCAGGAAAAGATGGTAAGACCCTATTCCTGAAGACTCTACATCTTTCTTGGGTTTCAAGGTTACTGAAAAATCTAGCCAGAGCTGAGCTAAAAACCTCCTCCCTATAGACCAGCTGACAGAGTGGTGGAATAAGCTATGCTGCCTGCATGCAGCTCCATGGTTGAGAAAGAAGTCACCAGTGGAGATAAACAACAGTGGACACTAAAAGCCTTAACTTGAGCCAGCCAGGCCAAATGAGCCAACGGGTGTGATAGTGGCATGTCTGTTATGGGGGAAACCAACTGTTCTATAATTGGACTAGAGGCCTGCTCCATGGGAGGGAATATATGCCTGATACTGAAAACCTATGATGAGGAGGGGGAGCCCTAGGAGTGTAATGCCTGCTGGTGTCTGACTAAATGCATATGTTGTGCTCACCATACTGCCCATTAAGCACTTCTCTTAATGTTCATACCTATATATTAATGTGCTACTTTCACTTTTGGTTAGAGAAGCTTCTCTTTTCAGATGGTGGTGACCTCTGGGATGGCTCAAAAGGCACCACAGTGCTGAGAAGAAGTGCTCATCATTGAAACATCTCTATCACACCCTCCAAGGCTCAGGGTCCATTGCAAAAGAGGTGGCAGAAAGAATGTTAGAGCCTACCGAAGGGTAGCACTCATTACAATGCAGCCTTTTAGGCACAAAATGGATTGGATATACATGACCTCACAGTGCCTGACACTACCTTACACAAGACCATCATAATAAGAAGAAAAGATGATGATATCAAAATAAAGGACAGACTGATTGAGAAGTGGAGGGGACATGATGGAGTGTGGAGTTGTTAAGGGAAAAGTGAGAAGGGAGGAAATTTCCCTGGTTTATTGTGTATAAGTATGGAAGTTGTTAATAAAAAAGGAAAAAAAAAAGAGTTCAAGCATATACTCAACTTTAACCTCTGTCTTCCAGTCAATTTCTTGTCAACTTTCAGATATACATCTCTAAAGCATATTCCTTTGCACCAAACCCACAAGTAGCATTCCATTTTCAGAAAAGCAATTACACAATCCTATGGCCTATATTTAAAATCCTACAACCTTTAGCCAGTAAAATTCTCTGACATATGGTATAGCTAAGCTGGGCAGTTGTTGGATCACCTTCCATTTTTTTGCACATATATCTATGTCTATTCTGAGCTGATATGTAATCTTTCTATCCTCGTGATCTCTGACTATGTGTGACTTTGCCTCTTAGTTTTCATCTTTCTCTTTTCTTCACCCTGTACATCTTTCTTTGAACTTTTCTATTTCTTGATGGGAAACTCACTATGTAGCCCAGGCTGGTCTTCAACATGCAGCAATCTACCTGCCTCTGCCTTCTGAGTGACAGGATTACATGTCCATACATTTATTTTATTTAGTTTCCCCTCTAAATCACAAGCTATTTGCAGAAAGCATTTTATCTTAACACAATTTGAATTGTTGATCTTTGCTTTTCTTGTGGAAGATATGTAATATTATTAAAAATTGCCAAATTCAATTTGATTGGGAGATGCAGAAAAATAAAATTTTGCTTTTTTCTCTAAGTGTTACACAGTTTTACAACACATTATTCATTTATTAAACCCATTAGGAAAGTAATTTGTAGGCAGCACTATATATTTCAGAATGAATAATAAAAGTAGTGACTGAGACAAAACTGAACCTACAGAGAGAATAAGCTGCTTTATGAGAATCCAATTACAAGTGTGAAAAACAGATATCTTGCCATAAGTGCTCTTATAAAATTATTGCTACATCAGCTATATGAGGTCCTTAAAATAACTAAGTTGGGCTGGAGAGATGACTCAGCAGTAAAGGACCTTGCCTGGAAAGCCTAAAGACTAGGGTTCAATTCCCCAATACCTATGTAAAGCTAGATGTGGCACATGTGAATGGCACTCTCTCCTTCTTCTTCTTTCTCTCATGTCTGCCTCTTTCTTTCTCTAATAAATAAATAATAAAATATTTTTAAAAGTAACCAATGTGTACATAGATTGATATAACATGGTTTGAAAGTGTAAATACCAAGATAAATGAAATTTACTAGTACATGATTTTATTTATTTATTTATTCATTTATTTATTTATTTGACAGAGAAAGAGGTAGAGAGAGAGAGAGAGAGAGAGAGAGAGAAATGGGCCCTCCAGGGCCTCCAGCCACTGCAAACGAACTCCAGATGTGTGTGCCCCTTGTACATCTGGCTAACATGGGTCCTGGGGAATCGAACCAGGATCCTTTGGCTTTGCAGGCAAATGCATTAACTGCTTAGCCATCCCCCCAGCTCCCTAGTATATGGTTTTTAAGTCCTTGTTAGCAGTGTCCCACAGGACACATTTTCTCATCAATCAGATGCATCTTCAGCTTTGTCTCCTCTTACAGGGAGTATAAGAATACACTTGTGATATCATTATTACACTTAGGGTTATATATGTGAAACCATGAAAATTAAAGGATCTGAAAATCAAGCTCTCTTAGTATCTATAGCAACTTACCAGTGATTCATGTTAATTTTTTTTTTTTTTTTTTTTCGAGGTAGGGTCTCACTCTGGTCCAGGCTGACCTGGAATTCACTATGTAGTCTCAGGGTGGCCTCGAACTCCCGGCGATCCTCCTACCTCTGCCTCCCGAGTGCTGGGATTAAAGGCGTGCGCCACCACGCCCGGCTGATTCATGTTAATTTTAATATATCTGTCACTTCAGATAGTTCTATTAATATAATGTTCAGTTGTGTGAGTGAGATTGAATTTGTCTTTCCATGTTTGAACTCCCTCTTAAGTTCTAAGATGAGTTTATTTTTACAACATGTCCGCAAACACCATGCTCTCTTCTTTACTTTATTCTTAGCATTATATAGGCCATAATGTGGTACCACAGAAAGTGGTCACTACTGTCACCTAAAGTAAATTGGTTCTTTGCACAAACAGGCACATTTAAAGCTGTAACTTCTTAAAATTTCAATACTGGAATATATATGTGTGTCTTTTCTGAAACCATTACTATTTGAACAGTTTGGTTTTAATATTTTAGTTAGATGACTTTTGAAATACTTTTTGAAATAATGAATGCTATTAATAATACACAAACTTTTTAGTTGAGAGGCAGAAACCACCTGACAAAAATAGAAACCTTAATTTCTTTATATATTTTTAAATTTTGTTTAAAATATAGCATAAATAACAGAAGGGTCAGGTGCATTTGGCACATGCCTTTAATCCCTTTAAGCACTTGGGAGGCAGAGATAGGAAGACTACTGTGAGTTCAAAGCCAGCTGGAACTACAGAATAAGTTCCAGGTCAGCCTGGGTTAAAGTAAGACCCAACCTTGAAAAAACAAAAACAAACAAATAACCACAACAGGAGCAAAAAACAGAAGGAAAGGAGTAATTAAAACATTTGTGAAGTAGCTGTCAAAAAGTTGGTCCCAGGCTAGAGATTCCTATCATTCAGACATAAATCATTATTACTTTGACATATTTGTATGCAAGCTTTTCTGTGAATTCACTCTTTGGTAGCAGTAATAATACAGTTCCATACAAGTGATTTAGCAATATCAAACTCCTGCAGTGCTTTTGCTTTTTTCTTTCTTTTTCTATTGTATTGTCATTATTTGTTGTTATTATTATTATGTTACTATTAATAATTATTATTCTTTGTTTATTTGTTTGCCTGAGATAAGGTTTCATTCTGTAGTCTAGACTGGCCTCAAAGTCTTAAGCCTCTCTGGTGCTGGGATAACAGGTAGGAGACAATGCATTCAGCTGCATTTTATAATTTCAGGTAAAGGAACAGTTGAAAATGATTGCTTTGTTTAACTGAAGATCTTATATTCCTAAGATGAAGGAGTCAAAGGGGGATAAGTCCACTGCACTGCTGAAGACAGAAAATTTGAAGAGACAGGAGAACTATAGGTAGACATCATCATTTTTCCTAGTATGTCCTCAGTAGGAAAGTGTTTTATGAAGACTTCCTGTGATGGTTCCTTAAAGTCCATTTGCCATCACAGTTCAGTCAAAGTCTTCATTAATACTACTTGTCTGCCCATATAGGTCTAAGCTCTTTCTGCCAAGGTTAGAGGGACAGTTTGGGGTTTCTTTGAGCAAGTAAAGAAAATTTGATGAGTCAAAACCTTCAGACTCATAAACTGAAAATGGAGATTGTCCACAAACAGAAAAAAAAAGTTCAGTATCTACAATTACACATACCTATCAATATGCCAACATTTACAGATATGTAGATATATAAAAACACAGGCTTATACCAAGATATAAATTGTCAATTTTTATATGGCTTAAATCTCAAATGTCCTCAACAGGCTCATGTTTTGAATGCCTGTTCCCTGAGTTGATATAGATATAGAAGATATTGATATAGGTGGAAGTCTTCTGAAAGTGGGGACTAACTGAAGAAAGTGGGTCACATGGGGTCCTTTGGACTCTTCTCACATGTACAGCAAACACACACATGATAATAGGGAATCTTATTTTCAATTTTATTCTGCACAGATGACTACTTGAAACATATATCAAGATCGTTGGAAATCTAGAAAATTTATATAAAACATAGTGAAATAATCAATGATATATTTGGGGAGAGAAATAGATTCAATGGAAGAAATACCTTCAAATGCTTGAAGAACCATCATGTTGAAATGAGGAGAGTTTTGTTTTTTTAAAACACAGGTGATATGGGCTGGAGAGATGGCTTAGCAGTTAAGGCATTTGCTTCCAAAGCCAAAGGACCTTAGTTCAATTCCCCAAGACACACGCAAGCCAGGTGCACAAGGTGGCGCATGTGTCTGGAGTTCATTTGCAGTGGCTGTATGCCCTGGTGTGCCCATTCTCTCTCTCTCTCTCCCTATTTCTCTCTTGCTCTCTCAAATTAATTAATTAAAATTTAAGTACAGATGATATAACTAAACAATAAATTCAAATGTTTTTCTAAGTAGTTAGGTCCTTGAAAGAAATGATCCCAATGTTGGTTATTTGTAAGAAATTTGTAAGACTGTTTATTAG
This sequence comes from Orientallactaga sibirica, assembly GCA_036365145.1. NCBI lineage: Eukaryota > Metazoa > Chordata > Mammalia > Rodentia > Dipodidae > Orientallactaga > Orientallactaga sibirica. Next base: position 923,738 of record JAEOAD010000556.1, on the reverse strand, counting down.
CAGGAAGTTAGAGGTCGAAAAATGGCTTTTCTCACTGAGGTGCAGTTAAAATCAACTGATCTTTTCTTTCACATCTATTAGTTTGTTAAAACACAAAAACATTTTATTCCTAGAAAATTATTTAGTAAGACATAATTACTCTCACTGTGAGCACCGCATATCTCTAAAGGAGATTTCCTCCCCAGTGAAATTCACTTCCTGGGATGAGCACAGAAGGCTTTATATTACATTGCCTCAGGATATTGTGACTGTATGGCTGAAAGCATGAGAAGCAGAGCATTAATTACCTACTTCAGGGTAGGAACTACCCAGCTACTTCTATAAAACTTACTGCGTGGTCAAGTTAAAATGTCTCCAGTCACAATTACAAATATTCTTCATATGAAGACTCATAGAAGAAACAGATGTTTGTAAACACTAAATTTGAATGAAAATAAGGAAATAAAAAATATAACATATTAAAGTGTAAGTATTATATGCTGTAAAAATATTCCTCAGCCATAATAATTGATAAAGTCTCTCATGCAAAATCTGCAATTAAAAGATAACAAGTAAGTTAGATGGGAAATTCTATCTAGCAGAAGGACATTTTCATCCTCTAATTCTCTATGTGAAGTCACTGGTTCTTAGCCATACTGACAGGTCCTGGGCCAGAATCTTACAACAGACTGGAGTGTGTTTCAAACATTATCAGTTCCTGCTCTGTCCCATCATGTTCTAATCAGAGAAAATTTAGCCATCCATTGAACAAAAATTTATTGACTATCAAAATTTTTCTTTAATGAAGAATGAAGAAACTATTGATATGATAATGAGCTTTTCTTCATTGATTTTTGCTTCTAGGCTTATAGGGAACCGAATATTAAAATCTGAAGTCAAGATGAGGACATAGCATGCTTATGGTTTCAGAATTTGACAAACTTTAGAAATGTTAACTTTTTGAGCATTGATTTTTTTAATGTGGCTAATTTGACCAAGAATAGAGAGATTCTATAATAAGACATTTTAAGATCTGAAAATCCTTCTATCTCTGAGGTTCAGCAGCAATGAGAGTGAAAGATTCATTAACTTGGGGATATTCTATATAGTCAAGGAATTCAGAGGGAATTTCTACCTGTTGCCCTGATATAATTGCTTCTATACTTAGAATTTTACAGATGAAAATATTTTAAAGACATCTAATTTGTATGTCTCATGCTGGTTGTATAGATAGATGGTAAGTGTTAAGTTTACTGATCATTGTGAATGGGAATTTACATTAATTATTAAGAAGAAAATGAAGTACAATATTGAACCTGACCTATCCTCCTTGAATTGTGAAATTATTGGAAGTTAGAGTAGAGAGGATTTCCCAGTTGTTTTCTGTATTTTGAGAAAAGAAGACTGGCAAACACTATCAACTACTGGATATTAGGAAAACAGAATTTGTAGGAAATTTAGATACTTAACACTTTTTTGGAGATAAGTTTTGTAAACTATATACTACTAATGTTAAAATATAATTATAATGCATTATTATAATGCATTATTCATTCTCCTTCCTACTCTTCCCCTTCTTAACACACTCTCTTTCTTTCTTTCTTTCTTTCTTTCTTTCTTTCTTTCTTTCTTCATCTCTCATTTCTCTATCTTTCCTCAGTGCCATATAAATGGCTGTTATTTTCCACCCTATAATAATATAAGGCTACCATACCACATGTTAGAAAAGAAGCTGAGAAAGTTAAGAAATTATTTTTTGTATTTCAAGGTCTATAGGATGATCCTGAGCCTGACCCACCTTAACATCTTATTGTTCTGCCACACTTGTCACAATTATTTAACTATAAGTACTAGTCCCAAAGCTTTTCAAAGCTACAGGCACAATTTTTGCTGTAAGTGTACAATTTACTACTTGTGTAAACCCTAGAAAATTTACTAGTCTAAACTTCTCTGAGTCTCATTTTCCTCAGTTGTCAAATGTATATATAAATGACTTCTACTTTCCAGTAGTATGTGATGATTAAATGAGTGAATGAATGTCATATACTTAAGAGAAAATACTGTAACACTTCTTTTTATCATCACTATTATTATATATAGCACATTTATTTATTTATTTATTTATTTATTTATTTATTTATTTATTTAAGATTGACAGAGAAAGAAAGAAGCAGAGAGAGAGAGAGAGAGAATGGGAACACCAGGGCCTCCTCCAGCCACTGGAAACAAACTCCAGATGTATGTGCCACCTTGTGCATCTGGCTTACGTGGGTACTGGGGAATCAAGCCTCGAATGATGGTCCTTAGGTTTCATAGGCAAGTGCTTAACCACTAAGCCATCTCTCCAGCCCCTATATATAGCACATTTTAAAATATTGCACATTTGATTTAAGTTGGAAATCCTAATGTAATCTAAGCTTTTACCAGAGTACTTTCCCAGAGATTATATTTATTGTCATTTAAAAGTATAATATACCAGCTTTAATAGTATAAAATATACTACATACCTCTTCTATAATAAAAATGCTTTGTTTTTGAAAGGATATTTCTAAGTTACCCACTGAAATTACCACAATTCCAGCTTTAAAAATAGGTGTGGGGGTTTGGAAGATGGCTCAGTAGATAAGAGTGCTTGCTGTGCAGCATGAGGACCTGAGTTCAATCTCAACACCCACATGAAAACACAGACACAGCTATGCATGTCTGAAACTTCAGCATTGAAGGGCCCAGAGTCAAGAGGATTGCTGATGCTCCCTGGTCAGCTAGGTGAGCTCCAGATTCAGTGAGAGACTGTCTCAGGGAAACAAGGCAGAAGAACTATAGAGTGGGACACCAGATGTTTTCTTCTATATTTTTGCATGTGTGCACTAAGGGCATGTGCATCTGCACAGACATGTGCTTATGACACACACACACACACACACCACAAATGCATGAGAACCTATTGGATACTCTAGGTGCCTTGTGCTGTCAGAGTTTGCCTTTTTAAATCCATGGTTGTGGCTTTTTAAGGGGTAGCTTAGTCTTGGAAATGAGAATGTCTTTCCTCCTCCTCTCCCTTGCCCATAGTATGCATGCTTGGATATTCCAATATCAGCCCAGCTCTTCATCATGGGGAGAGAACCCCTTCCTCTCATGATGGAAGCTCACATAAGTCAGTTTGTGCTTCACTGAGTTGTTATTGTTCTTTGGCAACTAGTTCCCGATTTCTTCTGAAACTTGCTTTCATCAGAGATCCAAAGAAGAAAGTCCTGGAGCTTGTGCTTCAGTACTCAGGTTAAGATAATACAAGAAAGATACATAAGAAGTTTAAATCTTATGAATGGTTTCTGGTTACTTATTTAAGCAATATCCTGTTCAAATTCTAGTTGAATCTGAGTAATTTAGTCCCAGCAAACCACTGCTGACCATGGAGGGCAGAGCTTCAGTCACACACAGATAGAAATGTGTCATGTTCTGTTCAGTGCCCAGAGCTGAGGTCAGTATGTGTCCTTAGTCATTTTGGGATAACTGTGGGGCCTTCTTCTAGCATCAAGTGACTACATGTGTTAGGCAGAATGCAGAAAACAAAACAAAATAAAACCATGAGAGAAAATGTTCACATTGCTTATCTTTTCTCTTTTGTTAATATGCTAATCATTTGCAATGAACTATATATAGTTACATATTCAAAAAAAGACCATTCATGAAATATATATTTTGACAATTCAAGTGTTCCTGGCTTATGCAGAAAGGGAAAAATAACTGTCAGAAGAGAGACTGAAAATATATGGGTGCTCTTTGGTTCATTCATAATTGATCTTTATGTGAAAGAAAGGTAATTGTCATTAACTAGTGTTTAAAATGATCAAGGAAACTATTCTTGACTTTCAGAAAAACTTTCATTGTGTCACCATCTACCCTTTTCATGTAATATGACTAATTGTTTCTATTAAGCTTTTGGAACACTGTTAAGAATTTTATGACCCTAAATTTTAAGAAAATTAGTGCCTTTTCTCACATTTAAAGACTAATTTGCAGCTACAGCTTGTTTATTCCTGATCAATCATTCCCAATTTAAAATGTCCTCTCTCTCTCTCACACACACACACACACACGCACACACACACACATACACACACACACAAACATAGGGTTTTTTTATTAATTTTTATTATTTTTTTTGAGAGAGACACAGAGACAGAGAGAGACAGAGAGAGAGAGAGGGAGAGGGAGAGGAAGACAGAGATGGGCGCGCCAGCAGTGTCTCAGCTGCTGCGAACGAAATCCAGATGTGTGCGCCCCCTTGTGGTCAAGTGCGGCATTGCGCCCTTGTGTCACTTTGCATCTGGCTAAACGTGGGACCTGGAGATTGGAACCGCTGGAGATTGGAACCAGTGTTCTTAGGCTTAGGAGGCAAGCGCCTTAACCCCTAAGCCATCTCTCCAGCCCAAACATAGGGTTTTTTAAACATTCTATTTATTTACTTGAGAAAGAGAGAGAGAAAGAAAGGGACAACCAGGGCCTGTTGCCACTATAAGTGACCTCCATAGGCATGTGTCACTTTGCTATACTTGGGTACTAGGGTATCAAACACGGGCCCTCCAGCTTTGCAAGCAAGTGCCTCTAACCACTGAGCAATCTCTCCAGCTGCCACACAGTGTTTTGAGACAGTCTTGATGTAGCCTAGGGTGGCCTCAAACTAACAATGACTCTCCTGCCTCAGCCTTCACAATTTAACTTTTATGCTCTGTAGCATGTCTGTCCCTCCAGCCAGACCACTCAACTCATGAGTTCTAAATACATATTTTATGTTCTACCTTTTTCTGAAATTACTTTTCCTTCATTATTTTAATTAGTATATTTCAAAAGTTAAACATTTTTAAGAACCAAATAAGTATTTGATTTAAAACTTTCCCTATCACTTTGACATCTTTCTTCTTATTAATTTTTATGGCATTAATGTTATCCCTAACATGTTTCTGTTTCTTTTTATATTTCATTTTTAAATTTTTATATCTTTTTCCTAAATGTTATTAAATACATACATAATTCTATTTCTCCCACTATTCCAATTTTTCATAGTAGCCATAGGTATTAAATACTAGTAAACTGATATATATGTTTATATAATTCATTAAATTAAATTGATTTATTTGAAAGCCTTTCATAATCTTATGTATAAGTATATTGTATGTACTGTATATTCTGTATGAGTATATTGTAATTCCATTCATGGTGGTATTTTCCTGATTTTCATTTATTTAGGTGAGTATAGGTTGGATCCATGGCTCACAGTAATGAATCAACGGTGTCTGACTTTGTACTTCTGGGACTGTCTAATTCTTGGGGACTTCAACTTTTATTTTTTGCCATTTTTTCTGTAGTCTATGTAATATCAGTCCTAGGCAATGTCATGACTATTGTCATCATTTTTTCTGATTCACATTTGAACACTCCTATGTATTTCCTTCTTGGTAACCTGTCTTTCATTGATATCTGCCAATCCAACTTTGCCACTCCCAAGATGCTTATGGACTTCTTTGCTGAGGAGAAGACTATCTCCTTTGCAGGTTGCATGACCCAGATATTTCTTCTTCATAGTTTTGTTGGGAGTGAGATGATGTTACTTGTAGCCATGGGCTATGACCGATTCATAGCAATATGTAAGCCTCTGCACTACGATGTCATTATGAACCACAGGCTGTGTGTCATCTTCGTGTCTATTTCCTGGGCAGTGGGTGTTCTTCATTCTGTGAGCCACCTGGCTTTTACAGTGGATCTACTGTTCTGTGGTCCCAATGAGATAGACAGCTTCTTCTGTGACCTTCCCCTGGTCATAAAGCTGGCTTGCATGGATACATACAAAACGGAAATCTTGACCCTAGTTAACAGTGGCTTGATTTCACTGAGCTGTTTTCTGGCTTTAGTGATTTCCTATGCCATCATTCTGATCACTGTCCCGCACCAGTCATCCAAGGCACTTTCTACACTAACGGCCCATATCACAGTGGTGATTCTTTTCTTTGGGCCTTGCATTTATTTCTATATCTGGCCTTTTAGCAGACTTTCTGTGGACAAATACCTTTCTGTCTTCTACACTATTTGTACACCCTTATTGAACCCCATCATATACTCTCTGAGGAATGAAGATATTAAATCAGCTTTGCGGAAATTGAGGAATCGTCATGTGAATTCCTGGAAAAAATAAATTTTTCCATGAGAGAATAATGCTGAATTAAAATGAAAGTCCTCATATGGGTTTCTGCATCATGTCAAATATTTTTGCTACTGATGTTGATTATTAAGTTATAACCCTTTGTCCTAAATGCCAGGTATTTGCATAACACAAGTTCCTAGGTCAACTTAAATGTGATTTCAGACAAAATATTTATTGTTGGGCTGGAGAGATGGCTTAACAGTTAAGGCACCTGCCTGCCAAGCCTAAGAACACCCATTGGATTCTCGAGGTCCCATGTTTAGCCAGATGCAAAGTGACGCAACCGCACAATGCTGCACTTGCCCACAGGGAGCGCATGTGTCTGGAGTTCGTTCACAGCGGCTGAGAGGCTGTTGGCACGCCCGCTCTCTCTCTCTCACTCTGACTCAAAAAAATTTTTTAAAATATTAATTTGTTTCTGTGTGTGAATACACATTTGTAACTTGTAATCAAAATGTACAAGCCAATTGAATTTCTGATTTCTTCACTCAGTTTACATATAACACTATTACATTTACAATAGAAAAAAAATCCCATTTTATAACCAGGATTTCTCATTATTGATATATATTTCTTAGCTTTTTCTCATATATTGAATATTTTGTCTATTTATAATTTAACTATTACATAGCTGGTTATAATAGCTTTATTCATTTTGCTTATGATTTTTTATATTTTCTTTTATGTTATAATTTCTTATGTGATTCATGTTATGAGTTCATAACATTTATTTCATACTATTTCAGCTTTTTATAAGAAATTTTCTTCTGAGGTGAAATTTTTTATTCAATATAACTTTAAATTGTAGTGTAACATATTAGCTTTTAAAGAATGCCAGCCTTAAACAAGGTAATGAGAGGGGTTATGATCAAAATATATCATATATATGAAAATTGTCAGTAAAGGATTTTTGTTGTTTTTTTTATTTTTATTTTTTATTGACAACTTCTATACTTACAGAAAATAAATCATGATATTTCTCTCACCCCCCCATTCCCCTTCAGAACTCCACACTCCATCATTCCCCTCCTTCTCTCCATTAGTCTCTCTTTTAATTTGATGGCATCATCTTTTTCTCCTATTATGAGGGTCTTATGAAGGTATTGCTAGGCACTGCGAGGTCATGGATATTTGTTGGGGTCCCCCCCAAGGCCAGCTCAGGAGGGACGATAGGGTCTCTGCTGAATTGGGGTGAGCAGCGCGGAGTCACGACACAGACTCCGGGAGTTGGGTGAAAGCGGAGCGAGAATCCACAAACTCGTTTATTCAGGAAGTGCACATGGGTTTTAAGGGGCTGTTAATTCTTGTATGGGGCGGTCCCCTTTTGGTGACCAATGACAGCTTGTCTCTAGACAGAACATCTCGTAGTAGGCTTCTCGCGAGCATGGGGCTGTAACTGTTGTCACATCACGCCTGCACAAAATGCCATTTTTACAGAAGCCACTTCCTGTTGTCTTCTGCCATGCGGTCTGGCTAGGACCAGGCCTGTATTGTGCCATACATATCCTCCTTTTTGTTTTTATTATTGGCAACCCTGAGAGGTATGGTTTATTGCCAAGCCATTGTTGAACCCAGGCCCCAAGGGATCATCATACGTGACAGTGCCTGTCTTAGGTTGTTCCATCTCATGGAGCCTTACCCGTCATGGGCCAAATGCCACCTAGGTGCGAAAACCCGAGGGGGATGGCCTGGTATGGCTTTTGGAAAGCCATGGTTGAACCCAGGCCCCAAGGGATCATCACATGTGACAGTGCCTGTCTTAGGTTGCCCCATCTCATGGAATCTTACCCGTCATGGGCTGGCTGTCATCCTGGTGAGAAAACCCGAGGGGTATGGACTGGTATGGCTTTTAGCATGAAGTCTGGCTAGGGGCTAGACCTGTATTGTACCATATATATGAGGCTGTTGCCTAGGAGGCATGGAAGGGCAAAGTGGGCGTGGCTCTGTGGCATGTGAACAGTCCCAGCAAGCGAGAATCAACTAGAGAGCCTGAAGAGGACTCAGGTAGGACAGGTTGCTGGGTGAGTTCACCCTAGCATCATAGTCAGTAGCATTGAGTGTCCTTAATGGTAGCAGCTCAATGTAATGAAAGGAGTTGGAAAGGAATTTATAGGTAGGTGGTGGGGGGGGTAAGTTTAAAGTCCCATATGTAGTCTGAGGGGTCTGGCATCATCTTCTTTAGCAAGGCTGGTTGCTGAGTCAGTGGCTGGTGGGGGGAAATAAGTTTAAAGTCCCGTATGTAGTCTGAGGGGTCTGGCATCATCCTCTTCAGCAAGGCTGGTCACTGAGTCAGTGGCTGGACGGACGTTTCTGGCAGGAATCCAAACTGGGATCTGTGAAGTTTCTGGAAAGACACAAGCATACCCTCGGCCCTGCGTTAAAAGAGGGTGGGGCCCCTTCCAAATATTAGTAAGAGGATCTTTCCAGCGGACTAAGGGTAAGGGTGTCGTGATTGGTTGGGATCTCCAATGTTTGTAGGCTGGGGAGAGTCCTGCCTCATCAAAGGTGAGAAAATTGAGGGTAAAAAGAGCTTCCACTAGGGCCAAGTGGGGGTCCTTGGGAGACATAGTGGACTTTTGTTTTATAATTAGTTCCTTTAGGGTCCGGTTTGTTCTTTCCACGATGGCCTGTCCTTGTGGGTTGTAGGGGATCCCAAGGGAGTGTTTTATTCCCCAAGATTCCATGAAGGATGTGAATTGGGCAGATGTGTATGCAGGGCCATTGTCTGTTTTAATCGACCAGGGCACGCCCATGACCAACATAGCGGTTTTTGTTGACTTAATGACATGGGATGCCTTTTCCCCAGAGAGAGCAATAGCAAAAGTAAGCTTAGAGTAAGTGTCCACAATGACATGGACATATTTGAGGTTACCAAAGGAAGGTATGTGGGTAACATCCATCTGCCAGATAGAACTTGGGGTAAGGCCTCTAGGATTGACTCCTTGAGGCTGTAGGGAGCCCAGGGGGGCTAGGGGGGCACATGCCTTACAAGTACGGGTTAAATGCTTGAATTGGCCAAGCGAGAGCTCAGGATATAGGGTCTGTATAAGGTCCTGTGCCAAGGAGTATGTCCAAGGTAATTTGGAATTTCATCCCTAAGATTTTGGCGGGCCTGGGATTCAGCCAGGTCACTATAGGCGGGATGGCCCATTGTAAGAGGACTTGTTCAAAGTAAGCAGAATCAACACCGGATTCCTGGGCCGCCTTACGGAGCCCTACGTTAACAGGGAAGGCGGTGAAGGGGTGTGTCAGGGAACCGGCAGTCGCCTGGGTGTGTCCAGGACTGAGCTGGGGGAGGTCCTTGGAAGGGTAACGAGGGGGAGGGGTGGTTGCCAGTGTGGCTGTAGCAGGAGGGGGTTGTGGTGGTGGTCTATTGTAATGTAAAAGTTTGACTTCCTCCTCATCCAGTTACCGTAAGAGGGGGCTGGGAGGAATGAACTTTGAAGAGCCAGTTTAGGATCCTCCTTACAGTGTTCTTTATGGGCAGAAATGACGTTCTCCACGGTGGAGTCTTTAAGGCCGGCAAGTATGGCAAGAAGGATAAGAATCCATGGGGCTAAAACAAGAGTTTCATCCCAAAAGCTATGGAGGTCTTTTTGTTTTAATTTTAAGCCACATTGCAGAAGGAGGGCTGTAAGAGCTTGCAATTGCGGCGTCCTCTGGTGGGGAGGGAGGTTGCCCATTGCCGCGTGGTGTTGTTTGTTGGGGGGGCTGGGCTGGGACACTCCTGAATCAAAGAGACTGAGAAAATAATAACCCAGATCAAAGATGATAGACCAGAGGATAATCATGCAAACCACAAGTCCTAATGCTGGGGCCAGCTGAGACATACAGATAGATTGTTTAGGACCCACGTGTCTTGTGCTTAGTGGGGGGAGGGGCCAACACAGGCTTAGGGCCATGCGGCAGTGTGTGCCTTACTGGGGGGGAAGGGGAGGACAAACAAAGGAAGAAGGGGGGAAGGGGCTGCCTGCTTACCCACAGGCAACCGTTAGCCGTTTTTCTCTCACCAATGAAGAACTGGGCGCTTTGCTCGTCAGACTTTCAAGGACGGGGCATCGCCAAGGGGGCTACTCGCCGATGGGGCTTCTCGAAGAACTGGGCATTTTGCCATTCTGCCAAACACCGAGGGGCTGCTCACCGGCTCACGGGACGTTCAACGGGGCATCTCACCAGATGCCGATGGGGCAGGGGGTCACGGATGGGGTGTCTCGCTAACACCGACGTCGGAGCAGAGGGTCCCTGTTCAGGCGCCAGATGTTGGGGTCCCCCCCAAGGCCAGCTCAGGAGGGACGATAGGGTCTCTGCTGAATTGGGGTGAGCAGCACGGAGTCACAACACAGACTCCGGGAGTTGGGTGAAAGCGGAGCGAGAATCCACAAACTCGTTTATTCAGGAAGTGCACATGGGTTTTAAGGGGCTGTTAATTCTTGTATGGGACGGTCCCCTTTTGGTGACCAATGACAGCTTGTCTCTAGACAGAACATCTCGTAGTAGGCTTCTCGCGAGCATGGGGCTGTAACTGTTGTCACATCTGCCTGCGCAAAATGCCATTTTTACAGAAGCCACTTCCTGTTGTCTTCTGCCATGCGGTCTGGCTAGGAACAGGCCTGTATTGTGCCATACAGATATTGAGGCCAATTTCTGCCTGGACAGTTGCATTGTAAGGAGTGGTACCCTTCCTTTGGCTCTTACATTCCTTCCGCCCCATCTTCCGCAATGGGCCCTAAGCCTTGGAGGGTGTGATAGAGATGATTCATTACTGGACACTCCTCCACCCCTTCTGCTCAGCACTATGTTGCCTTTTGGGTCATCCCAGTGGTCATCGCCATCTGAAAAGAGAAACTTCTCTAACCAGAAGTGAGAGTAGCATTAATATGTGAATATGAACATTAAGCATAGTACTTTCAGGGCAGTTTGGTGGGAAAAATATATACATTTAGCCAGACAAGAGTAGGTTTTATTTTTTTTTTTTTTTTGAGGTAGGGTTTCACTCTAACTCAGGCTAACTTGTAATTACAATGTCCTCAAGCTCACAGTGATCCTCTGACCTCTGACTCATGAGTGCTGGGATTAAAGAGTGTGCCACTGCACCTGGCTTGTTATAAGAATTTTTAAGCATTTGTTGCCACCAGCAACATATGTATATATTATCCAAGTCTATTTATTTTAAAGCAGGCTAAATTTTTTATACAAATTTTACATTATTCACTAAAAATTGCAAACATTTTTAATGTTGTTGAAAATGTGAAAGATGTCAAATATTTAATTATAAAGAGACAAGTAATGACAACATATAAATGCATAAAGTGACAAAAAAAATTGCAACTGAGGACCAAATATATTCATTCAGGATCCTTGGAAACAGAATAGGGAAATAAAATTCATATGGGGCTGGAGTGATGGCTAAGCAACTAATCACTACCTAAGTCTAAGGACCCAGGTTCTATTCCCCAGTATCCACATAAGCCAGATGCACATGGTGGTGAATACACCTAGAGTTTGTTTGAAGTGGATAGAGATCCTGGCATGCCCATATTCTGCTCTCTCTGTCTCTCTTTCTCATAAATAAATAAATAAAAATAAAATTCATATGACCTAATAATTAAAATGAAAAAAGTCTTTCAAATACTGTTTCATTTCCTAGGCATTATCTTGAGGATTTCCCCCTTGAGATTTACTTTTTTAAAAAAATGGCCTTGCAAGCTGGAGAGATGGCTTAGCGATTAAGGCGCCTCCCTGCTAAGCCTAAGAACACCCACTCAATTCTCCCACTTTTAGCCAGATGCAAGGGTGCAATGCCACACTTGCCCCCAAAGGGGCTCACGCATCTGGAGCTCATTCACAGCAGCTGAGAGGACTCTGGCATGCCCATTCTCTCTCTCTCTCTCTCTCTCTCTCTCTCTCTCTCATAAAAAAGGCCTTGGACTAGAGAGATGACTTATCAGTTAAAGTGCTTGCTTGCAAAGCCAAAGGCCTAGGTTTGATTCCCCAGTACCCAAGTAAGCCAGATGCACAAGGTGGCACATGTGTCTGGAGTTCATTTGCAGTGGCTGGATACCCTGGTATTTCCATTTTCTCCCTCTCTCTTTCTCTCTCTCTTTTCCTCTATCTCCCTCTCTATGCCCCACTCAAATAAATAAAGAAAGATAAAAACATTTTCTAAATGGCCTTGTAACAAAAACTCAAAGCCTTTTATCAAAGAAAATCAGAAAATAAGAAGCTTGTAATTGTCATCACTCCAGATTCAGTATTTTAATTATATTCCAAATGTAAGTTTCTGACTATTCATAGACATTAAGTATGAATGTTAAGTCTCAGTGCAGGCAGAGTTTTAGATATACACACATTCCTATTGAGCCATTATATATTGTAGACATGTTTTTATAACATCAGAATTTCGTTCAGCAGAATTTGTAGAATGCCAAGCACAATCATGAACTTTCACACATGACTTCTCTTTATATATTGCCATACAGTGCTAAAAGTGCTTTGGATATACAATAAACATGAAAGTAAACAGGATCCTGTAGAAATATGTTTCTCTGGGAATCCAAGGCCAATCTGAGACTACAGAGTGAATTCCAGGACAGCCTGGGCTAGAGCAAAACCCTACTCAAAAAAAATCATTTCTAATATGCTTTACCTTATGAAATTCATAATATATACAAAACTATAAGATACCAAATTTTTTAAAATTGGAGAAGGGACTGAAAGTCTATTATTGTCAGGCTCTTATTATATTAAAATTAATAGTGGTTATATGATTTTGTATAAAATATAACATTATATAGAAAAAAAGAATATAACAATATATTATATTACAAGATCAATTGTAATATGAATAAAAGCAATAAAGCATACACAAAACCATGGAAACTAAACAATACACTACTAAATGATAAATGGGTCAATGAAGAAAACAGGAAGGAAATCAAAAAATTCATACAATCAAAAGATAATGAGGGGCTGGAGAGATGGCTTAGCAGTTAAGGTGCCTGCCTGCCAAGCCCAAGAATGCCCATTCTATCTCTAGGTCCCACGTTTAGCCAGATGCAAGTGAAATGCCATTCTTGCCCACAAGGGGGCACATGAATCTGTAGTTCATTCACAGCAGCGGAAATGGCCCTGGCACACCCATTCTCTCTCTCTCTGCCTCTTCCTCCCTCTCTTGGTTTCTCCCTCGCTCTCTGTCTGTCTCTCTCTATCTCTCTCAAAAAAAAGATAAGATAATGAGAACACAACATACCAAAACCTTTGGGACACAATGAAGGCAATCCTAAGAGGGATATTTATATCTTTAAATGCCTATATTAAGAAATTAGAAAGGTCACAATTAAACAACTTAATGCTTCACCTTAAGGCCTTGGAAAAAGAAGAACAAGGTAAACCAAAAATCAGAAGACTGGAAGAAATAATAAAGATCAGGGCAGACATTAATGAAATAGAAACCCTCCCCAAAAAAAAATCCAAGGAATCAATGAAAACATAATTGGTTCTTTGAAAGGATAAACAAGATTGATAAACCCTTAGCAAATCTGACCAAAACGAAGAAAGAAGAGACACAAATTAATAAAATTAGAGATGAAAAAGGCACATTACAACAGATACCAGAAAATTCAAAAAATGACAGGGACATACTATAAGAACATATACTCCACTGAGTTTGAAAATCTGAAAAATAGATTATTTCTTTGATTTATATGACCTACTAAAATTAAGTCAAAATGAGATTAACCACTTAAATAGAACTGTCAAAAGTCTGGAGAGCCAAACAGTTATCAAAAATATCCCCACTAAAAAAGTCCAGGCCCAGATGGATTCACTGGTGAATTTTACCAGACCTTCATGGAAGAACTAACATTAATGCATATCAAACTTTTCCATAAAATAGAAAATGAAGGAATCCTACCAAACTCCTTCTATGAAGCCAGCATCATCCTGATGCCAAAACTAGACAAAGATAGAACAAAAAAAGAAAATTACAGACCAATCTCCCTCATGAACATAGATGCAAAAATTCTCAACAAACAGAATACAAGAATATATCAGAAAGATCATTCACCCCAACCAAGTAGGGTTTATCCCAGAGATGCAGGGATGGTTCAACATACACAAATCGATAAATGTAATACATTATATAAATGGACTGAAGGACACAAATCATCTGATCATCTCATTAGATGCAGAAAGGCATTTGGCAAAATCTAACATCGCTTCATGGTAAAAGTCCTACTGAAAGTGGGAATAGAAGGAACATATCTCAATAGAATAAGGGCTATTTATGACAAACCTACAGCCAATATAATACTAAATGGTGAAAAAATTGAAGCTTTCCCCTAAAATAGCATCAAGCAAGGGTGTCCATTGTCCCCACTTTTTATTTAATATAGTACCAGAAGTCTTATCCATAGCAATAAGGTAAGAGATACACATAAAAGGATACAAATTGAAAAGGAAGAGATCATGTTAATCATTATTTGCAGATGATATGATTCTATACATAAAGGACCCTAAAGACTCTACCAGCAAACTGTTAGAGCTGATAAACACTTATAGCCATGTAGCAGGATACCAAATAAACACATAGAAATCAGTAGCCTTCCTATATGCTAACAGTAAACATGCTGAGTATGAAATCAGAGAATCACTCCCATTCACAATTGCATCAAAACTAAATAAATAAATAAAGTACCTTGTAATAAACTTAACCAAGGAAGTGAAGGATCTCTACAATGAAAACTTTATAACACTCAAGACAGAAATTGCAGAAGACATTAAGAAATGGAAAGACATTCCTTCCTTCTTCTTGGATTAGAAGAATCAATACTGTGAAAATGGCAATCTTACCAAAAGCAATCTACACATTTAATGCAATCCTAATTGAAATTCCAATGGTATTCTTTACAGAAATAGAAAAAAACAATCTTAAAATTCATTTGGAAGCACAAAAATAACAACTCAAATATCTAAAACTATTTTAAACAACAAAAATAAGGCTGGTGGTATCACCATACCTGATTGTAGCCTATATTACAGAGCCAGAGTAACAAAAACAGCATGGTATTGGCACCAAAACCTGCAAGTAGATCAATGGAAGAGAATAGAGTACCTAGATGTAAATCCGGGTAGCTACAGCCACCTGATCTTCAACAAAAATGCCAAAAATACTCATTGGAAAATAGACAGCCTCTTCAGCAAATAGTGCTGGGAAAACAGGATATGTATCTGTAGAAGGATGAAAATAGATCCTTATCTCTCTCCATGCACAAGAATTAAGTCCAAATGGATCAGACCTTAATATCAGACTGGAAACTCTCAAACTGCTAGAGAGGGAAAAGGAGATAAAACCTTCAGCATATTGGTATTGGCAAAGACTTTCTGAATATAATCCCAGTTGCTCAGGAAATAAAACCACTGATCAACCACTAGGACCTCATGAAATTACAAAGCTTTTGTAAAGCAAAGGACACTGTGAATAGAGCAAATAAGCAACCTACAGAATGGGAGAAAATCTTTGCCAGCTATTCATCTGACCAAGGATTAATATCCAGGGTATACAAAGAACTCAAAAAGCTAAGTAAAAAAATAAAACAACCCAATTTTTAAAAAATGGCCTGAGCTGGGTGTGGTGGCACACACCTTTAATCCCAGCACTCAGGAGGCAGAGGTAGGAGGATCACCGAGAGTTCAAGGCCACCCTGAGATTACATAGTGAATTCCAGGTCAGCCTGGAGCAGAGTGAGACCCTACCTCAAAAAAAAAAAAAAAAAAAATGGCCTGGAGAGATGAATTAGCAGTTAAGGTGCGTTCCTGCAAAGCCTAAGGACCCAAGTTCGATCTCCAGGTCCCACGTAAGCCAGGTGCACATGGCGGTGTATGCATTTGGAGTTCATTTGCAGAGGCTAGAGGCTTTGACATGCCCATTCTCACTCTCAATATCTCACCCTCTCTCTGTCTCTAATAAATAAGTAAAAATAAATTTCAAAAAAATTTGAAAATGGGCTATGGAACTAAATACAGAGTTCTTAAAAGAAGAAATACACATGGCATATAAACATCTTTAAAAATATTCTACATCCCTACCTATTAGGGAAATGCTACTTTGAGATTCCATTTCACTCCTGACAGAATGGCTACCATCATGAAAACAAATGACAATAAATGTTGGCGAGGATACAGAAAAAGGGGAACACTTCTACACTATTGGTGGGAATGTAGTCTGGTACAACCATTGTGGAAATCAGTGTGGAGGTTGTTGAGACAGCTAAAAATAGATTTACCATAGGACTCAGCTATATCACTCCTAGGTATATATCCTAAGGACTCATCTCACTACCTTAGAGATAACTTGCTCAATCATGTTTATTACTGCTGTCTTCACTGTAGCTAGGAAACAAAACCAGCCTAAATGTTCCTCAACTGATGAGTGGGTAATGAAGATGTGGCACATTTTTACCATGGAGTTCTACTCAGCAGTAATGAAAAATGAAATTATGAAATTTGCAGGAAAATGGATGGATCTGAAAAGGATTATACTTAGTTAGGTAACCCAGGCCCAGAAATCCAAACTTCACACGTTCTCTCAAATATATGAATACTAGCTACAAATGATTGGACTTCTATGTGAGTTGGAATAAAACTCAGTAACAGAGGCCAGTAAGCTAGAAAGGGGATATAAGGGGAATAAGGGAGGGTGCGGGGGGACTTAATAGGATGTTATTGTATATATTTAAGTACAAAAACAGACTAATGGGGGCTGGGGAAATGGCTTAGCAGTTAAGGCATTTGCCTGCAAAGCCTAAGGACCCTGGTTTGATTCCTCAGGGCATGCTTAAGCCAGAAGTGCAAGGGGGCACATGCATCTGGAGTTCGTTTGCAGTGGCTAGAGGCCCTGGCATGCCCATCCTCTCTTTCTCTCTCTCTGCCTCTTCCCCCCCCCAAATAAATAAAATAAATTAAAAACAGATTATTGGGAGTGGAAAGGTGTTGCAGTCAGGTTCACATTGCTGGCAGAAATCACCCAACCAAGCTTGTGGGAAAAAAGGTTTATTTTGTCTTACAGACTCAAGGGGAAGCTCCACGATGACAGGGGGAAATGATGGCATGAGCAGAGGTTGGACATTACCTTCTGGCCAACATCAGGTAGACAACAGGAACAGGAGAGTATGCCAAACACTGGCAAGGGGAAACTGGCTATAACACCCATAAGCCTGCCCCCAACAATGCACTGCCTCCAAGAGGCATTAATTCACAAATCTTTATCAGCTGGGAACCTAGCATTCAGAACACCTAAGTTAATGGGGGACATCTGAATCAAACCACTACAAAAGGCCTACGTGAGGTCAGGTATAAGATTGAGTAAAGGAAAGGTGGGAGAAAGGCTAATCAAAGTCTAAGAGGGTATGAATAAGTCATATGGAAACCTACTTTTTTGGACAATGGAACAACCAGAAGCCATAAATTGATATTAGAAATTTTTTTAGTGCCAGGGTTGGGATAACCTTCAAGTAAGTTGTTGGCTGGGGAGGTCCCTGATATCCCAAAACATTACAGGCCATTGCCGAGGCTCTCAGTTGCCCACCATGAATAGATGGTAAGACCCTATTGCTGATGAATTCACATATTTGGGCTGCAAGTTCCCTGAGAAATCCTACTAGAGCTGAGCTGAAAACCTCCTCCATGTAGACCAGCTGAAAGCTAGAAAAAGCTCCACTGCCTGCAGTTCAATGGGAGAGAAGGAAATCACCAGTGGAAATACTCAACAGTGGACACTGAAAACCTTAAGTTTGGCCAGCCAGGCCAAATGAACCAATGGGTGCAATAGTGGCATGTCTGTTATGAAGGAAACTAGCTTCTCTCTATTTGGACTGGAGGCCCTCTCCTTGGGAGGGAATATATGCCTGGTACTGAAAACCTACAACAGGGGTAGTCATGAGCCCTAGAGGTGTAAACTTCTGCTGGTGTCTGGCTAAATGTATATGCTATGCTCACCAAACTGCCCAGTAAGTTCTTCTCTTAATGTTCATACCCATATATTAATGCTACTCTCACATTTGGTTAGAGAAGCTTTCCTTTTCAGATGGTGGTGACCTTAGGATGGCTCAAAATGCACCATGGTGCAGAGAAGAAGTGATAGAAGAGTGTTCAGCACTGAAATATCTCTATCACACCTTTCCAAGGCTCAGGGTCCATTGTGGAAGAGGTGGTGGAAAGAATATAAGATCCAAAGGAAGAGTAGGACTCCTTACATAGTGCTCCACCAGACACAAAATGGCCTGGATATCCATGACCTTGCAGTGCTTGACACTACCTGCACAAGACCCTCATAATAGGAGGAAAAGGTGATGACATCAAAATAAAAGAGAGAATGATTGAGAGGGGAGAGGGGAAAATTTATGATGGAGAGTGGAGCTGCAAAGGGGAAAGTGGGGGGGAGGGAGGGAATTGCCATGGGTTATTGTTTATAATTATGGAAGTTGTCAATAAAAAAAAAAACGAGAAAAAATGCAAAGGGAGTAGACAGGGGAGGAAGTAAGTTATAAAATTTAACTATGAACATATGACTTGATATCTAAATACAGGCCATTATAATAAATTTAAAAATTCAATGTCTCTGGCTGGAAAGATGGCTTAGTGGTCAAAGGCACTTGCTTGCAATGCTTGATAGTCTGAGTTTTGATTCCCCAATATGCATGTAAAGCCAGATGCACAAAGTGGCCCATGCATATGGAGCTCATTTGCAGTGGCAAGAGGCCCTGTCACACTCATTCTCTCTCTCTCTCTTACTCTCTCTCTCTCTACATACAATTAAATAAATAAATTTTTAAAGTTCAATGTTTCAAACACATGGCCACATCCCACTCCTTTCTCTGAAATTATTTGCCAGATAACTAGCCTATGTACTCTCTTTTGCCAAGATTCCACAGAAAGCATTTCCACTCTTTTTTTCAATGCATAATCTAAATGTATAAGTATAGTATGTGCGATTTTTCAAAATACCATGGTGATCTTTCATACTTCTGCAAACATGTCAGAGCTCATTGACAACTACTGCTGTCTTTCAATTTTCTGCTTTCCATGTAGACTTATCTGTTAGATAATCTGTCTGTCATCCATCTTCCCACCTATGTATCATCTATGATGTCAATCCATACGTGTAAAAGTAAGAAAATCCATTTGTGTAAACTATGAACTTCTAACAATACCATGAGTATTTGTTGTCTTGTGACCTCATAGTGTTA
Organism: Orientallactaga sibirica; assembly: GCA_036365145.1. Classification (NCBI taxonomy): domain Eukaryota; kingdom Metazoa; phylum Chordata; class Mammalia; order Rodentia; family Dipodidae; genus Orientallactaga; species Orientallactaga sibirica. The sequence continues at coordinate 904,316 of JAEOAD010000556.1, read as the reverse complement.
TTTTTATATTTTCTAGAATCAAAACATCTATTTCACCTATAACAAGAGTAAAAGCTTGTTTTTGTTCACCCCAAATGTTTTTCTTCCTTCTGGATAACTTCAGCAGCCCAGATTCAGTTAATGGCTGGCACAATATCTTAGTGGGTAGTGTGGTCACCTTGTTGGGTTTGTCTAGCTCTTGGGAAGTTCATCTTTTCCCTTGCGTGATCTGCTGAGTGTTTTACAGAGATGTGATTTTATGCAGCATTGTCATTCCCACAGCAACTGCAGACTCTTCCTTACATTCACAGCAGCCTTTCTTAGCAATCTCTTCTTCATTGATGTGCATCAGATGACAGTTGCCACTTAGAAGATGAAATTTCTCAGTAAACAAACACTGTTTTCCAGGGATAGACAGCATAATTCTTTTCCTGGCATGTGTCTTAGGATAGTGAGACAGAGCTGCTTGTTGCTATGGCAATTTGCACTACATTTGCCATCATGAACTGAAGGTTCCACACTGTTCATGTTGGGGTCTTTTGGGTATTGCTACCTGGCATGTACCACTGAGCTGCCTTTCTGTGAACCAAAAAGTAGACACTGTTTTGATAAAAAGACTTTTCTATAATGATTAAGCTTATCTGCTTATATACCTGTGTTTTGGAAATCCTAGGTCTCATCAAAAGTGGACTCTGTGGCTGGGCATGGTGGTGCACGCCTTTAATCCCAGCACTTTGGAGGCAGAGGTAAGAGGATAGCCATAAGTTCAAGGCCACCCTGAGACTACCTAGTGACTACCTGTTCCAGGTCAGCCTGGGCAAGAGTGAGACCCTACCTCAAAAAAACAACAAAAAAAGTGGACTCTGTCACTTATCTGTTTCCTTCTTTTGCTCATATCTTACTCTATCGTGTTTGCTATTCTCCATCACCAAGCCCCTGGTGGGGCAGTCAAGGCATTCTCCACACTCTCAGCTCATATTGCTTCTGAGGTTCTGTTCTTTGGCCCATGAATTGTCAAGTACGTTTGGTCCTTTACCAGATTTCCAACTGGTAAATTGACTTCTGTGTTTCTTACTGCTGTGAATCTGTATTTTAATCCAATAATTTATAATCTGAGCATTAAAGATACAAAGGAAGCCATGAACATATTTTTTTCTTAAGCATAAAGCCTAAGAACATAAGTGTAAAACCTTTCTTAAATTTGTTAAAATATTTTTATTTGCAAGAAGGGAAAAAGAAAGAGAAAAAGAATGAATGGGTACACACCAGAACCTTCTGCCACTGCTAATGAACTCCAGATACATGCACTACTTTGTGCATCTGGCTTTAGGTGAGTCCTGAGGAACTGAACACAGGCCATCAGGCTTTAGAAGTGCCTTTAACCTCTGAGCCTTCCTTCCAGCTCCCTTTTTTCCAACATAAAACTTGCAACTTAGCAAGTAAGTCTAGTTAATTGTGGCAAAAATTGTTGCACAGAAAGTGATTAGCTTTAAAGCAAGCAAATTGGGATACTTTTTCTGAGGAGAAAAATACTAATTTTATTATATAAAATTACTACTTGTCTTGGTTCGTTATGCCTTTTATTGTGACCTTGAGCAAGCCACTTAGCAGCTCGGTGTTTGTAAATGTTTGTAAAGGTTAAATGATGCTGCCTACTTCTCAAAATCCATTTGTGATTCAGAGGTTAGAACTCTGAGCACCTCAAAGACAAGGAAGGTACTTTAAACAACAGCTCTTCTTGTATATTTCAATTTCCTTCTTTTAATGTTTAAAGTTCTGAAACATTATGATCAGCTGAAACTTACCAACTTGCCCTCAATGTGAAATAGGATTCCTCTTCCAGAGACAACTTTTCTAAAGAATACTAGTAATGTTCATCAACCCCAGCATTACCATTTTTCACACATAAACTTTGTTCATTCAATAGACTTGTTTGCATTCCTAAAATATGGCACAATGTGGAACACAATTCCCAGGAGAACATTGGTGTACAGAAAATTTAGTGTTTGCTGGATTTGCTGGAGAGAGGACAAAGGAAATTGTGACACATCAGAAAGCTCTTCCTAACACTAGGTATCATTAAATGCTGGAGGAGCAGAATGCAAAAGAAATATAATGTCTTCTTTCATTTGAATACACTTAAGTAGTAGGATGAATTAAAGAAATGACATGTTGTAGATAAAAGGATAGAGGAATTGATCATTCAGGATGTCCTCAAACCCCATCATGTAATAATTCCAGTCATTGTCAGCCAGCAAACATTGCCAAGTCTCTGCCTAATATTTAGCACTCAGGAAAGCCACCTATGTCTCCCAACTAGAATCAAAATCTATGCTGTATAATTTTTATGCTGCCTTATCTTTTATACTAAAATCTCTAAAGTGTCTTTCATGCATGTGCAAGTTGAAATAAGAGTGTCCAAAGATAGGGTATATGTTCTAAATCATCTTTGTCTACTCATCTTTTCATAATGTAAGGGATGACACTTGCTTTCTTCTCAGCTTTTCCATAGCTGTCATCATTTCTGCATTTCTGAGTGTATAGATGAGAGGGTTTAGCATAGGTGTGATCACTGTGTAAAAAACAGAGAATACCTTATCCACAGAGAAGCTGCAGAATGGCCTCAAGTAGATGAAGACACAGGGCACAAAGATCAAGCTGACCACTGTTAGGTGGGAGGCACATGTGGACAGTGCCTTGTGCTGCATACCCCAGCGGAGGCGAGTTCTCAGCGTGATCAAAATAACAGCATAGGATAACAGCAGGACCAAGAAGCAGACAAGAGACAACAGCCCACTGTTGAGGGCCATCAGCACCTCAACCTTGTAAGTATCTATGCAAGCTAACTTGATAACCTGTGGGACATCACAGAAGAAGTTGTCCAATTCATTGGGCCCACAAAAAGGCAACTGGATGACCAGGATTACCTGTGTGATAGAGTGGATGAACCCTCCCGACCAACAGGTAAGCACCAGCCAAAGACACAGATGGCGGTTCATGACTGTCAGGTAATGCAAAGGATTGCATATGGCAACATACCTGTCATAGGCCATGAGGGTCAGCAGAAACATTTCACTGGCTCCCAGAAAGTGCAGAAAGTAGATCTGGGCAAGGCAGCCAGGAAAAGATATGGTCTTGTCCTGCTGTAGGAAATCTCTTAACATCTTAGGCACCACAACACAGCTCAGGCATAGGTCAATGAAGGAAAGATGGCTCAGGAAATAGTACATGGGAGACTGGAGCAGGTGAGCATCAGATTGCACTGTTACCACTATTAAGAGGTTTGCCAGGACAGTAACAGTGTAAACCAACAAAAATGCTAAGAACAGAAATAGCTGTAGCTCCCAGGAGGATGATAGGCCCAGAAGTTTAAATTCTGTCACATCAGAGTCATTTTTATATTTCTTCAAGTCAAGAATACCAAGCCACCTAGGATAAGAAAAATGAAACTGAAATAAGAGATTTAGACCAAGGAAGGGTGATGAGAAAATGTTTTATATTCATCTTGTATACATGCCACCATGTTTACTGTATGGAAGACCATTAAGATCATACTAAATAAAAATATTTTTAAATGTGAATTTATACATCCTACCAAGGTTAATAACTATTATTAGGAAGCACAAATAACTTAGTAAAGATATAAAAGCTTATGTTCTTTTTATTATGATTGTTTTGTTGTTTTTGTTTATTTTCTCAGATCTCAAAGAGTGGGAAGTTTGTAGAGATTGGGTAAGAAAAAAATAAAATACTTTTAAAATATAGGGAAGCATCTGCTTGGAAAGGGTAGGACAATGACTACAAATCTCCTCTAGCAGTTCCATCAGCACAGTTTCCACTAGGAACAGGGACTAAAGGTAAACACCCATACCACTGAGGCAGGCACAGAAGTCCACCATTACCATTTTGTAAGAAATGATAATAGGAAAAGTTAGAATCACACTATGGGCTCTCACCAATCATGGAAACACAAGAGAAAATTAAAGACACATTTAGATATCTCTCCACCAGCCTTCCAATCTATAATCCCCTTCAGATCTAACATTGAGTGGGAATATCTTGAGTTACAAACAAAAAAATAAGAAACAGTGATAATTTACTCCACAGAAGAGTAAGTAAAAGAAACTCTAAGACATCAGAAAGCTCTGCATAACAGAGTCATTAGATGCTGGAGGAGTAGAATGCAAAAGACATGAAATGTTTTCTTTCATTTAAATGTAGTTAGGTAGTAGAATCAATTAAAGAAATTATGTGTTGTAGATAAAGGGACAGAGGAGTTAATCATTCAAGGTGTCCTCTAACCCTACTATGTAATAATTCCTATCATTTGTCAGCCAGTAAACATTCCTGAGTCTCTGACAAATATTTATCACTCAGGAAAGCTGCTTATGTCTCCCAACTATTAGCAAAATCCATGCTTTGTAAACTTTGTGCTCCCTTTCTTTTATTCCAAAATCTCTAAGTGGCTTTTATGCATGTGTCCAAAGACAGGATATATGTTCTAAATTATCTTTGTCTATTCATCTTTTCATCAGACAATGGAATCTTACTTGCTTTCATCTGTTTTTTCATAGCTGTTACCATGTTTGCATTTCTGAGTGCGTAGATAAGACAGCTTATAAGGCATAGGTGTTTTCACAGTGGAACAGAGGATATCTTAGTCACAAAAAAAAATCCATATACCTTATTATCTGAGTTATAACCAGGGTAGGACTGAAGTTATGGTTGTCATGGATTTCATTTTGCTGATTTAAGATATGCATTGTCTTCAGATAATAAAAAATCATAATCCTGATCAATGCAAAATGTACTTTCATAATTTATTAAAATTGATATGTTTAGTAGTGCCATCTTCCAGCTTCCTGACCAGAGAAAGAAACTTAGCCTGTGACTATTCTATGACATGAAAACAGCATTATGTCTTCTAGCCTGACTCTCCACTGATAAGATCATCTTCCACCACAATGTAATTGATCTGGCCAAGAATGTAAATCAGCGTAGTTGTTAGGAAGAGTATGAATGTTTCTCAAAGAATATAATAAGAAGTGCCATATGATCCCATAACCACTTCTATGGGGTCTATATCCAAAGAAAATGAAATTGGCGTATTGCTGCACTTCTATATTCATGTCAGCACTAGTCACAATATACAGGAAATGTAAACCAGCTATTCATTACCTGATGGATAAAGATGTAGTACATATACACAAAAGAATACCAATTTTAAAAAGGTGAAATTCTGCTATTTGCAACAACATGGATAGAATGGGGGAAACTTTCACAAAACTGAAAGAAAAGGTTTTAAGTCTTCACCCAAATGAAATGATGTTTGTGGAAACAGTTACATTAGCTTGATCTGAGCATTATGTAATACATACATATGCAAAGCATCATATCACCTTCTCCCACTGATATGCATAATTATTCTTTTTATGTGTAAATTAAAAGTAAATATGATTTTAAATTTTCCCTTGCCAAAGTTCTGCAGGGCCAGAAGAGGAGAATTGAAAATTCCAGCTTCACGCTCACAATCTCCAGCAGCAGGAGAATCTGCTTCTTCTCTACAAGGTCTAGTGCCCATTTCCTTTTTCATACCTTAAGAATAACAACAAAATGCTTTCAGTTCACAAAGTACACTAAAGAAATTGAGAGTGCTTAAAGGTTCCAACTTCATAGAAAAAAGAAAATAAGTATTCTCAAATAACTGTGAACTTAGGAACAGATGGTCTCTGATTTTTTAAAATATATATCTGGAAATGGTGATGAGAAAAATATTAATAAAGGAAGTAACATTTTCTCATGCAATTTATGTTTTTTAATGTAATATACTATGTTTGGTCTTCAGTTAGTTTATTTTTTTGATATTGTGCTACAAGTATTATTAGAGGAACAAATGAATCACCAGCAATAGAAAATATTTTTGAGTTGGAATTTAAATGCTATCTGAATTCTTTTTGGTGATAAGTGTTACTTTTTTAAGTTTCTTCTAAAAAAAACAAGAAATGGTCAGCCATTAGTTAGAGGTGGTACTTATAGGTGCATTTCCTATGGAGAAAGGCATAATTTTGTTTTTGCAAGAAATTGTTTCAGATATTGCCTTTTAAATTGTGTTTGGGGAACATGAAGAAGATTTAGCCAAAACAAGCTGAAATAGAAATTTGGGGATGGAAAGATGGATCAGCAGTTAAGATGATTGCCTGCAAATATTAAGAACTCAGGTTCCATATCTCAGTACCCATGCAAGCCAGATGCACAAGGTGGTGCATGCATGCATCTGGAGTTCATTTGCAGTGGCTATAGGCCCTGGAATGCCCATTCTCTCCCTCACTATCTTTCATCTATCTCTCATCTATCTATCTATCATATATCTATCTATCTATCAAAAATACCTGCCTCTTTCTTTTACTGTCTCTACATATCTCTCAAATAAATAAATAAATATTTTTTAAAGAAATAGAAATGAGAATCTAAAAGGAACTATTATAGAATTAGGCAGTCTTACGGCAATATTGTCACAGTCCACTTTAGGTATCTAAAGTCCTACCTTATCCAAACTTTATAATGACCTTTCAAAGTATCCTCAGCCCTATAATACCTTCATGATATAGGACTTTTACTTTTCTATGAGTGTTTTTCTAAACTTAAAAATCTAGACCTAAGCCGGGCATGGTGGTGCATGCCTTTAATCCCAGCACTCAGGAGGTAGTAAGATTGCTATGAGTTCAAGGCCACCCTGAGACTACATAGTTAATTCCAGGTCAGCCTGGATCAGAGTGAGACCCTACCTCAAAAAACAAACAAACAAACAAAAAAAAATCTAGACCTAAAATTCAAGTAGTTTTCTAAGTATTAAATGATGTATACCAGAGTATATCGAGAAAAAGACCAAATGAAAAAGTCTCCTAGAAAAGAGTAAAATCATTTTAAAATATCAAAGATATATGCTCAGGGAAGCAAAGGGAGTTTGAATACACATGTAGATGGAACTTACATCATTATCAGGAGCTATGTGCTTTAAAAGAGAGATTGTGTATTCATCTCACAAGCCCCTTCACATTCTCAGGCTAGGAAACAGCATCTTCAGATGGCCATCACAGTTGCTCAGTCTCTGCCTTAATCACTTCCTTATCAGCCCTAATTAAAGGAATGTTGATCAAAATATGTCCTGTCCCTAAGGCTCTGGGTGTGTATAAGGTTCTTATGGTCATTATACCATTGCTCAGCCTAATGAGCCTTGGGATTTCTGAAGCTGCCATTGTTTAACTTGGCTATATCTCAGTTTCTGCTCGAAAGCTGACCTGGGCACCAAAACTCTCAGGCCTAGGTCATATTACAGCCCATTCTTTTATTTACTTTTGACTGATTAATTTGAGACTTCATCAGTGACCCAATTTCCATAACTCTGTCCTTCTCTGAGTGACAAAATTCCTGCTTGGTTCTCTCTCAGTGATGCTCCCTGGAATGACAGAAGCTGATGTCGACATCAATCAGCCCTGGCACTTATAGAAAAAAAAGATCCTTCATACCACCACAGAACCTTGATGCCTTTGTATCTTGATAACACTTCTAGAAACACAGCTGGAGGCGCTTAATTATGGATCTTATTGAGTAAATACAGCTGTTGTCCTTAATCATTGAATATTTTTACAAATTATTTTCATCAAAGTGTAATTTTTTTCCAAGGTAAGGTCTCACTCTAGCTCAGGCCGACCTGAAATTCACCATGTAGTCTCAGGGTGGCCTTGAACTCACTGTGATCCTCCTACCTCTGCCACCCAAATGCTGGGATTAAAGGCATGTGCCACCACACCAGGCAATTTCTTTATATTCTAATATATAATTCTCAATTGAATGATGAGCACATATCAGAAACTGTATTTGACTCATAAAGGAGAGATAGCCGAATAGTAATGAACTTGAAAGCATTAAAAAATGTGATTTGAAGCCAAGTGTGGTAGCACACACCTTTAATCCCAGCACTTGGGAGTCAGAAATAGGAGGATCACCATGAGTTTGAGGCCACCCTGAGACTACAGAGTGAATTCCAGGTCAGTCTGGGCTAGAATGAGACCCTACCTCAAAAAAAAAAAAAAGGAAGGAAGGAAGGAAGGAAGGAAGGAAGGAAGGAAGGAAGGAAGGAAGGAAGGAAGGAAGGAAGGAAGGAAGGAAGGAAGGAAGGAGGAGGGAAAGAAAGAAAGAAAGAAAGAAAGAAAGAAAGAAAGAAAGAAAGAAAGAAAGAAAGAAAGAAAGAAAGAAAGAAAAGAAAGAAGATTCTGAATAATCACAACAAAAAGAACAATGAAATAAAATTTATAAATTATATGAATTTCAGTCAATACTTTTAAAGGAAATACAACCTTAACTCTTTTAGACCACACACAAAAGAAAATGAACAGAGTTTTGAAGACCTCAACTTAAATAGTAATAAATAGTAAGTTTAGCAATAATATACCACTAGGTCAGATGAGATGTAGGCTTGTTAGTGCCTAAATATGACATTAAGAGGTAATATAATCACCACTTTACCTTCCTTAAAGTTTTAAATGTTTTTTTTTTATTTAAGAAATTGTCATAAACACTCTCCAAAATTCTAATTCACAAATTTTATCACAATGTCATAAGAACCGGAGAAAGACTTATTAGGCAGTTGGGGAAGGGAGACCAACAGTAAGCCATTCCTGGCACCATTAACAGGACTGCTTGGCCAGAGGCCAGGATATCATTAATGCTTTGGGATTTTTTTTTCTCTTTTTCTCTGTTCTTTTAAGTCTCTTAACTAGCAAGAAACTAATGAGCAGTTGTCTGGACACCTATGTGAACTATGGTTGGACTACACAGCCCATCTCTTCTTACCTCAGCTTAGTTATTTCAGAGACCACTTTCCAATTTAAACAAAAGCTTTATTACTCCTTGAACAAAGCCAGTCAGTGACAACTTTCTTTGGGTCCATCTACTATGGAAGCACTTCTCAGGAGAGCTCAACCTGCTTTCTTTGTTATATCATTCTTTATCTGCACAATAAAGTTGGCTTCTTATCTGCAATAAGCTTTTCTTTAAATTTCCTACCCTGACTAATAAAATTTCTCCATTTAAACTCTTGCTTTGTATTCCATGAGATTCATTTTTCGAGTTTATGAGACAAGGAACCAAAGCCACTGACTCCATGGAGCTTTGGTGAACATTGTCTATCACGCTACTTCCTGAGTTACGGTCCACCCAAGAGTCGAGATAAGATTCTGTCACTCTTCACGACTTGTTCAATAACACTTAAATGGTACTTACCTGAATTTATTTATGTATGTACAGCATGAAGTTTAATTAACACAAGCAAGTTTCTTTGTCATATAGACAGCAATCACATTCAACCAGAGAAGTAACTTCCATTTGACAGTGACATAAGTGCTCCAAGACAGCATTATCAATTACCTTAAAAAAAAAAATCTCAGAGATTTCTTTTTAGTGCTTTTAGTACTTGTCTACTCAGAGACTGAAAAACTAAAATGGTACATTAATATAAGTTCGATTGTGCTACATAGCTTCAAATGTAAAGGAATCTCTCATTTCTCAACATCCCTCGAATTTTTGTAAAGTGTTTGGCCTGTCAGAGAATAACATTACCAGCTAGCTTGGCGAAGGGTTATAGATACTATTCCTATATATGCAGTATAATCATTTTCCAGAAAGTATTCTGCTGGCCATTGTTAATTTTAAAGACAATAAACAAAAGTCTACTCTTGAGTTCGATTGGTAGCGGGAGCGGAGAGCGGACCCCAGAGAGCCCTGAGCAGCCCCACCGCCGCCAGGGGCCTAGTTACCATCACACCCCGGGAGGAGCCGCAGCTGCCGCAGCCGGCCAGAGTCACCATCACCGCAACCACGAGCAGCGAGGCTGAGAGCCAGCAGCCGCCCGCCGCCCCCGCCCTCAGCGCCGCAGACACCAAACCCGCACCACGGGCAGCGGCGCAGGGAGTGGCGGCCCGGGGGGCCTCACACCGGCGGCGCCTGCCAGTGGGGACAAAAAGGTCACTGCAAGGAAGGTTTTAGGAACAGTAAAATGGTTCAGTGTAAGGAATGGATATGGTTTCATCAACAGGAATGACACCGAGGAAGATGTTGTACACCAGACTGCCATAAAGAAGAATAACCCCAGGAAGTACCTTCGCAGTGTAGCAGATGGAGAGACTGTGGAGCTCGATGTTGTTGAAGGAGAAAAGGGTGCGGAGGCAGCAAATGTTACAGGCCCTGCTGGAGTTCCTGTTCAAGGCGGTAAATATGCAGTAAACCTTAACCACTATAGACGCTATCCAGGTCATAGGGGTCCTTCACATAATTACCAGCAGAATTACCAGAATAGTGAGAGTGGGGAAAAGAATGAAGGATCGGCGAGCTTTCCTGAAGGCCAGGCCCAACAACGCCTGTTCTACTGCAGGCGGAGGGTCCCATCTCACTACATGAGGAGGCCCTATGGGCGTCGACCACAGTATTCCAACCGTCCTGTACAGGGAGAAGTGATGGAGGGTGCTGGCAACCAGGGCGCAGGAGAGCAAAGTAGACCAGTGAGACAGTATGTATCAGGGTTATAGACCACGATTCCGCAGGGGTCCTGCTCGCCAGACAGCCCAGTGCACAGGACAAGGAAAATCAAGGAGATGACACCCAAGGTCAGCAGCCACCTCAAGGTAGGTAGCGCAGCAACTTCCATTATCAACGCAGAGGCCCACGGAAGCCTAAACCTCAAGATGGCAAAGAGACAAAAGCAGCTGATCCACCAGCTGAAAATTCACCAGCTCAGAGACTGAGCAGGGCTGAGCTGGGTAAATGCGGACTTACCATCTTTACCATCATCCGGTTTAGTCATCCAACAGGAAGAAATGAATATGAAATTCCAGCAATAAGAACTGAACAAAAGATTGGAGCTGAAGACCTTAAGTGCTTGCTTTTTGCCCGTTGACAGATAAACTAGAACTATCTGCATTGTCTATGCAGCATGTTTTTAGCTAAAAGTCTCTTTTTGGTAATGACAAACGTGTTTTTTTTAAAAGCCTGTTTTTTCTCAATACACCTTTAAAGGTTTTTAAATTGTTTCATATCTGGTCAAGTTGAGATTTTTAAGAACTTCATTTTTAATTTGTAATAAAAAGTTTACAACTTGATTTTTTTCAAAAAAAAAAAAAAAAAGTCCACAAACAGCAAGCACCTGTTAATAAAGGTCTTAAATAATGTCAACAAAGTCTACTCTTGCATTACTATAATATAATAATAAATAATTTTTGTTTGTAGCTTTTTATTGACAACCTCCATACATATAGACAACATACAATGATCATAACCCCTTTGTGGTGGTTTGAATGTAAATGAATGGGTCCATAGAGTCATGTATTTTTAATTAATATTCTTCCTTAGTCTTCATCAGGCAGAGCCCTGCTTGAGTAGGTGTGTCACTGTGGGGTGGATATTGAGTCTAGCCCTTAGGTGTGTAGAGAGCCAGCTTGAGCACTAGAGGTGTTCTCTCTCTCTCTCTCTCTCTCTCTCTCTCTCTCTCTCTCTCTCATAGATCTGTAGGTATATGATGAAGTGAGCCAGCTTCCTCTGCCATAATTGTGCTTCTCCTGGAACCTGTAAGCCTGTAATAAACCTTTTCCTTCCATAACCTGCTTCTTGTCAGTTGTTTGTCCCAGCAATGAAAAGGTAACTACAGCACACTCATCCACTTTTCCTATTACCCAAACCCCCTCTCACTGAATCCCTTCTTCTTTTCAACTAGTCACACTTCTATTTTTTTGGTTGTTGTTGTTTGGTTTTTTGAGGTAGGATGTCACTTTGGCTCAGGCTGACCTGGAATTTACTATGTAATCTCAGGGTGGCCTCAAACTCATGGCAATTCTCCTACCTCCTACCTCCTACCTCCCAAGTGCTGGGATTAAAGGCATGTGCCACCATGCCTAGCTCACTCTTCTATTTTTATGTCATCATTTTTCCTCCTATTGTGCAGGTCAAATAGGGAAGTATAAGCCACTCTGAGGTCATGAATATCATGGAAGACAGCATTACAAATCACTCTTTCTCTTCCTTTGACTCTTTACATTCTTTTGACCACCTCTTCTGCCATATTCCCTGAGCCTTGGAGCATGTCATAAATATGGCTAACTTAATGCTGAACATTCTATTGTCACTTCTCAGCACTTTGATGTTTTTAAAAAATATTTTATTTATTTACTTATTATTTATTTATTTGCAAAGGTAAAGGGAGACAGAGAGAGGGAAAAATGAACACTAGCATGCCAGAGCCTCTAGCCAGTACAAACAAACTCCAGGTGCATATGCCACTGTGCATCTGGCTTTACGTGGGCTCTGAAGAATAGAACCTAGGCTGTAAGGCATTTTAGGAAAATGCTTTAACAGCTGAGCCCTTTTATGGGTTTTGAGTCTCCCCAGTGATCACTGCCATATGAAAAGAGAAGCTTCTCTAACCAAAAGTGAGAGTAGCATTAATATATTGGTACAAACATAAGTATTTAGAGGGCAGTATGGTGGGTATTATATATCCATTTAGCCAGACAACAGTAGTAGTTTTCTCCCTAGGACTTATGACCTCCCCAGTCACAGATAGATTATTGATTAGGTTTTCAGTACCTGGCAGGAATTCTTTTCCTTGGAGCAGACCTCAAGTCTAATCAAAGAGCAGCTTAGGGAGGAATGATATACACAGGTAGATGAAAGTTCTTGGCTTGGGAAGTCAGATCTCATAGTCAAATCTCCCCTTGAAGTTCCATTAGCACAGTTTCCAGGAACCTTGTATGAGATACAGTCATCTGGATTTTTTTTTTTTTTCAGAAAAGCTCAAATCTGTGATAGGCTGAGAATTAATAGGTCTTTACTCCAGATAAAAATTTGTCATTTTTTTTTCTGTAAACAATATTTTCACTAGAATAGTTTACACTGTACTGTGGTAATGTTTTCAATGAGCAAAGGTAGAAAATAAGCCCAATATAATTTATTCTTAGAAAATTTTAATTACAGTTAATATAAGCTAAGGCAAATAAAGTATTCTGTTCAAACATCTATAACTTGCTGTAGCATCTCAAATTTTTCCTGTTTTCATTTTATTTCACCTTTAATCCCATTACTCAGGAGGCAGAGGTAGGAGGATCGCCATGAGTTCAAAGCCACCCTGAGACTACATAGTGAATTCCAGGTCAGCCTGGGCTAGAGTGAGACCCTACCTCAAAAAAAAAAAAAAAAAAAAAAAAAAAAAAAAAAAAACCCTGCATCCATTATCTTGCACTTCTTTTCATCAATAAACAGTATTGCCTTAGCTTTCATGTTAGTTTCAAATTTGGACAAAGCAGTTTTTTTACTCATGGGCATAGAAAAAAACAGGTGTTTGACATTTGAGACTTGTCTGGCACACATAAGTATCTCAGTAGAATAGTTACAAGTACTTTGTTCACATGCCTCTTCACATTTCTTGAAGTAGCAAAAATAATCATGGCTTATATTGGTTTAAAGATAGCTAGCCGGGCATGGTGGCACACGCCTTTAATCCCAGCATTCGGGAGGCAGAGGTAGGAGGATCACCAAGAGTTCGAGGCCACCCTGAGACTACATAGTTAATTCCAGGTCAGCCTGGACCAGAGTGAGACCCTACCTTGCAAAAAAAAAAAAAAAAAAAGATAGCTAAATATTCTATCAAACTTTTAATAGTTAAGTTAGTGACATCTAAAATTAAGAGACAAATAAAAGATATGCCTGATAACTGATATTTTGTATTTTTTTCTTATTAACAACTTTCTAGATATATAATTAACCCAATTTTTGGTCATACAGCTAACACACGATGCTTGAAGTCATGAATTACATGATAACAATAAACTGCAACACAATTACTATTCATATCAATATTAATCAGAACCATTCATATCAATCACAAAATACACTTTATGTGAAAATTGGATTTTGTATTTTGATAATATGAGACATAGAATTAATGTTAGTTCAACTCTTTGTAAAGTCAGTAAAGGAAGATTATATATATCAGAGTGATTCGTTTTGTATTAATAAACTAAGAAAAGTCTTACAAAAATAAATTGTATATTTGTTTCATATTATAGTCTGATAGAAAATGTAGACAAACAGCATAATAGCTGTTTATAAATTGAGATGATCAAATTAATTTGACTTGACCAAGGATTCATTCTAAATCACTGAACATTTTCTTATATACAAATTCTCCTGGAGAAGTTTCTTTAGTTTCATTGTGGTCCTTAATTTTCTTGAAAGACTGAGACATTCAGATTGTTAGAACTTTAATTTCTCTTCTGGGAATTCTTTCTTATTCTTAACATATTCTTCATAAGCTATTGATAATGAAGGTGCTGTCAACTGAAGAGGCTTAAATTCCTATATGGATTTTTCCAGGAATAAGAAACTATTTGACACACCAAGAAAGATAAAATTTTTTCACAAAAATAACTTGCAGATTTAACTTATATATCGAGTCACAGATGAAACTAAATATGAACACAGATAAATATGTGAACAATGACTATAGAAAAAAAGAGGTGCTCTTTGGGGAATGATTAATGTTTATTTAATTCAAAAACTAAAACCTAGGCTTTTATCCATTATTTAAATACACTACATACAGATGTCTCTGTCCCCTACTATTTTCCATTCATTTGGAACTTAGCACATCTCATCTAAGAAATACAGAGGGACACTTACAAGCTTGTACAGATGTCAAGTTCAACATAGGGCACAGGGTCAAAGTCTCTAAACCTAGAAGCAGATGGTAGCCAGAGGCTTACCATAGAGACATGACTAATGCCATATCCTCCCTCATTAAAGTAAAACAGATCTTTCAAACTTTTCCCTGAAATATAAATACACAGGAAAACCAGGCTCTGTTAGTTTCCAAGTAGAAGTGAGGTTTGACTTACAGATACAACTCTTTTTTTCTCTTTCACACTTGAAATAAAGACTAGATAGATAAAGGGCCAATGATCCTTGGCAAATAAGGATTCTATAAATGAACCTTATCTGTCCTGTCTGGTTCAAGAAACTCTGAAGCAGTCAGGTCAAGGAGACCAAAGGACTGCAGAGGCCCACTTTTGCTGTTTCTTCATTTAAGAGCTGCTCTTGGATCCAGGTATGTTTTCAGACCAGTTTTACTAGGTGAGTTTGTTGCCCTATTTTTTTGTTGTTGTTGTTGTTGTTTGTTTTTCGAGGTGGGGTTTCACTCTAGCTCAGGCTGACCTGGAATTCACTATGTAGTCTCAGGGTGGCCTTGAACTTGTGGTGATCCTCCTACCTCTGCCTCCCGAGTGCTGGGATTAAAGGCATGCACCACCACGCCTGGCTGTTGCCCTATTTTTGATTTCATGACTTTTTTTTTATCATTGTTGCAAAATCACTCTCTTTCTCTCTCTCAGTTGAAGTCAGATCCTTATACATGCTAGTAAATACTCTACCACTGATCCATATCCCTAGCCCTTTATGACATTTCCTTGGGAAAATGGTAGCTGGTATTAATGTTTATAAATTTGCCATCTGTAGTAAGTCTTTATTGGGCCATTTTTGTATGGCGAATGCCAAAAGCTAAGGTTCAGATTGACTACAACTAAACAGGCAAAACATACATAAGACTACTTTGACAAAGACAATTCTGAGGGCTGAGAGATGGCTCAGTAGGTAAAAGTGCAACCCAAGTGTGACACTGGGGTTGAGATCCCAAGAATCCACATGAAAACCTGGATGCAGAAGTGAGTGTCTGTAGTCCCAGTCCACCTATGCTGATATGAGTGGTGGAGACAGAATTTCCAGAAACTTGTGGTACAGTTACCCTGGTGTATACAACCAACAGGGAACAATTAAGAGACCCTGCCTCAAACAAGGTTGAAAGCAAGTACCTATACCCAGGGTTCTCCTGGCACCCATGTGTCTGCATACACATGCACACACAGAAAAGAAAATTATGGGGCTGAAGGGATGGCTTAGCAGTTAAGGCATTTGCCTACAAAGCCAAAGGACCCAGGTTCGATTCCCCAGGACCCACATTAGCCAGATGCACAAGGGGGCACATGTGTCTGGAGTTTCATTTGCAGTGGCTGGAGGCCCTGGTGCACCCATTCTCTCTCTCTTCCTCTCTCTCTATCAAATAAATAAAAATAAAATATTTTTAAAAAGAAAATAAAATTATGTAACGTGCCAAATAAAATGTAAAGAACTGTAATTTCCAAATGTATTTCATGCAACATCAATAATCAATACTGGAAATCATGAAAATTGTTCTAGAAAACAAAGCTGCTGTGTCGAAGTTAAGGGTCCCATCACTATACTATCTCATTGTGGAGACTCACCATATACCTCATAAAGGTTATAATACAGACTATACAAAAATTAATCTACTTAATTTTAATAAAAGTAATATCTGCCACATTTACTTCAACACCAGAATCAACACCAAACAAAATAGCGGGTTTCATCATAACATTTTCATATATGTAAATACAGTACTTTTATCACATTTCCCATTACCCACTGACCTCTCTTCCCCTCTCCCACTGGTCCCGTTCTCATTCCCTACCTAATAGTCCTCTTTCTGCTTCATGTCTTTATTTGTAGATCCCACATATGGGAGAATAAATGTGATACATGTCTTTCTGTGTCTGTTTTATTTTATTTAACATGATTATCTCAACTTCCATCTGTTTTCCTATAAATGATATGATTTCTTCTTCCTTAATAGCTGAGTAATATTTTCTTATATGGATGTGCACGACATCTTCTTTGTCCACTTGTCTATTTATGGGTATCTAGGCTGATTCCATAATTTGGTTATTGTGAATAAAAGCCAACTTTATATATTATGGTGTCTGAAATAGAGGGGATCATAAGAAGACTTTGAAAATATTTTTATAATGTCATTCTAGAAGAATCATATGAGATGAGTAAAAAAAAAAGAGCAGGTAACTAGCTACCTAACATAAAAGGAAGCCATTCTTACACTAGAATACTGGCAAAGGAAGTAAACAAATAAATGAATATATTGGACTTTCTAAGAGATTATGTGTTCTAGTCATTTTTCTCATTGCTATAATAAAAATAGCTGATAAATGCAAGTTAAGGAAGGAAAGCTTTATTTTTATTTTTATTCAGTTTTAGGGTACCATCCTTCATGGACACTGTAGGAAAAGCATGGCAACAAAAGTAGCTACAACTGTGGTGGCAGAAGCATGAAGACTGATTTCATTGCATCCACAGTCAGGAAGCACATTTGCATACTGGCCCCCACTATTGTACAATCTCCCTGATGAATACTGGCACAAAAATTTTAAATAACATACTTGCAATCTGAATTCAAGAACACATCAAAAAGACTATTCACCATGATCAAGTTGGTTTCATTCCAAAGATGCAGGGATGATTCAAAAATTCCCAAACTCATAAAGTTAATCATATAAATGGATGCAAAGACATAAATTGTATGATTATCTCAATATTTGCAGAAAAATCCTTTGGCAAATATCCAACATCCCTTTATAATAAAAGCCCTGAAGAGAGTGGAATTGGAGGGAACATATCTGTGGTGGTTTGAATGAATTTAAGAGGAACGGACTGTTGTCTGGTAAAGGAAATATGAGCAGCTTTGAATTCCAGGCAGAGACTGCATTTGCTTCAGCTGCATTTGTATGAGGCATTACCACCATTGAAATTGGGCCAGTTGCTCTGCACCAAGATGGTAGAAAGAGTACTGATTCATGCAGGGCATGCTGGCCCACACCTTTAATCCCAGCACTCAGGATTGCTGAGTTCAAGGCCAGCCTGAGACTACATAGCAAATTCCAGGTCATTCTGGGCTACAGTGAGACCCAACCTTAAAAAGAAAAGAAAAGAAAAGAAAGGGCTGGAGAAATGGCTTAGGGGTTAAGGCGCCTGCCTCCTAAACCTAAGAACACTGGTTCCAATCTCCAGCGGTTCCAATCTCCAGGTCCCACGTTTATCCAGATGCAAAGTGACGCAAGGGTGCAATGCCACACTTGACCACAAGGGGGCACACACATCTGGATTTTGTTCGCAGCAGCTGAGACACTGCTGGCGCGCCCATCTCTGTCTTCCTCTCCCCCCTCTCTCTCTGTCTCTCTCTGTGTCTCTCTCTGTGTCTCTCTCCAAAAATAATAGAAAATAAAAAATAAAAAGTTGAAAAAAGAAGAAAAAAAAGAAGAGTACCGATTCTCTTAAAAGACAGGGGCTTGAAGTCAGAGTATGACAGAGTTTTTCTGCTGCTCGAGGTTTCTGTGTCCTGGATTCACAGATTTGGCAGCCCACCTGACACTGGTTTGGGAAGTATGAAAATGAAGAAAGAGTGGGTCATTGGATTTGTAACACAGGTTTTTGGAGATGACCACTGGGTGATGTGGGACAGGGTTGAAATCTCAGCATGTAGGCTCTGTGAGGCAATGGCATGGAGCCAAAAATATCAACCATGGTTTGAAGTTGTCCCAGGAACTTGGAAATGCCAGGACTATAGGATGCCTGCCAAGGAAAGTTGCTTCCTCTGGCTCTCAAGTATTTCTTTTGTTTCTAGCAACAAGAAGCTAACGGCAACAATATCTCAACATTATGAAGACTATATACAATAAACCTATAGTGAACATCATGCTAAATGGAGAAAAACTTGAAATATTACAGCAGTAAGAAAAAAAAAACAAGAAAATAGAAGGAATATGTATAAGAAATGAAGAAGTCCAAGTACTTTTATTTGCAAATTATATGATTTTGTACATAAGAGACCCTAAAGTTCTTAGAGCTGATCAACACATTCAGCACAGTGGCAAGATACAAGCCTTTCTATACCAATAACAAACATACTGAAAAAGAAATCATGGAAACAATCTCATTCAAAAATTCCTTGGAAGCCAGGTGTGGTGGCGCACGCCTTTAATCCCAGCAATTGGGAGGCAGAGGTAGGGGGATCGCCGAGAGTTCAAAGCCACCTTGAGACTACACAGTGAATTCCAGGTCAGCCTGGGCCAGAGTGAGGCCTTACCTCAAAAAAACAAAAACAAAATCAAAAACAATATAAAACCTTGAAGTAAATGACTTCTATTGTGAAAACTTTAAAACACTGATGAAAGAAATTGAGGGTCTCCCATGCTCAAGGATTTGAAGAACTAATACTGTATAAATGGCTGTGAAGGTTTATATTTATTGTCAGCTTGACAGAACCTCAAATTAACTGAGAGGGATTGTGTAGACTAAGGTAGCCTCTGTGCACATCTGTGAGGGATCAACTTGATTAGGTTAATTAAGGTGGGAAGATCCATGTTACCTGTGGGTTGCACCATTACACTGGCTGGTGTCATGAACTATATCAAGAACAGAGGTGGATAAGTAGCAGCATTTATCACTCCCTGATTCTTCACTGTATGCTGAATGTAACAAGCTTCCACAAGCTATGCCACTGTGATTTCCCCACCATGATGGACTATAACCTGGAATTGTAAGCTGAAATAAAACCTTCTTCCCTTAACCTAACTTTTGGCAGGTACTTTGTCCCTGTAACAAGAAGTTGACTAATACAATAACCAGCCTACCAAAAGCAGTCTACAAATCCAGTGCAGTCCCAAAGAAAATTTCAGTACCATTCTTCTCATAATTAGAAAAAATATACTGAGGGTTGGGGAAATGGCTTAGCGGTTAAGGCATCTGCCTGTGAAACCTAAGGACCATTGTTCAATTCCCCAGGACCCAAGGGGGCGCATGCATCTGGAGTTCATTTGCAGTGGCTAGAGGCCCTGGTGCACCCATTCTCTCTTTCTCTCTATCTGCCTCTTCCTCTTTCTCTCAAATAAATAAATAAATATGAAAAAAAATTTTTTAAGAAAAAATGTCCTGAAAGTCATATGAAAGCAAAATATGTCAAAAAACAAAAGAAATGCAAGGCATGGTGGTGCACGCCTTTAATCCCAGCACTCAGGAGGCAGAGGTAGGAGGATCTCCACGAGTTCGAGGCCACCCTGAGACATAGTGAATTCCAGGTCAGCCTGGGCTAGAGCAAGACCCTACCTTGAAAAACAAAAAAAAAAAAAAAAACGAGAAAACAAATGTTGCTGGAGGTATCACGATACTTGATTTCAAATTATACTACAGATGCATGATAATAAAAGCAGAATGGTACTGGAAAAAAACAGACTTATAAATCAATAAAATAGAACAGGGGACCATATATAAGTACATGCAACTATAACACCTGACTTTTTAACAAATATATAAGAAATACATATTTTTACCAAACAGTACTGTTAAAAATTGGATATCAAGCTGGAGAGATAACTTAGTAGTTAAGGCTCTTGCCTTCAAAGCCTAAAGAACCAGGCTTGATTCCCCAGTATCCATGGAAGCCAGATGCACAAGGTGACACATGCATCTGGAGTTCATTTGCAGTGGCTAGAGGCCCTGATGTGTCCATTGTCTCTCTATCTGTCTCTGTATTTCACTTTCAAAATGTTTTTAAAAATTGGATATCTGGGACTGGAGAGATGGCTCATCAATTAAGGTACTTGCCTGCAAAGCATAACAACACGGGTTTAATTCCCAGTACCCCTGTAAAGCTGGATGTACAAAGTGGTGCATGCATATGAAGTTTGTTTGCAGCAGTCTCTCTCTTTCCCTTTCTCTCTCTCTCTCTCTCTCTCTCTCTCTCTCTCTCTCTCTCTCTCTCCTTCCTCTCTCCTTGAAAATAAACTAGTGTGAAATGTAAATGTCATAATGGGTATTAAAGCTCCTAAAACAATCTAGCATCTTGGAATTCAATAAATATTGCATAGGAATTGTGATTAATTTTTGTTTTCATGTTGCTTTGCCAGAATTGAAAGAAATCTCAGGATACCCTCCCAACCCTGCTGAAAGTCTTTTTACAACATACCTTTGAGGTGGAAAAGTGTAGAGAATAGCTTAACAACCTGGAATACAACTTAGCTTTGACAGCAAACATATCCTTTCCCTAATAATGCACCTAGCAACCTGTTGGTAATCTTTTGGGACCCCTACCTGCATTGAGCTGCAGACAGATCCTGTTCAAATAACAGAATAAGTCTCCCCGTCTCTAGAGACCCTTTTTGTGGTCAATGTATATTCAAATATGTTCTTAGATTTATTTAGGATCAAGAGATTAGGGGCAATCTGGACTAGAATAGATACACACATGTTTTCATCATGAAGAAGGACAGACACAATACAGAAAAGATTATGTCAATCAAGTCTGTCAAT
Source organism: Orientallactaga sibirica (assembly GCA_036365145.1). Lineage (NCBI taxonomy): Eukaryota > Metazoa > Chordata > Mammalia > Rodentia > Dipodidae > Orientallactaga > Orientallactaga sibirica. The sequence goes on along the minus strand of JAEOAD010000556.1, from coordinate 883,067 downwards.
CAAAACAGAAATGCAATGCTCCTTAACAACTGGTCCCTCCTTCTCAGGGACTCCTTACAAAGTAGCCCCAGGCAATAACCCAGGGCTTTGAGTACTTTCTCACTCAGGTGGCTCATGGCCCCTATTAAAAGTGCTCTCAGCTTATACTATTGCTTGTTTTTTTATTATTTATTTGTTTGAGATAAAGAAAGGCAGATAGTGGGGGAGGGGGAGCAGGAGAGAGAAAGGGTATGCCAAGGCTTCCAGCTGCTTCAAACAAACTCCAGACATATGTGCTGCCTTGGGCATCTGGCTTACGTGGGTCCTGGGGAATTGAACCCGGGTCCTTTGATTTGCAGACAAACACCTTACCCACTAAGCAATCTCTCCAGCTCTGCTTTGTTCTTAATAATGGATCTCACTACTTTACTTTTTGTGTGTCTCTTTTCCACTTCTTAAACAAGGTTCCAAGAACCTGACAACACACAGATAAAGATCACTGAAAAATATTACTTGGTGACCAGCTTCAAGAGGTAAGACTAAACTTTAAGAACTTTAACTCAAAGGAACACTAAATGTTTTCAAACTTCTCTTTCTTCTCAAGTTCACTATTCTCCAGTCCTTTTTCATGATTTATTCTGATATACATAATAAGCTAGGTTAAGAAGCCATCAGGCTGTAACCTATGCTCTGCCTGGTCTGTGAGGGACAGGGAGTGACTACAGCTAGACACCTTCCATGAGCAGCTTCACCCAGAATGGAGACAGCAATGAGAAGGGTGACTAGCACCAAGATAAGCTCTCTGGCCCCTGCCCCAACTGCCTTCATCAATAATATTTTTGTTCTCCAAAGTGGAACTCAGCTCTGATGCCTCATCTTGTATTTTAGAAGGTGTTTTTTCTCTTTTTTCTCCAGCTTTTCATTGTTCTCACATATGTCTAAAGTGATTCTGTTAGGTCTTACTATTTCTGGAACTCAAGAAGTGGGATAATGTTTTTTTCTGCTTTGTTTTTTGCTTTGCTTGAATGGTTACTTTGCTTGCCTGCAGACAAGTACATAATGAAAAGGGAGGGAAACAAATGTGAACTGAGAATGGTGGTGCCAGACTTTCATGTAGCCAAGCAATGATCTTCCTACACACTCACATGTAGACCATTCTCTATACTATCTATACCTAATGGCATCTTTGAAATGCCTGTTACCAACCTCCATTCAGTAGGCACAAGTCAGAAAGATAAGCAACTAGGGTAACTATTGTCTGTGACAGGATGATTGTGTCATCGAATTGGACAAATTAGGCTCTTCCAGAGCAACAAACCCATGCATCTGTCAGGCCAATGTTTTTTTATTAGTTATCTATATAATATGCATACAGCCATGATGGTACCTTCATTAGCCTTCTCCATGCCCTCCACCCTCGGGGATTCTGGGCCTTGCATTGTAGGGATAGCCATCAGTTATGGGGGTGAGGCAATGTCTCTGTGCATAATGACCCAACTTATGGCTCTAACAATCTTTTCGCCCCTCTTCCGTGAATTTCCCTAAGCCATGTTGGGTTCATTTTAGGTCATGGGAGTCTCTGTGTCTCTAGATCTCTGGTTTGGTAGGAGTTGAGTGTTCTCTGTGTCTATCTCTTTCATCCCTGTGCTGATACCAGGTTCCCTAAGAAAGCAGCACTCTTGCCAATTTCCACAATTATTCTATGGGTTCAGCTGGTGCCCTGGTGAGGTGCAATGGGCTTATTCTATCCTCAGGTTGTACGTCCATCTGAAAAAGAGAAGCAAATTCTCCAACAGAGAGTGAGGTCAGTGCAAGATACATGGATAACCATTATTGTTTTAGAGTGAATTTAATGGGTGTAGGCCCTCTTGTATCCCTCTGTTGGTGAGAGCATGATATTGGAGAGTGAATTCATTTTTGGACATGGTTATGACTTGTTTTCCAGTTCCAGGTATGGGTTCTGTTCCACTGAGCGGATCCGATAGCCAAATCAAGAGCAGTTGGTAACTCACCATGGCCGTGTGCCACTATTGCACTTGTGTGAGCATCACGTCAGGTTGATTGCTGCTGGGAAGTTTAGACCACGAGTTTCTTACATAGAGGTTGGTCATTTTCCCCAAGTCACTCATGTAGTACCTTCTGGCACTAGACAAGCTAACTGTGTGGGGACTGACTCTTCCAGATTCCAAACAGGTCACTCCATGTTCCATCCCAACAGCATATTGTGTCTTTGGCAATAGGGTCTTATCATTAACCTTTGGTGGTTCATCAAGTACTTTGACAGAAATCTGTCTCCTTTTGGGAAACCTTGTAGGTCTCACTGATCAACAGCTCATTGTGGATATTGACCATGTGCTGGTACTGGGAGTTACAGGTCAGTGCTACAGAAAAAGAAGGAAGAAAAATATAGGTAGTATGAAAGAGAAAGAGAAAGAGAGAGAGAACAAGAACAGGGGGTGAAAGAGAGGAACAGGAGAAGGTTGAGGTTAGTCTTTATCCAACCCTCTCCAGGCCCAAGTAATTCAGATGTTCTCTCTAAGTACCTGATGAAAGTTCAGCCTTTTAGTATGTCTTTCAGGATATAGGATTTTTTGGTACCATTTCCAGTTGGGCCCAGTTTTTTGTCTCTCCCTTACACTCCCTTCCCTCCCCACCATCCCAATTGTCCAGTTCTAAAACTGTTTATTAGGTGTGTCAGCATCTCGGGCAAATTCAGGTTAGGAGCTAGAGATGAGTGAGACCATGTGATGCTTATCTTTCTGTGATTGGGTGAGTTTGCAAAGAATGATCTGTTCCAAGTTTGACCATTTTTCTTCAAATTGCATTGTGTCATTTTTTTTCTTACTGCTATGTAGAATTCCATTGTGTAGATATACCACATCTCAGTTATCCATTCATCTAATGATTGGCATCTGGGTTGATTCCAGCTCTTAGCTATTATGAATTGAGCAGCTATAAACATGGTTGAGCAAATAACTCTGAACTGAGGCTTGAAGCTTTTACGGTAAATGCCCAGTAAGGGAATAACTGGGTCTGTTGGTACCTCTATAGTCATCCTTTTTAGAAATCTCCATATTGCTTTCCAGAGTTGTTGTACCAGCTTAAATTCCCACCAACAATGAATGAGGGTTCCTATTTCTCCACAACCTCACCAGCATTTGTTGTCATTAGATTTTTTAATGTTTGCTATCCTTACTGGGGTAAGGAAGAATATCATAGTTGTTTTAAATTTGCATGTCCCTGATGATTAGGGATGTTGAATCTTTTCTTAAGTGTGTGTTTGCCATTTGTATTTCTTCCTCAGAGAACTCTCTGTGCAGTTTTCTGCCCCACTTTGTGAGTGGGTTGTTTGAGTTTTTATTGTTTAGGTTTTTGAGTTCTTTGTAGATTCTAGAAATTATGCCTCTGTCTGATGTGTACCTAGCAAAAATTTTCTCCCATTCTGTGGGTAATCTATTGTCTCTGCTTATTGTATGTTTGTCTGTGAAAAAGCTTTTCACCTTCCTGAGATACCAATGGTTGAGTGATTGTTTAATTTCCTGAGCTACTGGAGTTTTGTTTAGGAAGTCTTTTCCCACTTCTATATCATATAAAGTTCCTCCTACTTGTTCTTCCAGTACTAGCAGAGTATCTGGTGTTATATTGAGGTCTTTGATCCAGTTGGACTTCATTTTTGTGCATGGTGAAATGTGTAGATCAAGTTTCATTTTCCTGCATATGGTTTTCCAGTTTGTCCAGCACCGTTTGTTGAAAAATGTCTTTGTTCCAGTCTATATTGTTTGGGCCTTTGTCAAATATCAAGTAGCTGTAGTTACTTGACCCAAAGCTGGGTCCTCTATTCTGTTCCATTGGTCTATAAACCTGTTTTTATGCCAATACCATGTTGTTTTTATTACAATGGCTTTGTAGTATAGCTTAAGATCAGGTATGGTGATGCCTCCAGAGGTATTTCTTTTGCTGAGGATGAGCTTGGATATCCGAGGCCTTCTTCCAATCCATATGAATTTTGAGATCATTTTTTCTATCCCTGTGAGGAAAAATGTTGGGATTTTTATTGGTATTGCATTAAATCTATATATTGCTTTTGGTAAGATTACCATTTTCACAATGTTAATTATGCCTATCCGGGAGTATGGAAGGTCTTTTCCATTTTCTCAAGTCCTCCTCAATTTCTTTCTTGAGTGTTTTTATGTTTTCATTGTAAAGGTCTTTCACCTCCTTGGTTAATGTTATTCCAAGGTTTTTTTTATTTTGATGCTATTGAAAAAGGGACAATGTCATGTGTTTCTTTCTCTGTATCTTTGTCTTTTGCATATAGAAAGACTACTGATTTTTGTGCATTGATTTTGTATCCTGCTACTTTACTGAAAGAGTTAATCACCTTTATGAGTTTTGAGATTAAGGATCTTGGGTTACTTATGTATAGAACCATGTTGTCTGCAAATAAGGCTAATTTAACTTCTTCCTTTACAATTTGTATCCCTTTTATTTCTTTCTCCTATCTTATTGCTTGAGCAAGTACTTCCAGTACTATGTTGAAAAGCAGAGGTGAGACTGGACACCCCTGTCTTCTTCCTGATCTCAATGAGAATTCCTTCAATCTCTCTCCATTAAGTATTATTTGGGCTTTAGTATCTTTATATAGAACCTTTATTATGTTACGATATAGACTGTCCATTCATATTCTCTCCAATGGTTTGATCATGAAGTGATGTTGTATTTTGCCTTTTCTGCATCTATCAAAATAATCATGTGTTTTTGGGTTTAAGCTTATTTATGTGGTGTATTACATTGACAGATTTCCGTATGTTGAAACATCCCTGTGTTCCTGTGATGAAACCTACTTGGCCCAGATGTATAATGCTTTTGACGTGCTGTTGAATTCAATTTGCAAGGATTTTGTTCAGGATCTTTGCAACTAGGTTCATCAGGGAAATAGGCCTGTAGTTTTCTTTCCTTGTGGCATCTCTGCCTGGTTTTGGTATTAGGGTGATACTAGCTTCATAGAAGGAGTTAAGGAACTTTCCCTATTCTCTAATTTTGTGGCACAATTTGAGAAAGATTGGTTTCAGTTCTTCCATGAAGGGTTGATAGAATTTTGCTGAGAAGCCATTTGGTCCTGTACTCTTCTTTTTAGGAAGATTTTTGATTACCCTTTCAATCTCAATGGTTGTGATGGGTTTGTTCAGGAGATTAATCTGCTCTGAGTTTAACTTTGGTAGGTGGTATGTGTCCAGGAATTCATCCATTTCCTCCATTTTATCCAGTTTTGTGGAGTAGAGGTTTTTGAAGTTAGTCCTGATGATTCTCCCAATTTCACTTATGTCTGTGATCTCTCCTTTTTCATTTCTAATTTTGTTAAGTTGAGTTGTCACTTTTTTCTGCTTGATCACATTGGCTAGGGGGTTATCAATCTTGTTTATTTTTTCAAAGAACCCACTGTTTATTTCATCAATTTTTAAAATTGTTTTCTTAATTTCCAATTCATTAACTTCTGCTCTGATCTTAATTATTTTTCTTTCTTTTTTATTTATTTTATTTTTTTTTATTTATTTAGTTAGTTTTGGTTTTTTGAGGTAGGGTTTCACTCTGGTCCAGGCTGATCTGGAATTAACTATGTAGTCTCAGGGTGGCCTTGAACTCATGGCTATCCTCCTACCTCTGCCTCCGGAGTGCTGAGATTAAAGGTGTGTGCCACCACACCTGGCTTTTAATGATTTCTTTCTGTCTGGTGCTTTTTGGGTTGGATACTTTTTTTTTTTCCAATGCCTATAGGTGGATGTTTAGGTTATTGATTTGGGATCTCTCTGTCTTTAGTATGAAGGCATTTAGTGCAATGAATTTTCCCCTAAGAACCACCTTCATTGTGTCCCATAAGTTTTGGTATATTGTGTTCTCACTGTCATTCATTTCTAGAAATTTTGCAATTTCATTTTTTATTTTGTCCACTGACCACTTATTAAGAGTGTATTGTTCAGTTTCCAGGAGCTGGTTGGGTTCCTGGCACATCTTTTGTTGTTAATTTCTAGCAATACAGCATTGTGATCTGATATCATGCAGGAAATTATGTCAATCCTCCTAAATATTTGGAGGCTGGCTTTATGACCCAGTATGTGATCTATTTTAGAGAAAGTTCCATGTGCTGCTGAGAAGAATGTGCATCTGTTAGGTCTAATTGCTTTATGGTGGTATTGAGCTCTCTTACTTCCCTGTTAATTTTCTGTTTGGATGATCTGTTGCTGATAGTGGAGGATTGAAGTCCCCAACTGTGATGATGTTGGTGGTTATTTCTGTTTTATTGACAAGTAGGTTTTGTTTTATGAATTGTGGTGCACCTGTTTTTGGTGCATAAAGATTGATGATAATGATATCCTCTTGTTGGATTGTTCCCTTGATAAGTAAGAAGTGGCCTTCTTTGTCTTTTTTGATTACTTTTGGTTTGAAGTCTATTTTATCCAATATAAGTATAGCTACACCTGCTTGTTTCTTATTTATGTTTGCTTGGTATATCATTTTTTACCCTTTTACCCTGAGGAGGTGTCTGTCTTTAGTGGTGAGGTGGGTTTCTTGAAGACAGAAGACTGGGGAGTCTAATTTTCTGATCCATCCTGTTAGCTTATGTCTCTTGATGGGTGAATTAAGGCCATTAATATTCAGGGAAATAATTGTGAGGTTTGATTTAATACCCGCCATATTGTGTCATTATGTGGTTTGGTGTTTCTTGGTCTTTGTTGGGGTTTTGTTTTGTTTTGGTTTGGTTTGGTTTGGTTTGGTTTTTGTTTTTGCCTTATCCAAGTTTGGTTATTGTGATCTGCTTCTTGGGGGCACTTGAGGTTGGTTATTTGATTCTTCTGTGTGGAGAATTCCCTGAAGTACTCTCTGTAGGTTTGTGTTTGTGTTCTCATAGTTGTAAAGCTGAGTTTTATCATGGAAAGTTTTTCTTTCACCATCTATTATGAGGGATACTTTTGCTGGGTAGTGTAGTTTGGTTGGAAGCCATATGTTCTTAGAGTTTAAAGTGTTCCATTCCAGGCCCATCTGGCTATTAGGGTTTCCATTGAGAAGTCTGAAGTAATTCTGATGAGGTACCTTTACATGTAATGTGTTTTTTCTCTCTAGCTGCTTTTAGGAATTTATCTTTGTGACTGGTGTTTAGAGTCTTAATGATAATGTGTCTTGGAGAGTTTCTCCTTTGGTCCAGTCTGTTTGGGAGTTCTTCTAGCTTCTTGTAACTTGATGGGATTTTCTTTTGAGAGAGTGGGAAATTTTTCTTCAATAATTTTATTGAATAAGTTTTCCATTCCTTTGGTCTGTGTTTCTTTCCCCTCTGGTATACCCATGATCCTAATGTTTGGCTGCTTAAGGATGTCCCACATTTCTCTCATGTTCTGTTCACAGTAATTTTTGAACTTGTTAAAATTTTTGGACTCACAAACTGTTTCCTCTGTTTTGTCTTCCAGTTCTGAGTTTCTATCCTCCACTTGGCTGACTCTGTTCTATAGAGCTTCTATAGATTTTTGGGCTTATTCAATTTGGTTCATATTTTCTACTCCTTTTTTAATGTATAGTTTCCATCCCTCTGTCAAGTTCCCTTTTCATGTCATTTTCTGATTTTCTTAATGCTTCTTGGATTTCATCCTTGTATTTTTTATGTCTTCAATGAACTTAGCCAGCTGGTTATGGAGGACCTCTTTTTTTTTTTTTTTTTTTTTTGTTTTTTTTTTTTTTTTTTTGCTCAATTTCAGATCATTTAACTGTCTTTGGAACCCTTCCTGGTTCTTTTCTATTAGGTCTAACCTAGCAAGGACACCATTCATACAGTTATTGACTCTTTGTTGAGTTTCTGAAACTTGGCAAGGGTTGCAGAGCTTGTCCCTTCATTTTGGGGTTCTGATCCTATTGTCTCTTCTATGATTTGATTAGAGACATAAATTGTGGGACTGGACAGTCTAGATGGATTTATTGCATTTAGTTTTTCTTGCTACTCCTTTTTTGCTGTAGTCTGCCCATCATAATGGTTCAGAAAGCCTAGGGTGCAGGAAACTAGCTTGATGGCCTGGGGTGGGGTGGGGGGCAGTGGTGAGTGTGAGGGCAATGGCCCCTGGAGTTTAGAAAGGTTGGGGTGGGGGACACTGGCCTGCTGGCCTGGGTCCCCAATTGGAGGGGGGGGGCGGGAGCCGCAATTGCCCTAGCTGGGCTCAGGAAGTCTAGGGTGGGAACTCTGGCCTGCTGCCCTGGGTCCCTGATTGGAGATGTGAGGGGGGATGGAGAGTGGGACTATGTCTGAGTCCCTAATCGGAGGTGAGAGAGGAAGTGGCAACTGGCACCACAATCAGACACACAGGGCTCAGGAAGACTAGGGTGGGAACCCTGGCCTGCTTCCCTAGGTCCCTGATCAGAGGTGGGAGTAATGGTAGTGAGTGAGACCACATCTGGGTTCCTAATAGGAGCTGGGAGGGGGACTGGCAACTGGAACCACAATCACTAGTGGGGCTCAGGAAGGCTAGGTCAGGAGCCCTGGCCTGCCAGCCTGGGTCACTGATAAGTGGCAAGAAGGGTGCCACAATCACCTGCATGTGGCTCAGGCTGGCTATGGAGGCACCTGACCAGCCATGGAGCTCAGGCTGGCTAGGGTGGCACCTGACTGGTGATGGGGCTCAGGCAGGCTAGGGAGGGACCTGACCTGCAATGGTGTATGGGGCTCTGGCCTGCAAGGGCAGCACCTGACCAGAAATGGGGCTCAGGCAGGCCTGGTGGGACCTGAGGTGTGATGGCACACAGGGCACTGGCCAGCAAGGGTGGCACCTGACCAGCAATGGGGCTCAGGCCTGCTATTGAGGGTCCTGACTAGTGATGGTGCCTGCCCGAGAGTGTGGGAATCAGTGGATTCCCTATTTTGCTCATCCACCCCCTCCCTCTAGGAGCATACTAGAGCCAGAAAACCCCTTTAAAAATCCCTTGAACCTTAAGGGTCTTGCCTTTACTTCCCTGTGAGATGAGGTGAGGTTAGACAGATGCCATCTTGCCTGGTCAGCTAGGCCAATTTTTGTACAATAAAAATGAATGATTTTTGCCTCCATTTTTCTGGTGTAGCTGCTTGCATTACTAAAATCTGAGACTTCAGATTCTCAGATATTTTCTGGCTCCACTCCTCACACAGCAAGAATACCTTTGTGAAATTCTCAGATCTCAGGAGACACCTCCTTCAATGCAGAAACAAGAAAGGACATGCCCCAAAGAAAGAGGAATTGTTTTCTCTGACTGTACCAACAAGACAACAAGACAACAAAGCATCACATCACAACGTTCTTTGGGAAACATTGTGTAAATGTATGGAGGTTGCCAATAAAATGTTAAAAATAACAATTTTAAAAGATTGCTGGGCATGGTGGCGCATACCTTTACTCCCAGCACTCAGGAGGCAGAGGTAGGAGGATTGCCATGAGTTTGAGGCCATCCTGAGACTACATAATGAATTCCAGGTCAGACTGAACGAGAGTGAGACACTATCTTGAAAAACCAAAGAGCAAAGAAAAAAAACAAAGAAATAAAGAACTCAAAAACCTAAACAATAAAAAGTCAACCCACTCAAAAAATGCAGCAGAGAACTGTGCAGGTAGTTCTCTGAGGAATAAATACAAATGGCAAACACACACTTAAGAAAATTTTCAACATCCCTAATTATCAGGGAAATGCAAATTAAAACATCTATGAGATTCCACCTTACCCCAGTAAGGATAGCAAACATTAAAAAATCTAATGACAACAAATGCTGGCGAGGTTGTGGATAAATAGGAATACTCATTCACTGTTGGTGGGAATGTAAGCTGGTACAACCACTATGGAAAGCAATATGGAGACTCCTAAAAAGGATGTTTATAGTGGTACCAACAGACAAAGTTATCCCCTTACTGAGCACTTACCCTAAAAGCTCCATGCCTCAGTTAAGAGATACTTGCTCAACCATGTTTATAGCTGCTCAATTCATAATAGCTTAGAGCTGGAATCAACCCAGATGACCATCATTAGATGAATGGATAACTAAGATGTGGTTCTACACAATGGAATTATACACAGCAGTAAGGAAAAATTACACAATGCAATTTGAAGAAAAATGGTCAAACTTGGAACAGATCATTCTCAGTGAACCCACCCAATGACAGAAAGATAAGCGTCTCATGGTCTCACTCATCTGTAGCTCCTAATTTGTATTTTCCCAAGATGCTTAATACTTACTTAATAAACATCTTGAGGACTGGATAATAGGGATGGTGGGGTGGAAGGGCAGGGTAAGGGGGCAAAAACTGGACCCAAATGGAAATGGTACCATAAAATCCTATATCCTGAAAGACATACTAAAAGGTTGAACCTGCATCAGGTGCTCAGAGAGAACTCCTGAATCACAGGGGCCTAAAGAGGGTATGATGAAGACTAACCTCAGTCTTCTCCTGTTTCTCTATCACTCCCCTTCTTTCTCTTATCTCTCTCTTTGATATTACCTATATTTTTCTTCCTTCTTTTCCCTTGGCACTGACCTATAACTCCCAGTACCAGCATGTGGTTAACATCCACAATGAGCTGTTGATCAGTGAGACCAACAAGATTTCCCAAAAGAAGACAGATTTCTGTCAAAGTACTTGATGACCCACCAAAGGTAAGACCCTACTGCCAAAGACACCATAAGCTGTTTGGACAGAACATGGAGAGATCTGGCTGGAATCTGGAAGAGAATCAGTCCCCAGACATTTAGTTTGTCCAGTGCCAGAAGGTGCTACATAAGTGACTGGGGGAAAATGACTAACAGTCTAAGAAACTCGTGGTCTAAGCTACTCAACAGCAAACAACCTGATGTGATGCCCACACAAGTGCAATAGTGGCACATAGCCATGGTGGATTACCAACTGCTCTTGATTTGGCTAATAGATCCACTCAGTGGAATGGAACCCATACCTGGAACCAAGAAACAAGTCTGAACCATATCCAAAAATGAGCCCACTCTCCAATATCAAGCTCCCACCAATAGTGTGATACAAGAGGACCTACACCTATTAAATTCTCTCTAAAATAATAATAGATATCCATGTATCTTGCACTGACCTCACTCTGCATTGGAAAATTTGCTTTTTCAGATGGACACAGAACCTGAGGAGAGAATCAGCCCATCGCACCTCACCAGGGCACTAGCTGAAGCCATAGAGTTATAGGGGAAATGAGCAAGAGTGCTGTTTTATCAGTGAACCTGGTACCAGCACAAGGGTGAAGGAGATAGACACAAAGAACACTCAAATCCTACCAAATCACATATCCAGAGACAGAGACTCCCAAAACTTCATCACTGAAATAGACCTAAAATGATCCCAACATGGCTCAGGGAAATTTGTGGAAGAGGAGAAGGAAAGATTATTAGAGCTATGAGTTGGGTCATTATGCACAGAGTCATTGCCTTTCCCACATAACTCATGGCTACCCCCATAAGGCAAGACCCACATTACCCATGGGGGGAGGATAGGGAGAAGGCTAATGATGGTACCATCATGGCTATATATACACTATATACATAACTAATAAAAAAGATTGAGTGCATAAATATTGTAGAAGACAATTACATGTAATTATATATCAACTTAAAGTTTTAAAATGAAAAAAAAAACCCTAAGAAGCAAAAGAGATGAGAAAATGCACATATGCTTTATTAGTCAGGGTTCTCTAGAGGAACAGAACTGATAGAATGAATTGTATTAAAAAGGAATTTATTAGATTAGCTTACAACAGTCCAGCAATAGCAGCTTGCAAGCCTGAGAATCAAGGAACCCAGCAGCTGCTCAGTCCACGAAGCTGGATGCCTCAGCAGTCCCGATCCAGCGCTGAAGGCCTGAAGGTGTCCTGGAGAGACACTGCTCTTCAGTCCACCCTGGTCTTCAGTCCACACTGGAAAGCAGCAAATACCAAGCAGCAATCAGCGAACAGCAAGCAGCAGCCAGGTGGGAGGAGAGGATGCCTTTCTTCCCAGAGCTTCTTTTTATAAACCAGCCCCCTCCTCCAAAAGGAGCCACCCACTCTGGAGGAAAGGCTCATCCTGGGGGAAGGATTCTTCCTTTAGTTAATCCTTCCTAGAGGCAACCTCAGAGACACACTTATGAGGAATGTTTGTAGATTCCTAAACAAATCAAGTTGACACAAACTTAACCATCACATATGCACATAAAACAAATGAACTCATACTAAACAGCCATTATAAGGAAGATGTTACTATTTGTCCTCTGGAGACCACCTTCACTCCTTCTTTTTTTAATTTTAATTTTATTTTTATCTTTTTGGTCTTTTGACGTACGTAGGCTGACCTGGAATTCACAATGTAGTCTCAGGTTGACCTGTAACTCACAGCAATCCTCCTACCTTGGCCTCCGGAGTGCTAGAATTAAGGACATGCAGCACCACACCTGGTCTTTTCTCTCTTTGTGATTAAATATTTAATTCATGAAACAAAATGGTTTCCCTGGACCAGTGGTTTCTACAGCGAGGAAAGTGCATTGGAAGAAGACAATCAGAATTGATTAGATTGGCTGGGGAGATGTTCCGCACTTAAAGTTGCTTGCTTGCAAAGTCTACTAGACCAGGTTCAATTTCCCAACACCCACTTAAAGCTGGATGCATGCATCTGGAGTTTGTTTGCAGCCTGTAATGACAAAAGGCCTTGATACACTCATGCCCACAAAACACACACACACACACAAAACAAACAAATATAAAGAAAGAAAAATAAAAAGAAAAAATTTTTAAAAGAACTCATCAAAGGAGGCTCACTCCCATCTCAATTCAAGTGACACTATATAAAACTAAAAACCTTCTGCATAAGAAAGGATACATACTTACATGCCACATATCTGAAAAGGGACTATCTCCAAACTATAAGAGTTCAATAGAAAAATATCAAACAACCAGTTTTTTAACTAGATAAGCAATCTGAATACAGTTTTCTCAAAAGAAGCTATGAAAATGACCAACCAGTATAGACAAAAATGTTTGACATAATTGATTTTCAGGGAAATAAAATCAGAATAAGATATCACTTCACATGAAAGGTAGTAAAAGTAAGTTGAGCACCAGAGAGTTGGTTCAGTAGGTAAGAGAGCTTGCTGCACAAGTGTGAGGACCTGAGTTTGATCCCAGCACCCATGTAAAAATCTGAGTGTGACCAAACACGACTGAAATCCTACAGCTAAAGTGGAAGAGACTGGAGGATCACACAGAATTACTGGTCAGTCTACTAAAAGCTCTGTGAGCTCAAGGTTCAGTGAAAACCTCCATCTCAGAGAAAGAAGGCAAAAGACTGGCAAAGGATTATGCATGATGTTCTCCTTGGTCCTTGGCATGCATGCACATGAGTCACATACAAATGTGCGCGCACACACACACACACACACACAAACACATGCGCACACACACACACAAAAAAAGGAAAAACTAAGAAAGTAATTTGAAGTCAAGTTATGAATGGTTTAGAAATTGACGCCTTATATTGTAAATAATGATGTTTTTAAATTGATTAATTTGTAAAAAGAGAGATAGAAGAGAGACAGAAAATGTGTGCACCAGGACCTCTAGCCTCTACAAATGAACTCCAGATGCATGTGCCACATTATGTATCTAGCTTTATGTGGGTACCAGAGAATCGAACCAGGGTCATTAGACTTTGCAAGCAAGCACTTTAACCACTGATCCCTCTTTCCAGCCCAATAATGATGTTTTTAGAGAAAATAAGATAAAGGCTCCTTGTTCTGTGAGTCAATAGGAATTGAAGTAGAATGACTCACAGGTAACAATGATTTGAGTAGTCTGTTTCCTCCTTAGTAGCTTCTTGAGAGGAATTTGGGCACTTTCACTAGTCTTTCATGGAGACTTATGTTCCTAGCATGTTCATCCCTGTTATTCTCAATATCTTACACTATGTGGATGAGCAATCATTCACACTTGAATGCTTTAACAATAGTATGTCAACCTCCAAATGCCATAAGGTAACAATGAAGGGTCAGTAATCAATGAAAGTAAATAACTTTTTTTATTCCAATAAGGAAGTTACCTGCTCCTCTGTCAAATAATTTAAATGGTCTTTCTTTTACTTTTCTATCATATCTAAAGAATTCTTCTATACTGTCTTTTAAAAGTTGTTTCTGAATTCCATAAATTTTCAGTCAATGTCTTTAAACACCCTGTCTCTGAATTTTCCTTGCTGGGCTCCTATTTTCAAGATGCACAGAAATATTTGAAATGTCCCCCAACTTCATGTCAGAACATTTGGTGTCACATAGTGCTGCATATCTTCCAAATGTGTCTTCCACAAGTGGTGTTCAATCCATATTCCATATGAGTAAGTTCTTTGTAAGTAATAGCACCTTAAAAAGTTATTCCTACTCTATTGGTTCCTCAGAGAATATGTAATTATTAACTTGTCAAATATCCATTGGCCTGAATGAGAAATACATTCCTAATGCTGCAGAGACCAATTCCTATGGGAATATGAGGAAAAAGATGATACATTCTTAGCTTTTGTGCAGCAATAAAAGACATTATCTGGCTGAGGGCAGGGCAGGGTTTATCAAATTAAAACATCAGAGGTTTGGTGCATGTCAAATCTAGCCTGAGCTTTTGCATAGTACTAAAGATCATGACCATCTCTATAAAAATCCCCTTTTGTTTCAGAACATCCTAAAGTCAGTTTAGTAATACTTCTAGTTTAGAGCATTTTAGAAAGAGGCACGGATTACTCAAGGAGCACAAACATAACTTCCACTTATTCAGACTTAAAAACTTCATAGAGCACTGGTGTTACAATAGGTTGGAAAGAAAAAAAGTTTTGAGACAATTTTGTGATTGTGCACAAAACGTAAGTCCTCGTGACTTTCAGGACTCATGGACATGCATATTTACATTATTTTCATGTAACCCAGATCCTTGATATATTTTCCATAAAAATTAAAAGTAAAGGAAATTTAACTATGACAAAAGAAAGTATCTGAATATCATATAGTAAATTTTTTTATTTTATGCAAGTATATAAGGAAATTTTATGGAAAAATACTTCAAAAAGTTAAGTTCCATGCTCTGTCTTGTTTTCCAAACATCTCCACATATTGGCTAAACCAATGTGACATTAACTTTATCTGTATGATAGTTACTGTATATCTTCCTATGAAATTGAAGTGAAAGAAAAACTTAAAGTCTTTGTTTTCTACAAAAGACATTACAATATTCAACATTAAAAGTCACTGTTGGTAAGTAATATATATTTGCATTTTATGAAATTCAAGCTTATAGAAAAATAATATTAATTCAGAAAAATGGCTTTTAAAGTAATTACTAACAAATTACTATAAAACATGTACATTTCCTTTGTTATTTAACCAATATTAAATAATATTTTACAGTCAACTATATATATATATATATATATATATATATATATATGTGTGTGTGTGTGTGTGTGTGTGTGTGTGTGTGTGTGTGTAACTTTCCTTACCTATCTATTGCACTATAGGTAGGGTTTAGGGTAAGAAATTAATGCCTTTAAGGAAGGAACAATTTTTTATTAGGTGATTGAAAGAAAGTATCATAGATCATCATTGTCTAAAAATAACAAGCTTACAAAATGAGTTTAACTATATTTATTTTATCATGGTCCCAGTCACATGGTAAAGGAAAGATTTGAAAGCAGGCAAAAGTTGTTTCAGTGTAAAACAAACTGCTTTTTCAGTATCTACTGTACATAAAACTAGAAGTATATAGATAAGAAAATAATAAGTATGTTATTTTCCTAATTGATTCTTTTGAAAAAATAACCCATGTTCATTGTCTTGTTTTCATTCTTAAAAATTTAGCACGTTTGAAACTAGTCCTAACCAGTGAGATGATGTCTGTTGACCTTGCAGGAATACCCCAATGAATGTTTCAAATCCAGATTCCAGCTTTGCTCCTATAAGAGAATTTATACTCCAAGGCTTCTCTTGTGAGTGGAAGATTCAAATCTTTCTCTTCTCACTCTTCAGTACAATTTATGCTCTCACCATAACAGGGAATGGAGCCATTGTGTGTGCCCTATTGTGTAACCAGACACTGCATACTCCGATGTATATTTTCCTAGGAAACTTTTCCTTTTTAGAAATCTGGTATGTCTCTTCGACAGTCCCCAAAATGCTGGTCAATTTCCTCTCAGAGAAAAAGATAATTTCCTTTGCTGGATGCTTCCTCCAATTCTATTTCTTTTTTTCTTTGGGTACGTCTGAATGCTTTCTTTTAACTATCATGGCCTTTGATCGATACCTAGCTATCTGCCGTCCTTTGCACTATCCTAATATCATGACTGGGAATTTCTGTACCAAATTGGTCATTATTTGCTGGATTGGGGGGTTCCTATGGTTCTTAGTCCCCATTGTTATGCTCTCTCAGATGCCTTTCTGTGGTTCAAACATCATTGACCATGTTGTATGTGACCCAGGCCCACTCTTTGCATTGGTGTGCTTTTCTGTCCCCAAAACTCAACTGCTTTGCTATGTTCTAAGTTCATTAGTTATTTTTGGTAACTTTTTCCTCATTCTTGGGTCCTATTCACTTGTGTTAATAGCTGTGTTGCGCATGCCTTCAGCCACTGGCAGACATAAAGCCTTCTCAACTTGTGGGTCTCATTTGGCTGTGGTATCCCTATTCTATGGTTCTCTGATGGTTATGTATGTAAGCCCAGGACTCGGACATTCTGCTGGGACACAGAAAGTTGCTACCTTGTTATATGCTATGGTAGCTCCCCTTTTCAATCCCCTCATCTATAGCCTTCGGAATAAGGAGATTAAAGCTGCCCTGTGGAAAGTTCTAGAAAGTAAAAACATGTAAGGCAGAGGAGATGATTTCTACATGATCAGATTGGCCCAAGAAAATGGAATCCATTATCTAATTATCTCAATCTACAAATATGAATCTGGTGATATCAACTATATTACCCTAAGAAATTAAGAGCCTCTTATAAAATTAAAGAGGTCAGATTATTTAGATTCATGGAAGTGTGTGATTTCTCTCTGTAACTTAGATATTAACTTAAATATATTCATTTGGGTGTTGTCTTCATAGTGTTCATATGACTAATTTGTAATAAAAATTCCTATACTTATAGATATGGGCCAAATAAAATTATAATTATGTCTAAATGAAGGAAAATGTGTTTTTTTCTGGTTGTGGTTATTATCATATGTAGCTTTATTATCTGGTCATTCCCCATAAATAATTCCTTTAAGCAACTAACCAACATTTCTCTAGGATAATAATTACATCCTAGCCTAACAACATCTAGATATACATTCCTTGATGCTCTTTCTCAGCCTCAAATGAGCAGCCTTCAATTCCATACACAGCAACATTAGCCAAGATATTCAGAAATGCTGCATAGTGAACATCTGGCATTTTTACCTAAATAAAATGTCACCAAAAACTTGGTAGGTCAGTTGAACTTTCAATAATAGAATATCTCCTCCTAAAAACTGAAGAGGGAAAAGGTATACTTTGGGATAAGCAACTAAAGCTATTTTAATATATACAAACACACACACACACACACACACACACACACACACATATATATATGATTCACTGTTACTTTTGCTGAAACTGTGAAAAAAGAACTAGGAAAAAAATTTTAAAGAAAAAAGTCTTCAGATTTCAAACACTCTACTACAGCTATTTTCATTTAAAACTATTTTGTTTAATATAACATTGAATTTGTTCCCATGTTATAGCAAGTTTTTACATAATTATTACTAACATTGTGTTAAAATAATATGGGTTATGAATTTTATGTGGCAAAGTGAGCATTTTCCTAGAAAAAAAGATTCCTTCCAAAGACCTTGGAGAAACAAGATTTCCACACCACCAGGCCCTTTGTCTCATGATCACAGAAAATCAGACACAGTGACAATGAAGAGTAAATAAAGCAAAGGATATTTATTGAGAAAAAGTAAAAATTCCTCCAGAGTGCCAGGGCAAACATGTGTGGGATTTTGGTGAGCATCGAAGAGGGAAAAAGAAAAGTTACATTTTTTTTTTATTTACAACTCAAAAGCTGATGGGATTAACAGTGAGGCCCATAAGCAACAAACAGCACATCTCACTAAGGGAATATGCCTCCAACCTCTTTAGTATGTCTTGGCTGCATGGCAAGTGCTTTGCCAACTGAGCCATGGCTTCAACCTCAATCCCACTCTTGTATTTCTTTCCTTCTCTCTTTCCTTTTCTTTCTGTTTTATTTTGTTTTTTATTGGTATCTCTTTTTTTTTCTTTTGATGTAGTTACTTACTTTCACAAATTCCCTCTTAATCTGTATTTCTTTTGTATTCAACAGGCTTTGGCATATTAAGTTTCTGTTGACTTAATTTCAATTTTTTTTTTTTTTTTTTTTTTTTTGAGGTAGGGTCTCATTGACCTGGAATTCACTATGTTCTCCCTAAAACTCCACTATTCTGCCTCCCGAGGGCTGGGATTAAAGGATGGCCACCACGCCCGGCAATTTTTTTAAATTCCCTTCTGATTTCCTAAAGAATTTTTCCCCTAAAAATCCACTATTAGGGCTGGAGGGATGGCTTAGCAGTTAAGGTGTTTGCCTTCAAAGCCAAAGGACCCAGGTTCAATTCCCCAGGACCACATTAGCCAGATACACAAAGGGGTCCATGAGTCTGGAGTTGCCCTGGTGCCCCCATTCTCTCTCTCTCTCTCTCTCTTTTGCCCTCTTTCTCTGTCAAATAACTAATTAAAATATTAAAATAAATAAATAAAGCTGGGCGTGGTGGCACATACCTTTACTCCCAGCCCTTGGGAAGCAGAGGTAGGAGGATCGCCATAAATTCAAGGCCACCCTGGGGTAGAGTAAGACCCTACCTCAAAAAAACAAAAAACAAAAAATCAAATAAAATCCACTATTAGTCTCCTTTCACTGTTCATGTCTCAAAGTCAATTCTATCAGATATAAGTTACCTATTTCTGTTCACTTCACAGGTCAATTTGCTTGTAAGACTATTTTTCATATGCTTGGTTTCAGCCATGTATGTCTTTACTGATGAAGTAAGTTTTCTACAGGCAATAGATTATTTTTTTAGTCAAATCAACCAATCTATATTGATTGTGTATGTTCTTTGTAACAAAGTCTCATGTAAGCTAATCTAGCCTTCAATTCCCTATGTAGCTAAAGATGACCTTGAACTTCCCTTCAGTGCTGTATTATAGGCTTATATCACCACACACAGTTAGTCTACAACTTTTGTTTGGATAATTAAGACTATATGCATTGTTATTGTTGAAAGGTATGGACTTGGTCCTATCATTTTGTTGATTTCTAATTGCTTTAATTTTTTTCATTTCTTCTCGATCATTGTGGTTTGAGAGTTACTAGATAATGTATGGTTCTTTTCTCTTTATCTTTGGCATATTTATTCTATTAGTGTGAGTTTTACTTTTATAGGCTATGATCAGGAGTGTTATCTTTCTTTCACCACCAAACACAAAAGTTCCTTATGCATCTTTTGTAATATTGATCTGGTGGACATGAAATTTCTCAGTTATTACTGATCTTGTAAAGTCTCCTTGGATTCTGAAATATATCTTTGCTGGGTATAGTACAATTATTTTATTTCAAAACTTGGAACACATCATTCTATCACCTACTTAAGATTATCAGGATTTGTGCCAATGACAGTTTGCCAAAATTCTCTTTCACCCTTAACCCTGAAATTAGGATACTCTCTGAACCCCCTCCACCTGCAGATCTGGAGCGATGTTGGAATATTTTGTCTCACTTACTCTGCTATTGCCCCTGGCTTCTGGCTATTACAAGGTACCATTCAATCTTTCATTGATTTGACACATCCTCTCACAATCACATGCCTCCAAATGCATTTCTATACCCATTGCTTTGGCTCTTCTTAGTGAAAGAGCAGGTGAGTGGAGCTGGGTGCCTATATTTAGCCATCTTTAAATCTGTACTTCATAGATTTCATTTCCCAGCTTCTAAACAGTCCTGGGGTCTTCTCTGCACCTGCAGGTCACAGGGAAACAATGGAAACACCTGAACCTTAAGGAACAAAGAGATAATCTCCAAAAATCTATTTTTAAAACTTCAATAACATACCACCAATAGAAAAATTAACAAAATCATTGGAAAATAATTTCTGAAAAAATAGCCAGCAAGCAAAAAACTGTGTTCACCTACTTCAATTATAAATAAAATATAAATTTAAATTAAATTAATACAGGGCTATATATTTTCCAAATGTTTTTAATTTGAAATAGATATAACCAGTAACTGATATAAGTATAGAAAAGTGGGAATTTTATGTGTTACTTATGAGAGTGTATATTTAAGTGGTACCTTTTAAAATACTCTTTAACATTGTCAAAGTTGGATGCATGCATTATCAAAGATAAAGCACTTCTATATACATACATCATGAATTCTTGTACTCATTTACCAAAAGCTAAACATAGTACCATTCTATTGATAACATTAGGCATAAGAATTAAAAACTGGAAATAGCTGGGCATGGTAGCACACATGGTCCCAACGCTTGGGAAGACCACTGTGAGTTTGAGTCCAAGTCAGCCTGGGCTAGAGACCCTACCTCAAAAAACCAAAAAAAAAAAAAAAAAAAAAAAAAAAAAAACTGGAACTAACCCAAATGTCCCATCAACAATAGAGGTATATTGCTGGGGTGGACTTTGAGGTTTAATATCCCCTAGCTAACCGGTGTTAGTTCAGTTCACTCTCCTGCTGCTGTTGTCCACCTGATGTTGACAAGGAAGTGATGTCTGGCCCCTGCTATATCACCTTTCCCCTGGCATTATGAAGCTTCACTCAAGACTGTAAACCAAAATTAAAATTCCATCATTCACTTCCATCATTCACTTTTGGCCAGGTGCAACTATGAGAGGGTAACTGCTATATTGAATAGTTTCAATTAAGTATATTTCAAAATCATTTCAGCTTAGGCTTCACCATCATGACTTTACTTGATGATCTCACAGAGTGTCTATTCACGGACCCTGACCCTGTCATGCAATGCCTGCCCTCAACTGCTCCATGGATCTATGGCACAAGACTCCATGGTCCCCCTCAATTCTTCTACCAGTTCTGTTCCTCTAGAGAACACCGATTAATTTATAATGCTCCACTATGGGACTCAGTAAAGCAATTAAAGCCCCATACAACAAATACCTACATGGGTGAGAAAATACATGCCCAGATGCTGTAAGAT
This sequence comes from Orientallactaga sibirica, assembly GCA_036365145.1. Classification (NCBI taxonomy): domain Eukaryota; kingdom Metazoa; phylum Chordata; class Mammalia; order Rodentia; family Dipodidae; genus Orientallactaga; species Orientallactaga sibirica. Next base: position 861,807 of record JAEOAD010000556.1, on the reverse strand, counting down.
TATTAAATAAAAATCCCAAAGCCAAACCATGGTGGCATATGTCTTTAATCCCAGCACTAAGGAGGCAGAGGTAGGAGAATTGCTTTGAGTTTGAGGTCAGACTGGGAATACAGAGTAAGTTCCAGGTCAGCCTGGGTTAGAATGAAACCCTACCTTGAAAAAAAGAACAACAAAAAAGATCCCAAGACCATGGGTGGGCTACCTCACTAAGAGTATTTGGCCAAGGAAGCTCCTGAGGCCTCACAAAATAATAAAGGCTAATGCCACTACTGTTGGCTGACATCCGGAATTAGATGGCAAGACTCTATTGTTAAAAACCATGGCATAATTTGGTTACAAGCTGGGACTAAACTGGAAGCCCCTTTTTTCTTATCTGGTTTTAATATAGTCTGAGGGTGCTATGCAGGTTGCTGGGAGAAAATTGTCACCAGTAGTCCTACTAAGCTGTAGAATCTACATACTGCATGACCAACATATCAGCAAAGAGATGCCTGCTGGTGCAATAGTGGCACAAAGCTTGCTGATTGGATTCAAGGCCCCTTCCGCAGAAGGGAGTTCAGGTCTGGTACTTTAAACCTTGTCAAAAGCCTGTGGCTGGGGAGAGCATAGACTCCAGTAGGTATGCAACAGCTACTGTTTTGTTGAATGGTATAATGTTCTTGTCAAATTGCCTTCTAAACATGTGTGCTTGTTGCTATAGAGTATTGCTGCTATTACTACTGCTATTGGCCTTGGTTGAAGAGAACTTCTTGAGGTGGATAGTGTTTGATAATAAAAATGTTCATAAGTGATTAAACTGCTCAAAACAAGTGACTGTTGCTCTGGGTCAATGCTTATCCATAAATGGACATCCATACCCACTCCCCAGGGCTCAGGGAACTCATGGATAGAAGAATATAAGAGCCAGAAAAAGGGGTAGTGTTGTGTAGCTATTTCCTCTGAATTGAAACATTCCTCCTGGAGGGAGGCTCAAGATGGCAACAAGTCTGGGAAATCCTGAACTTTAAAGGTTACAATATGCCTCCCTAAGGAGTCAGCAACTGCAAACTGACTGTAAATCAGGGTGGGATTTTCAATGACGTAGCTGCCTTTAAAACACCCGTGCTCCTGTAAGCGACACCTCACCTTGCTCTGAAAGTAACTCCAGTAAACTTATTGGTTCACCAAATTGGTGTAGTTATGCTTTCCTCTATTTTCTGTGCCTTATCTGTGGTAAATAGAGTTGTGTTCATGTCTCCCCTGGGAAAAAGTTTTATGTGGCATGGTACCATTCTTATTCTACTGTCTTGTCTATAACTTTACACTTACTCATACTCTTTTCCTCACCATGTTTGTGGCTCTACTTTTTTCTCTAATTCAATATATACCTGGTATGATAATTTATCTCTAGTTGTCAACTTGACAGGATTTAGAATCAGCATGGAAACAAATCTCCGGGAATGTCTCTCTAAAGGATTTTCTGATTTAGGTTAATTGAGGTAGGAGGACCCACCCTAACTGTGAGCAACATTGCACATGGATTGGAGTCCTCAACTGCATAAAAATGAGAAAGTTGGGCAGGAGAAATGGCTTAGTGGTTAAGGTGTTTGCCTGAGACGCCAAAGGACCCACATAAGCCAGATGCATAAGGGGCACATGCATCTGGAGTTCATTTGCAGAAGCTAGAGGCCCTGGTGTGCCCATTCTCTCTCTATCTGTATCTCATCTCTTTTCTCTCTCCTCTCTCTCTCTCTCCTTACAAATAAATTAATTAAATTTTAAAAATGTTTTTTAAAAATGAGAAAGTTGCCTGAACATAATTCACTGCTCCTTTCTTCATGTCTGTGGATGCAATGTGATCAGATGTTTTATGTTCCTCTTGCCATACCCATCCTGTCAGGATAGACTGTAACATAGAACCAAGCTGAAATAAATAAATAAATTATTTCTCCTTAAATTGATCTTTTTCAAGTATTTTCTCAAAGCAACAAGGAAGACAATGTGATGATTTGAATGTAAAATATCCCCACAGCCTCATGTTTGTGATTAAGTTTCATACTTAAACCCCAACTGGTAGAGCCTTTGGGAGGTGGAGCTTGCTGGAAAACATGGACCATGGAGGTGGGGGTTATAGTACAGCCCCTTTAATTCACTTTATCTAGTATTAATGTTGGGATATGATGCCTGACTGCCCACTTCTGCCTACTATGATGAAACTTCCTCTCAAAACTGTAAGCTCTTTCCTCCCATAAACTACTTCTGATCAGGTGTTTTTGCCCCTGCAATAAGAATGTGATTGCCACAAGTAACTAATATAGAAAATCAATATCCATAAATGTGGCTGTTGCTATGATAAACAAAACCATATGATTTATAGGACTTTGTAACTGGCTTGTTGGAAGAATATGGAAGAGTTTAGAACTTTGGGCTAGAAATGTCCTTGAAAATTGTAAGCAGATCTTGATGCATTGCACACATGTCCTGTGAATTTGATGCTTAATTTTAAAGTAATGGACTAACTTATTGGCAAAAGAAATCTCAGGATAGTGTTGAGGCTGGTGATGAGAAAGCAGCTGTAATTATTCAAGAGATCAGCACCACTGAAGAGACATCTTCTGCACTGGACTGAGACAAGAAGAAAGGTGACCTGAGGCCCAAACCCCACATATCAGGGGCTCTACTTGGGGAAAATCCAAATTCATTTGAAGAGAGCATAAATGGATGGGTTTCCCTACTCAAATACAACTACCTAGGGAACTTTGGGGCCAGATTCAGCCTGGAAGGCATACAGAGCTCTGTAGCTTTATCCCAGAACTGGACAATATTGTTCATCTGGTAATGGTTTTGTAGGCATAAAAAATGGAAGGTTGAGGAAGTCATTGAATACTACATGATTCCAAAGAGATGCTGATGTATGACAATAGATGACAGGGCTAAAGTGCCTGCAAAGAAGCCCTAAGAGGCCACTGAGTAAAGCTATGAGATTGAACCATAATTTTTGATAGAGAGCCAGGATGTTGGAGATTTCAGAAAATAGGACTCTGCCAAGGAAATGTACAGGCTCAGAGTGGACCTGAACCAATAAAGAGAGTACAAGCACTACAGCAGCAAAGCTGGAGGCATGCAAATACCCAGGCCCTTTGGGGCCCAGATGATTCCATCACAAGCCTCAGGTGCTGGACATGGAGCTGCCAAATTTGAATTTTGCTGTGCTGGGTTTTTATCTTGCTTTAGCTTGATTTTTCCTTGCTATGCATCCATTATTCCATTTTGGATTGGGAGTTTTTATTCTGTGCTTTTCTATGTAGGAAGTATTTAACATTTTGTTTTGTTTTTTATGTTAAAAATCTCATAGTTAGTTGGGTGTGGTGGCACACACCTTTGATCCCAGCATTTGGGAGGCAGAGATAGGTGGATCACTGTGAGTCTGAGACTGCCCTGAGACTACATAGTGAATTCTAGGTTAGCCTGTGCTAGAGAAAGACCCTGCCTTGAAAACACACACACACACACACACACACACACACACACACAAAATGATCTCACGATTAAGATATTATCCAGGTATGGTGGCACACATCTTTAATCCCATCACTTGGGAGGCTGAGGTAGGAGGGTCACTGTGAGTTCAAGGCCCACCTGAGATTTCATACTGAATTTTAGGTCAGCATGAGCTAGAGCAAGACCCTACCTCAAAAAAACCAAAAAATATATTTATTTCCTGAGCTTCTGAAGAGACTCTGCACTTACACTTTAAGATAGTGTTCAGACTATTAAAGGCTATGGGGAATTTTGAATGCATTTTGCATGATGAGATAGCAATGAGCCCAAGGGGACAAGATGTGGTATAAAGGTGTTATGTTTGAGTGTCATGTTGACAAGGTATATTTTTATAGTTAATCTCTGAATGTCTACTTGACAGGATTTAGGATCACCATGAAATAATATCGCTAATAATGTCTGTAAGGGATTTTCTATGTTACGTTAACTATAATATGTGTGCCTACCCTAACTATAATGGCAAAACTCCATGGGTGAGGGGCCTGAACTGTATAAAAATTGGAAAGTTAGATGAGCAGCAACATTCATCACTCTCTCCTTCCTGGCTGTGGATGTAATATGAACAGATTCACAGGCTTCATGCTACTGTTGCAATGCCTCCTTGGCCATTATGGACTGTAACTGTGAAGTGCAAGTTGGATTAAATACTTCCTCCTTAAATTGCTTCTGTCAGGTATTTTGTCACAGCAATAACAAAAAAAAAAAAAAAAAGCGCTAATATGGCTGGATGGGAGGAGTGAGAAATAACCATGACATAGCCAAGTACAAATTAGTCTATTACTTTTGAATTTAGCCTCATGTAAATTCTCAAAATACAGGGAAACAGAAGCCTAATTTTTCATCAGAATATAACTTCTAATGATCTCTAGCCAGGGATCTGATAGAATTCCTATTCCCTCTTGAAACCTTGTGTGCCACTGTCCATATTTTTCTTAACATTATGGTCTTCCAACTGAATGGCCTATTAAACTCTGCTTATATCATTCTAGGGCTTTTATAGCCAAAAGTCCCAAACTTTTCCACAGACCATGATCAAAGGCCTAACAGCCTCACTTCTCAATACCAAATTTCTATGTTAGTTACTTATCTTTCAGCTGTGACAAAAAAAAAAAAAGAAAGAAAGAAACAATTTGAAGGATGAAGGGTTTATTCTGGCAGGTAGTTCAAGGGAATATAGTCTATCATAGTAAGGATGGCATGGTGGCAGGAACATAAAGAAGCTGGTCACAGTCAATCTACAGCAAGCAGAAAGTGATGGATTCTGGTGTTAAACTCACTTTTCCCCTTTTCTTTAGTCCAGAACCAGCCCATGAAATGGTATTACTCACATTTAGAGTGTCTTTTCATTTCAATTAAACCAATCTAAAAAGTCCCTGACAGACATAAGCAAAGGTTTATTGCCATGGTGATTCTAAATCCCATCAAATTGATAATTGTGGTGGTTTGAAAATAAAGTATCATCCATAGCCTCAAGTGTTTGTAACTAACACTCATACTTGATCTCCAGTTGGCGGAGCCTTTGACAGTGGAAAAGGAGAAGTGCCACTGGGTTCAGACCTTGGGATTATATAACTTAGCGTGTCTTTTCACTGCTGGCTAACTCACATTTGCTGCTTCCTGCCTGCTTTTGCTATGCTTCCCTGTCATGATGAAACTAAGCTTTGAAAGTGTAAACTGAAATAAATCATTTCCTTCCATAAAGCTGCTTCTGGTCAGTGTTTTGTCCCATCATCAAAAAGATAACTGCTATGAGCCAGGTGTGGTGGCCCACACCTTTTATCCCAGCACATGGGAGGCAGAGGCAGGAGGATCACTATGAGTTCAAGTCCATCTGAGACCACATAGTGAATTCCAGGTCAGCCAGAACTAGAGCAAAACCCTGCATCAAAAAAAAAAAAAAAAAAAAAAAAAAGATAACTGCTATGATAATCAAGATTAATTATACTACTTGGTGAGTAAACTTGGCAGATTTATCTTTTCAGATATTTCTTCACTCCAAAACTTATATATTGATTTAAGTTTAATTAAGCCAAGTATTAAAAAACTAATAATAACATTATATATTATTCTTTTAGTAACAAAAATATTTCACTTTATGTTTCTTTTTCTTTGTTGAATATACAAGAGTATGTAAGTAAGGTCAAGGGAAGAGATTGAGTAAAGGAAAGGTGGAGGGAGAACTAATCAAAATATAACAGGAGACTACATAGTGTATTCCAGGTCAGCCTGGGCCAGAGTGAGACCCTACCTTGAAAAAAATTTTAAAATATATATAGCAGGATATAAATAAGTCATATGGAAACCTACTTTTCTGGACAATGGAACACTCAGAAACCATAGATTATTATAGGAATGGGATACTTTCCAGTGAGTTGTTAACCAGGGAGGTCACTGATACCCCCAAAACATTACAGGCCATTGCTGAAGCTCTTGGTTTCCCACTAGGCATAGATGGCAAGACCCTATTTCTGAAGACCTCACATGCTTGAGCTGCAAGGTCACTGAGAAATCCTACTGGATCTGAGCTGAAAACCTCCTCTATGTAGACCAGATGACAGAAATCTGGAAAAAAGCTACACTGCATGCAGTTCAATGAGAGAAAGAAAAATCACCAGTGGAGATACTCAACAGTGGACACTGCAAGCCTTAAATTTGGCCAACCAGGCCAAATGAGCCAACAGGTATAATATTGGCATGTCTGTTATGGGGGAAACCAACTGCTCTTAGCCTGGAGGCCTGCTCCATGGGAGCAAATGCATCCCTGATACTGAAAAGCTACGACAGGGTAGTCATGATCCCTAGGGGTGTAAATGTCTGCTGGTATCTGGCTAAATGTATATACTATGCTCACCAAACTGTCCAGTAAGCACATTTCTTATATATTAATACTCATATTGTAGTGCCAGGATGCCCAAATGTGGGTTGGGGTCATTGGGAGTCACCCAGTGAGACAACAAGACCAAGGAGCTCGACTGTAATAACACAGAATTCTTTATTACCAAGCCTAGGCTGGGGCTCTGACCACACAAACCAATGCAGTGGGAGTGTGAGAGAGAGCCCCCACTCTTGGGGGAAAGGGTTTATATAGAGAAGGGATACAGCAGTTACATCATATTGCAATATTTGAAATGGTTGGTTCAAAAAGCGTGCGCGTGGGAACATTCTGAGCTGCTTATCTAAGATCAGCCACTTGTTTGCAGATCCTTTCTTTGTATGAGACCGGAGGCCTCTGTGATTTATTGCCTCCGGGATGTCTTAAGACTTCCCAGGAATGAACAATAAGAGAGAGGGAGGGGGTTGGGAAAGAAGCAAAGGTCAGTACATTAGCCCACAAGTTCCTCATCTGAGTCAGGCCTGGGCTTTTTTTTATTTCAGATGGCAGTCTGTTTTACTATAATGGCTATCTGCTTAAAAATGGCAGTACTACTGTCAAGCTGGAGTGCTAGCAAGTGGAGTTACAGAAGCTAAAGGCAATATGTTAATTTCTTAGATCTCACATTCCCCCCTCTTTGTGTTACTTGAGGAGCCAATCTTGGTTCCTTATATGTTGTCAGGCTCATGAACAGCAACAGTATGGTATTGAGCCCTGAGAATCATCAATTGGACTGAATTGATACGATCTTTGACAAAACTGACAAGCCTATTAAGTATGCAGGGCCCTATGGTGAGTATTACTAAGAAAATAACTAAAGGTCCTATTAAGGCAGATACTAAAGTAGTAAACCAAGGAGAGTGGTTAAACAAAGACTCAAACCAGCCACGAAAACCATCAGGAGCATCCAGGGGCTGGAGTTTGAGATGTAACATCTCGGTGGAGATGAAGCTTGAGTGGGTCCTCTGGGTCAGGGTGACTTGTCCAGGTGTCTCCAGTTCCCCAGGGGACTGCCTTTACGTGGGCCCAATGGATCCATGATGTGATGCCATCCACTTTTATGGCTGTTGGCGTTGTCATCAGTACGATGTAGGGGCCCTTCCATCTGGGTTCCAGGGACTTCCGTTGGTACCTTTTGACAAGCACTTTATCCCCTGGTTGAAACCTGTGGGGTTTTGGAGAAACAACAGTCTCATAAACAGCTCTCAGGTGGGGCCAGACCTTTTTGTGGGTAAGTTGTAAGTGCTTCAGGGAGCGCACTAGGTCTTGGTCATCCATCCGTGCTAGGAGATCAGTCTGGAGGCTCGGGATAATAGGAGGGGGCACTCCAAACATTATTTCAAAGTGAGTTAGGCACATGTGATAGGGAGAGTTTCACACCCGGAACAGAGCAAAGGGGAGGAGAGTCACCCAGTCAGTGCCGGTCTCTAAAGCTAATTTAGTTAAGGTCTCTTTTAAAGTTCTATTCATTCTCTCTATCTGTCCTGAACTCTGAGGCCGATAAGCACAATGTAATTTCCAATTGGCCCCCAGTGCAGTGGCTACTCCCTGACTTACCTGAGATATGAAGGCTGGTCTGTTGTCTGAACCTAAAGAGACTGGGAAACCATACCTGGGCAGTATTTCTTCTAGTATCTTCTTAGCAACAACTTGTGCAGTTTCAGTCTTAGTGGGGAAGGCTTCTACCCATCCAGAGAATGTATCTATAAATACTAAAAGATACTTGTATCCTGATTTTCCAGTTTTAATTTCAGTAAAGTCTAATTCCCAGTAGGCCCCGGTCTAGTTCCTCTTAGCCTAGTTCCTAGATTGGAGGGAAGAGCAGTAGCATTAGTCATACAACAAGACTGGCGATTAGACACAATTTGTTCAATAATTTGGCTAGCACTCCGTATTTTCAAATGGGAGTTCCTCAGTAACTCCTGCATCTGCTTAATTCCCAAATGAGTGGAGCGATGGACCTTCTTTAGAATTCTTTGTCCTAGTCTTTGAGGCAAAATCAAATGGCCATCCTCGGTTTTCCACCATTCATCAGACTTTTGAGTTCCTTTTAATTGACTAATCCATGTCAAATCCTCTGAGGTGTAGTTTGGAATGTCTGGAAGTTTTCTGCCTCCGGGGTCTACCAGGACAGGGGCTATCTTGGTTGTAAGGCCCACCTGCAAGTTGTTTCCCCGGGGAATTAGTCCTTCCTCTTTCTGGTGTCCGTGGCAGTGAATGATAGCTACCCGAGTGGGACCCCAGAGGGCTTGGAGCAGGGCCAGAATCTCCTGTTTGTTTTTAATAGTCTTTCCTTCAGCACTTAAAAGTCCTCTTTCTCTGTATATTGCTCCATGGACATGTGCCGTGGCAAATGCATATCGGCTGTCCATGTATATGTTCAGCCTCTTCTTAGCCCCTAATTGTAGAGCCTTAGTGAGCGCAATAAGTTCTGCTCTTTGGGCTGAGGTTCCCGTTCCCGCTGGAAGGGGCTCCGCCCATATGACTTTGGTTCCCGTGGTGACTGCTGCCCCTGTGTACCTGTGTCCATCCTGGATAAAGCTGCTGCCATCGGTGAACCAGGTTACCTCAGCATCCTTGAGGGGGATGTCTTTGAGATCAGGTCTTACATTGTACACGTGGGCCAGTATCTCACTGCAGTCATGCAGAGGGGCGTCCAAGTCCAGATCAGGTAACAGAGTGGCAGGATTCAGGGCTGTGGGAGTCTGGAAAGTAATTCTAGCAGGATTTAAGAGCAGGGTCTGATAGTGGACCATGCGAGCATTGCTGAGCCAACGGTCAGGTGGTTGTTTCAGCACTCCCTTGATGGCATGTGGGGCTGTGACCGTTAGGTTTTGTCCCAGAGTCAGCTTATCTGCATCCTTGACTAAAAGGGCTGTAGCAGCTATAATTCTCAGACATGGGGGCCAACCTGCCGCAACAGTGTCCAACTTCTTTGACAGGTAGGCAACTGGGCGCCGCCAGGGTCCTAGACTTTGGGTGAGGACTCCCTTCACTATTCCATTATGTACATCTATAAAGAGCATGAATGGCTTAGTCACATCAGGGAGGCTCAAGGCAGGGGCTTCTAGGCGTACCTTTAGGTCCTCAAAGGCTCGCTGGCGATGATCCGTCCATTGGAAGGGCTGGTTCTCCTTGGTGGCTTCATATAGAGGTTTTGCCAGTTCCACGAATCCAGGGATCCACAGATGGCAGAAGCCTGCTGTGCCCAGGAATTCTCTGACCTGTCTGGCTGAGGTCAGCATTGGGATCCGGAGGACAGTCTTTTCATGCATCTGACAGCCAACATTGGCCATCTCAGAGAATGTATCCCAGGTAGGTTACCTGTTGTTTACAAATCTGGGCTTTTTTGGCAGATGCCCGATATCCCAGGTCACCCAACGTCTGCAGTAGGTCTCTGGTTCCTGTCAGGCATGCCCCATGGCTGGTAGCTCCTATTAAAAGATCATCTACATACTGCAACAAAGTCAGTCCTGGGTTACGCATTCGAAAGTCTGATAAGTCCTCATGTAGGGCTTCATCAAAAATGGTAGGAGAATTTTTAAATCCCTGGGGCAATTGAGTTCAAGTAAGCTGGCCATTGATCCCAATGTCTGGATCATGCCATTCAAAGGCAAAATACGGCTGACTCTGTGGAGCCAGGGGCAAACTAAAGAATGCATCTTTTAAGTCCAAGACAGTGTACCAAGTGACCTCAGGTGTTAGATTTCCTAACAGAGTATAAGGGTTAGGCACCGTTGGGTGGATATCCATTGTTCTTTTGTTTATCTCCCTTAGATCCTGTACTGGGTGATAGTCATTTGAGTTAGGCTTTTTTTACCGGCAGGAGGGGGGTGTTCCAGGCTGATTGTAGTGGCTTTAGGATTCCTGATATGGGGAGTGATTCCTAATTTAGCTTCTAAAGGCATGGGGTACTGGCGAACCCTGACTGGTGTGCTTCCTGGCTTTAGTTCTACTAGAATGGGGGGCCTATGTCGTGCCCATCCCATCCCGCCAGTCTCCGCCCATGCTCGTGGGAAGTCAGTCAGCCAGGAAGAGCCCTGGGGCTCCGTGTCTTTGGCACACTTTTGAAAGAGTCTATATTCCTCTGTCAGATTAGTGGTCATCAGAATCTGTATTGGGGGGTCTCCCATCATCGAGACTTGTGCCCCTTGTTCTGAAAATGAAATTTGAGCTTTCATTTTGGACAATAAGTCACGTCCCAGTAGTGGGTATGGACACTCCAGTATGACCAGGAAGGAATGGGTTACTTGGTGGGTGCCTAGGTTAACAGTCCTTTGTGTCATCCATTGATAAGGTTTGATACCTGTTGCCCCTTGGACCCAGGTAGTTTTCTTAGTCATGGGTCCCTCCGCTTGTAATAATACAAAATTTTCAGCCCCAGAGTTGGCCATAAAGGTTATCTTTTCCCCTCCACTTCAAGGGTTACCCTGGGCTCAGGGAGGGGGGCTGAGCCCCGTCTCCCTCAGTCACTGTCTTCCTGAGTGGCCGCCAGGATATTGGCCCACTGTTTCTTTTGGGGGCAGTCTCGGACCCAATGTCCTTCCTCTTTACAGTAAACACATTGATTTTTTTCCTACCTTAGATCTTGTTCTGGTAATTGTTTTCCCTCTGAGTGTCTCCAGCAGTACGGTTCCCCGTAGCCATTAAAATTTCCTTGAGTTCTTGGTGGTGCTTAGTCTGCTGTAATTCTAAAATCTTGGTTAGATTCTTTTCCTGTCTTCTTTCTCGTTTGATTTCTTTCTCCTCTGTGCTTTCCCTTTTATCAAAGACCTTTTCCGCCACTGCCACTAAGTCCCTAATGTTCCTTTCTCATAGTCTCTCTAGTGACTGTAACTTTTTCTTAATGTCGGGGGCAGCCTGATTAATAAAGGCAAACATGACAGTAGTGGCTGCCTCTTCTGACTCAGGCTTGTATGGAGTGTACCTGCAGAAGGCTTCCTGAAGTCTTTCTAAGTAGGCAGCTGGACTCTCATCAGGTCCCTGTCTAATATCGTATACCTTGGACATATTGGTAGGCTTTCTTGCTGCTGCTTTGAGACCCGCTAACAGAGTCCGGCAATAGACCAGGAGTCTCTCCTTACCTTTTGCCGTGTTGAAATCCCAGGTGGGGCGGGTAGTTGGGAAACTGCCATTTATTATGGCTGGGTCAGTGGTGGGGTCTCCTGTGGGCCCTGGGACCAGTTTCCGAGCATTCTTAGTGATCCTGTTTTGTTCCTCAGTAGTAAACAGGACCTGCAAGAGTTGCTGGCAATCATCCCAGGTGGGCTGGTGTGTAAAGAGAACAATTTCTAACAGGTTAATTAATCCCCTTGGGTTCTCAGAGAAGGGGGCATTCTGAGAACGCCAGTTGTACAAGTAGCGAAGGGCCAATAGTGGAAAGGCTGATTTCCTTCTGCGTCAATGGGTCCGGCAGGGTGGAGCGGCAAAGCTACTGACTGATTGGGGGCTTGAGGTGTGGCTGCCCTCCGGCTCCGTGTAGCTTGTGCTGGCCCCTCCAGATTAAGAGGTGGGTTAGCGGGGGCTTGAGCGACCCCCAGGGGTTGGGAAGGGTTGGGGTTTAGAGGAGTATGTAGGGGGGAGGAAAGATGTCGGCCTCTTCATCGCCTCCCACAAGAATTGGTGCTGAGGCTTCAGTGGTGGGCCTGATGCCTCTCTTAGGTGTGGCTGTCAGCACCTGTGAAGAAGGGAGTGAAGGGGGGGAGAAAAGCTCTCATCCAATGAAGAGGTTCCTCAACTAAATTTCTCCAGGTCACAATATATGGGATCTGGTCTGGGTGTCCTCTCCTAGGACAAAAAACAATTTTTTCAACCTCCAATATAACATTTAAATGAAATGTCCCCTCTGGTGGCCATCCCACATTAAAGGTAGGCCACTCAGAGGAGCAGAAAGTAATCCATTTGCCCTTGTTAACAGACACCCCATTTTTTTTGGTGATGTCCTTGATGTCCTTCCAGTGGGCTAAAGAGTTCCAGAGGAGAGGAAGGAATCTGTCCCATGTTATTAAATCAAGGGGAAAGTGTCCGTAGGATTAGGGCGACAGCTACACAGACACATACAAGTATAAAGCAACACAGAAGGGCCCAAAAAACAGCTTCGCATGTTTCAGAGTCAGATACAGATTCAGATTCGTGACGGCCAGACGAGTCCAAGTCCAACTTGGGCTCAATAATACCGAACACGGTACGGATGGGAGCTGGTCTCCCCAGCAGGTTAGCTCTGTCCTCTGGGACAGGGCCCCCACTCAGATGAGGGGGTCTCGTGCCTCCTCCAGGTCTGCCTTTACGGTGCATCCACCAAGGCGCATGACCTGTTCAGAAATATTCAAATACAGACGTTGCATTCCAAACGCAGCCTGCCGGCAAAACTGAGAGTAAAAACAGAAAGAGAAAGCGAGCGAGAGAGAAATCAAGAAAGAGCGCTCAGATACTCACCCAACTGGACAGAAAAGAATCCCTCGAGCCTCGGGGTTGTTGGGGGTCACTGGGGATCCCGGAAGAGCCCCCAAATGTAGTGCCAGAACCCCCAAATGTGGGTTGGGGTCCTTGGGAGTCACCCAGTGAGACAACAAGACCGAGGAGCTCAACTGTAATAACATGGAATTCTTTATTACCAAGCCTAGGCTGGGGCTCTGACCACACAAACCAATGCAGTGGGAGTGTGAGAGGGCCCCCACTCTTGGGGGAAAGGGTTTATATAGAGAAGGGATACAGCAGTTACATCATATTGCAACATTTGAAATGGTTGGTTCAAAAAGTGTGCACGTGGGAACATTCTGAGCTGCTTATCTAGGATCAGCCGCTTGTTTGCAGATCCTTTCTTTGTATGAGACTGGAGGCCTCTGTGGTTTATTGCTTCCGGGATGTCTTAAGACTTCCCAGGAATGAACAATAAGAGAGAGGGAGGGGGTTGGGAAAGAAGCAAAGGTCAGTACATTAGCCCGCAAGTTCCTCATCTGAGTCAGGCCTGGGCTTTTTTTTTTTAATTTCAGATGGCAGTCTGTTTTACTATAATGGCTATTTGCTTAAAAATGGCAGTACTACTGTCAAGCTGGAGTGCTAGCAAGTGGAGTTACAGAAGCTAAAGGCAATATGTTAATTTCTTAGATATCACAATATATTAATACTACTCTCACTTTTGGTTAGAGAAGCTTCTCTTTTCAGATGGCAGTGACCTTGGGATGACTCAGAAAGCACCATGGTGCTGAAAAGAAGTGACAGGGGAGTGCTCCACATTGAAATATCTCTATCACATCTTCCCAGGCTCAGGGTCTTTTGTGGAAGAGGGGGAGGAAAGAATGTGAGAGCCAAAGGATGGGTAGGACTCTTTACAACATGCTCCTCCAAACACAAAATGGCCTGGATATCCATGACCTCACAGTGCCTGACACTACCTACACAAGACCTTCATAATAGGAAGAAATGATCATGACATCAAAATAAAAGAGAGACTGATTGAGAGGGGGAGAGGATATGATGGAGAGTGCAGTTTCAAAGGGAAAGTGGGGGGAGGAAGGGAATGACCATGGGTTATTGTCTACAATTATGGAAGTTATCAATAAAAATAAATAAATTATAAAAATAAAAATAATAAAATAACTGAAATGGTCATAAGCGGGACATGTAAACATGAGACACGGGAATATCTAAAGGAGGAACTGGAGAGATGGCTTAGTGGTTGGGGCGTTTGCCTGCAAAGCCAAAGGACATCGGTTTGATTCCTCAGGACCCATGTAATCCAGATGCACAAGGTGGTGCATGTGTCTGGAGTTCATTTGCAGTGTTTGGAGACCCTGGCATGCCCATTCTCTCTCTCTCTTTCTCTCTCTCTTTCTCTCTCTCTCTCTCTCTCTCAAATAAATAAATAAATAAATCTTAAAAGAATATATAAAGGAGCTGGAGAAATGGCTTAGTGGTTAAGGTGCTTTCCTAAAAAGCCAAAGAACCCAGATTCAGGTCCCCAGTATCCACATAAGGCCAGATGCACAAGGTGGCACATGTGTCTAGAGTTCATTTAGGGTGGCTGGAGGCCTGGGCATGCTCATTTTCTATCTATCTGCCTCTACCTCTTTCTCTCTCTTGAAATAAATTTTTTTTAAATGTCTGTGTGTGTTTATAATTTAAAAAATAGAATACCTAAAGGACAAAAAGATAATTTTGAGAGACTTCTGGTCAAGATGCTGGCCTTCTAACCACACTTCAGCTCTCAAGGTAATATCAAACAAGAGCTGTGGGGCTCCAGGTTGAGTAGGTCTTAGCAGACCTCCAGTGGGAAGGCACAGAGGGGCACAGTTGGTAATCTCCTGATCCCCACGCTCTCAGGTAGCCCATTAGACACTTGGGTCCCTTCAACCACTTGCTCCAGCCACAATGCCCCTGAGTCCCCAACAAGGTTCTACTGAGCTGCCCACAGGATCCCACCCCCACTGCTTCTGTCAGAGCCCATAAACTTCCCTGTTACTGGAGCATCCTCCCCCCCCCATATTGTATCTGACCCACTTCTGCTCCCCTGTCTCCCACCACACTTCTGCAGGATCCACTGACTGAGCTCATGGGCCATAGATGCTCCCTTCTCCTATGCACTCCCATCTATGACCGCACTCCCCTGTCTTCCACCATGCTCCTCTGTCTCCCCCATGCTCCCAGGAGATCTACTGACTGAGACCACAGACCACTCACACTCCCCTGTCTCCTGCTGTGCTCGTACATGCTCCACCTACAGAGCCCATGGCCCACTTGCATTCCTGTCTCTTGCCCCAATTCCCTGTCATGCAATGCACTCCCCTGTCCCCCACCATGCTCCCACAGGCACCACTGACTAAGACCATGACCCACTCACACGCACCTGTCTCCTGCTAAACTCCCACAGATTCCATCAACTGAGCCCATGGCCCACTCATGCTCCCCTGTCTCCCACTACACTCCTCTGTCCACCACCATGCTGCTGCAGGCTCCACTGACTGAACCCCACCACACACACACAAATGCACTCCCCTGTCTCCTGTTGCATTCCTGCAGGCTCCCATATGCTTTCCTACCTTGCATTTTTGGTGGGCTGGCTTGCAGGCTGCCTCACTCCCCTGCTCATAGATCCTCCATACCCTGTGCTTCTACAGGCACCCTTATCTGCACCCTTTGGCCAGTGCCCCTGTCTCCCACACACCAGCCAACTCCCTAGTCCTGCCTGGGCTGTAGAACCCAACAACCCCCACCATCTCTCCAAAGCCTGGCTCTACTCACAGTGACTATTTGGGGCATCACCTCAGCCCCATAAGGGGAACACAGGAATATCAAGCAATCACCTGCTGGGGGAACCAATGAATCCTCCATATCCTGCCCATCTGGGTACAGTAGGAGAGAAAGGACAAGTGTTACTGCCACAGAGCCACAGGCAAGACAAAACTGAGACCAGGTCAAAGGGCTCCCAGACCTCTAATCCCACCTTTAGTAGCAAGCACCAGCCCAGAGCTACTGGTGCATTTACACTGTCCGCAACCTATGCATCCCAAAATAAAAATCCATCATAAGCCTATGCTATTCAAACATAAAACAGGCACTCACTGAAGACCTTACTAGGGGAAACTTCCTCCCTTAACTTCCCCCTTAACTAAATAAGACTCCCACAGTGTTATGGGTAGACCACAGTGCAAAAGAAACAACACAAAACAACAAACTGAGAGATCTCCAACAAGGTTGCCTAATCCAACAATGGAAGTCTCCAATGAAAGCATAGAGGAGGCAACAGGAATAGAATTCAAAAATTAATACGGAAGATTTGTGAACCTGACAAAGCAAATAGCAGAAATAGAAGCCAATCAACAACAACAAAAAACAATAGAATAAATGAAATTCACATAGCTGTCTTCACCAGGCTTGACCTAATAGACAAAAGCAAAGAGACCTCAAAAGAGAGATAAATGAAGTGAAGGTGAGCCAAAAAATAGAGGATCTCAATCTTAACCAGCTAGTTAAGCTAAATGAAGACTGTGGTAGTTTGAATATATGTCCCCCAATATATTCAGTGTTTTATTAGTTATAGTTTGCATCTGCAATCACCTTGCTAGAAGCAATGTAACTGGGGGCCGGTCTTAAGGTGTTGGTGGTGGGCTTGAGATTCCATTGTAAAAATATGCAAATGTGCCTAGCAGGAGTTCCTGAAGTGTGCTGTGTGACTTTTTGGCGGTAGTTTTACTCTGTGTGCTGTGGTGGCTGGTTGGCTTTCTCTCTCTCTGCTTGGCCCTGTGAAAGCAGGCTGCTTTTCTTGCCTTTATGGAACTTCCCCTGGATCTGTAAGCTTCAATAAATAATATCCCTTCCTCCATAACTGTGCCTGGTCTGGAAGTTCATCTCAGCGAACCTGAAGCTGTCTGCTACAAAGACATAAGTAAATGCAAGAATGAATTCCAACAAGCATTAAGAAAATCAAAACAGGGGCTGGAGAGATGGTTTAATGGGTGAGGCACTTTCCTACAAAGCCAAAGGACCTCAGTTTGATTCCCCAGGACCCATGTAAGCCAGATGCACAAGGGAGTACATGCATCTGGAGTTCGTTTGCAGTGGCTGGAAGCCCTGGCACACCAATTTTCACTCTCTCTCTCTCTCTCTCTCTCTCTCTCTCTGCCTCTTTCCCTCTCTCAAAGAAATAAATAAAAATAAAATATTTTTTAAAAAAGAAAATCAAAACATAACGTGAAATTTGAACTTGACAAAGGGATAGATACTATACAGAAAAAGGCAACAGAAAATACAAACCAAATTAACTAGTGAAAACCTCTACAGAAACCCTCAAGAACAGAGTTAATCATGTGGAGGACAGAACCTCAGAACTGGAAGACAAAACAGAAGAAACAGTTTGAGAGTCCAAAAATTTTAATAAGTTCAAAAAAAATCTTGTGAACAGAACATGAGGGAACTGTGGGATGCCCTAAAATGTCCTAACATTCTGACCATGGGTATGCCAGAAGGGAAAGATATTCAGAACAAAGGCATGGAGAATTTATTCAACAAAATTATAAAAGAAAACATGGCCACCCTCTCAAAATCAAGTCCCATCCACATACAAGAAGCCAACAGAACTCCAAACAGACTGAACTAAAGAAGAAACTTTCCAAGGCACATAATTGTTACAACTCTAAAAAACAGAAATAAAGAGAGTACTAAAAGCAGCAAAAGTAAAACAACACATTACAAACTCAGACAAAGCCATCAGAATTATCTGATTTCTCAATGGAAACCCTGAAAGCCAGAAGGGCATGGAATAGAACACTTCAAAATCTAAAAATCTATGACTTCCAATCCAAACTACTGTACCCAGCAAAAGAAATCCTTCATAATAGATGGTGAATGAAAAACTTTCCATGATAAAAGCAAGCTCTATGATTATATGAACACAAAGTCAAACCTACAGAGAATAATCAAGGAATTCTGCACACAGAAGAGTCAAACAACCAATATCAAGAGCCTACAAGAGACAGATCACAATAACCAAAATTAGACCAGGCTCAAAAAAGTAAAGTCCAATAAAACACAAAACCCCATAAAGCATCTCAACATGGCATAGATTAAAATAAAACTCATAGTTAAAACCTTAAATATTAATGGTCTTAACTCACCCATGAAAAAACACAAGTTAACAGATGGATCAGAAAAATGTACCCTGCTATCTGCTGTCTTCAAGAATCCCATATCACCACTAAAGACAGACACCTCCTCATGGTGAAAGGATGGAAAATGATATTCCAAGAAGATAAAAATAAGAAACAAGCAGGTATTGCTATATTACTATCTGATAAAATAGACTTCAAACCAAAAGTAATCAAAAAGTACAAAGAAGGTCACTTCTTGCTCATCAAGGCAATAAACCAAAATGAGGACATCACAATCATAAATCTGTGTGCACCAAACACAGATGCATCACAGTTAATAAAAAAAAAAAACTACTTGATAACAAAATAGAAATAAACATCAACACCATCATAGTTGGAGACTTCAATACTACACTATCATCAATAGATCATCCAAACAGAAAATTAACAGGGAAATAGTAGAGCTCAACAATATATACAGAATATTCCACCCCAATTCTACAGAATACACATTCTTTTTTTTTTTAATCAGGTTTTTGAGGTAGGGTCTCCTTCTAGCCCAGTCTGACCTGGAATTCATTATGTACTCTCAGGGTTGCCTTGAACTTATGGCAATCCTTCTACCTCTGCCTCCCAAGTGCTGGAACATACTTTTAAAAATGTTTTATTTATTTATTTATTTATTTATTTATTTATTTATTTATTTACAAATAGAAAGAGATATATAAGAGAGACAGAGAATGGGCACTCCAGGGCCTCCAACTGTTGTAAACATACTCCAGATGCATATACCAATATGCATCTGACTTTATGTGAGTACTAAAGAATCAAACCTGTGTTGTTAGGCTTTGCAGACAAGTGCCTTAACCACTGAGAAACCTCTCCAGCCACAGAATACATAATCATCTCAACAGCCCATGGAACCTTCTCCAAAATAGATCATATATTAGCCCATAAAGCATGCCTTCATAAATTCAAGAAAATTGATGTAACCTTCTATATCATATCAGATCACAATGTTTTAAGGCTAGAAATTAACAAGAGATGCATCAGGAATTCCACCAGTTCCAGGAGACTGAACAATACACTTAAACAATGAATGAGTAGTGGAAGAAATAAAAACAGAAATAATAAAGTTTCTAGAATTGAATGACAATGAGAACAAAAAATACCAAAACTTATGGGAAACAATGAAGGCTGTCCTAAGGGGAAAATTCATAGCACTAAATGTCTTCATAACAAAGACAGAAAGATCCCAAATTAATAACCTAACCTATAGGCATTGGTTAAACAAGAATAATCCAACCCTAAGAACTCCACATGGAAAGAAATATGCAAGATCAGAGTAGAAATTAATGAATTGGAAAGTAAGAAAACTGATGAATAAAAGAGCTAGGTCTTTGAAAAAATAAACAAGATTGATAAATCCCTGGCCAATTTGATCATGCAGAAAAATAAGAAGCCTCAAATTAACAAAATGAGAAATGAAAAAGGAGAGGTCATAACAGACATCAATGAAATTGGAAGTATCATCAAGATGTACTTCCAAAACCTCTACTCCACAAAATTGGATAATCTGGAAGAAATGGATGAATTTCTAGACACATGCCACCTACCAAAACTAAAAAAAGAGCGGATTAATCTCCTAAAGAAACCTATCATGTCTGCAGAGATTGAAAAGTTAATCAAAAACCTCCCCAAAAAAAATAAAAAGTCCAGGACCAGAGGGCTTCTCAGCCAAATTCTATCAAACCTTCATCAAAGAAATGAAATAAATTTTTCTCAAATTGCTTCATATAATTGGAGAGCATGGGATGCTCCCTGTGGTGGTTTGCTTCAGGTGTCCTCCATGAACTCAGGTATTCTGAATGCTAGGTTCCCAGCTAGTGGAGATTTGGGAATTAATGCCTCCTGGAAGCAATGTATTGTTGGGAGCAGGCTTATATGTGTTATAGTCAGTTTCCTCTTGCCAGTGTTTGGCACACTGTACTGTGGTACATTTACACAATGGAGTTCTATTCAGTGTTAAAGAAAAATAAAATTATGATATTTACAGGGAAATGGATGGATTTGGAAAGGATTATACTAAGTGGGGTAACCCAGGCCCATAAAGCCACATGACACATGTTCTCTCTCATATGTGGATCCTAGTTACAAATGTACAGACTTGTGTGTGAGCTGGAACCAAAAATCGGTAGCAGAGGCCAGTAAACTAGAAAAAGGCTATAAGGGAGGGAAGAGAGGGAAGGACTTAAGGGTATGGTATTGAATATATTTAAGTAGAAGAACAGATTACAGGAAGGGGAAAGGCCTAATGAGGCCAGGGGAAAACAATGTATAAAAGAAATGTGGGGGGGGGCAGGTCAATCAAAAGTCAAGATATTCTGAACAAAACATATTAAAATCTACTTTTCTGAATAATGGCACATCCAGAAGCCATAGATTGTTAAGTAGAAATTTTTCAGTGCCAGGCATGGGATTCCTTCCAGTGTGTTGTTGGCCAGGGAGTTCCCTGTAGCCTCCAAAATATTACAGGCTATTGCCAGGGCCATTGGTTTCCCTTGCAAAACAGATGGTAAGACCGTATTGCATAATACTTCACATGCATGAGCAGCAAGGTCACTGAGAAATCAAGTAAAAAACCTTCTCCCTGTAGACCAGCCAACTGAAACTGAAAAAAGCTGATCTGCATGCAGCCCTATGGGAGACAGAAGTCATCAGCAGTGAAAACAGTGGATACTGAAAGCCTCAAGTTTGGCCAGACAGGCCAAATGACTGACCAAGTGTAGTAGTGGCATGTCTGTTCTGAGGAAACCAACTGCTCTCTAATTGGTCTGAAGGCCCGCTCTATGGGAGGGACCAGATGCCTGGTACTGAAAACCTAATCAAAAGCCTATTGCAGGGGAGATCATGAGCCTTAGGGGTATAAAGCCTGCTCTTGTCTAGCTAAATGTATATATTATTCTCATCAAACTACCCTGAAAGCACTACACTTCATATTCATATATTAATGCTATTCTCACTTCTGGTTAGAGAAGCTTCTCTTTTCAGATGGCAATGACTACTGGGATGACCCAAAAGGCAAAATAGTGCTGAGCAGAAGGGACAGAGAAGTGTCCAGCACTGAAACATCTCTATCACACCCTCCAAGGCTCAGGGTCCATTGTGAAAGGGGCGGTGGAAAGAATGTAAGAGCCAAAGGAAGGGTACTGCTCCTTACAATGCAACTGTCTAGACAGAAATTAGCCTTTATATCCATGATCTCACAGTATGTAGCAATACCTTCACAAGACCCTCATAATAGGAGAAAAATATAATAACATCATATTAAAAGAGAGACTAATGGAGAGAGGGAGGGGATATGATGGAGAGCAGAGAGAAGGGGAAAGTGGGGGATGGGAGTGAAATATCATGGTTTTATTTTCTGTAAGTATAGAAGTTGTTCAATAAATATAAATTTAAAAAAAAACAGTAAAGGAAAACTAGTAAGAAATACTAAATAAGAATGGTGAGAATAAATGCACACCTTTCAATGATAACTCATAATATCAACAGCCTCAGTGCCCCAACCAAAAGAAACAGTCTGACAGGTTGGTCTTCAAACCAACTTTAGTTAGGAAAGGTAAAGATCACTATATATTGATTACAGGAACCCTCCAACAAGAGGACATTTCAAACTTAAACATATATGCACCTACTATGGGGACTCCCAATTTCATCACACAAACACTATTGGAATTAATGTCAGAGATAACACCAAACACAATTGTACTGGGTGATTTTAATATCCCACTCTCATCAATTGACAGGTCATCCTGGCAAAATATAAACAGAAAAACATCCATATTAAGGAGATCTTAGAACAAATGGATCTACAGGTATCTATGGAATGTTTAACACAAATGCTATAGAATACACACTCTTTTCAGCAGCATAGGGATGATTCTCTAAAATAGACTATATATTAAGACACAAAGCAAATTTTTAACAAATACAAGAAAGTTGAAATAATTCCTTGCACTCTATCTGATCCCAATGGGATTAAATGACAAATCAACAGCAAGAAAAACTGTAGTGCATACACAAAATCATGGAAACTAAACATTACACTACTAAATGATGAATGGGTCAATGAAGAAATCAGAAGTAAATCAAAAAATTCATAGAATCAATCAAATGATAATGAGAACACAACTTTCCAAAACTTTTAGGACACAATGAAGGGAGTTCTAAGAAGGAAATTTATAGCTTTAAGTACCTATATTAAGAAATTAGACCCTGGAGAGGGTGAGATGAAGCCTAATATTATTTTTTTTTTTTGCTCTGGCCTATAACTCCCACTACCAGTAAGGAGTTGCTAGCCACAATGAGCTATTTATCAGAGACCTAAAGTTTCCAAAACAAGACAGGCTCTGTCAAAGCACAATATTACTCACCTGAGGTAAAAGGTAAGACCCTATTGCTGAAGACATCATATACTACCAGCACAGAACATGGAAAGATCTGGCTGAAATCCAGAAGAGAGACAGACCCAAGAAAGTTAACCTGTCTAGTGCTGGAAAGTGCTACAATGAGCTACTGGGGAAAGTGGCCAACAACAGTCCAACCAACCAGGGATCTAAACTACTAAAAAGCAAACACCCTGGCAAGATGTACATACAAGTGCAATAGAAAATTACAGACCAATCTCCCTCATGAATATAGATGCAGAAATTCTCAACAAATATTGGCAAACAGAATACAAGAATATATCAAAAAGATCATTCACCCTGACCAAGTAGGCTTGATCCAAGGTATACAGGGATGGTTCAACATGTGAAAATTGATAAATGTAATATACTATGTAAATGGACTGAAAGGCAAAATTCAGATGATCATCTCAATAGATACAGAAAAGGTATTTTACAAAATCTAACATCCCTTGATGATAATAGTCCTACAAAAACTGAGAATACAAGGAGCATATCTCAACATAATAAAGGCTATTTATGACAAACCTACAGCCAACATGATATTAAATGGAGAAAAACTTGAAGCTTGGACTTCCAGGTAAGATGGCAGCATAGGATCCACACCAAACCAGCCCAAGGACAAATCTAAGCAAAACCACAGCAAGATACATTCTTATTCTGAAAAGCGTAGGAGTTTAGGTTTTTCTTAGACACCGCAGAAAAGCATGAGAGACCAAGATCAACCAGAAAGGAGGAAAATGGCCAGAATCCCACTGAGCATCTTGCAGCTCCAATTGTAGCAGCTTCAATTCTCGTACCCAGCACCACCCACCAGGCACACAGGTGCTCCAAGAACCAGAGACCAAACAAGGGGACTTTCCAGCCTCATCTGACTCCTTGCAGAGTCAAGAAATCTAAAGGAAAGTCAGTTGAGATCAACTAAGTAGCTACTGAGATACAGGGGGGCCAGTGTAAGCAACTCCAGGCTTCCTGAACTCTTCTATCCCCCAACCATCAGAACCACAATCCTTGGGCATTCAGCCCCAGGGGCAGTGCATACAGCACAGCTGAGACAAGCTCCAGCTCCACAGCACAACACAGAGGGATCAAGGTGGGGACTCAGCACTGGTGAGACTGTAAGCTGTACAAAAAGGTCAGGAGGCCAACTAATTAAAAAAAAAAAAAAAAAAAAAGGAAGGTACATAGGCCTGCATTGGAAGTGCTAATCTCTCTTTCCATGTCAGGGCAGGTTACATATTTTTGGTTGGCTTTGCCATTTTCAAATAAGCTGTACTTAGGGGTGGAATATTGCTGCCTTTAATGCTTTCAGATTTATAGGGCCTTTGTCTTTTGCTTCTGTCATTATTGAGGGCAGGGACTGATCCAGTTCCAGACTGACCTAGAACCCAATTCAGAACAGAATTTTACCTCTTAGCTGACAGGATTAAGGGTGTAGAGCAACACATGCCCTTAGGTATTTTGGCCTTATAAGACTATCTGTTTTAATCCCCACACTTGTATATTCTGTGCTGGTTTTTATTGAATGTATATATTGCTCAGTTGAAGTTTAGAATTTGCCAGTAAATTGTTCCACACAGTCCACTAGCATACTTGATTAGCAAGCAAACTCAAAACCTAGGATTACTTCTGCAGTTAAATTTGGATACAAGAGCTACACTTAGCACCTTAAACTCATATCCTGAAAGTATATAAAGGTGGATCACCAAATCTAACACTGCAGATAAGTAGAAAACCAAAGCATCAAATCATTCTAGGATGCAAAAGTCACTACATTATAATACAAGAAAGACAAAGAATCAAGACAATGCAATCCCACCAAAATTTACAAATCTATCAGAAATGTTCACCAATGAGACTGTTTTAGATGAAATTCCTGAAAAGATTTCAAAAGAATGATGTTATCTATACTCAAAGAAATGAAAGAAGAAATTAAAGGAATCAGAGAAGAAAACAAAGAAATTAAAGAAGAAAACAAACTCCTGAAAGAGAACAAAGGAAACCAGCTTAATGAAATTAAAAGGTCATTACAGGACATGAATAAGGAAATAGAAATACTGAAGAAAAACCATCAGTGGTGAAAACAGTGGACACTGGAAATCTCATGTTTGGCCAGATAGGCCAAATGACTGAAGAGGTGCAATAGTGGCATGTCTGCCCTTGGGGAAACTAACTGCTCCCTAATTGGATTGAAGGCCTGCTCAATGGAGGGAATATATGCCTGGTACTGAAAAAAACTAATCAAAAGTCTATGGCAGGGGTTGTCATGAGCCTTAGGTGTATAAAGCCTGCTCTTGTCTGGCTAAATGTACATATTATTCCCGTAAAACTGCCCTGAAAGCACTACACTTAATGTTCATATTCACATATTAATGCTACTTTCACTTCTGGTTAGAGAAGCTTCTCTTTTTTATAATTTATTTTTATTTATATAATTTTGATTTCATATTCATGGTGTTGGCTCCCTTATCCTCCTCCCTGTCCTCCCTCTTCCAAAGGGACCCTCATCAATGGGAAATGTGGGTCATGGTAGCCAAGAGTTCTGGGGGGTAGGCCAAGTCCCTGTGTATAATGCCCCAACTTGTGACTCTGACATTCTTTCCACCCCTTCTTCCATGAATTTCCCTGAGCCACATTGGGGTCATTTTTGTTCTACCTCAATGATGAAGTTTTGGGAGCCTCTGTGTCTCTGGATATCTGGCTTAGTTGGAGTTGGTTGTTCTCTGTGTTTATCTCCTTCAGCCTTTTTCTGGTGTCGTGATCACCAAGAGCACTGTATTCTTGCCTTTCCCCCACATTACTCTATGGTTTCAGCTGGGGCCCTGAGGTGTGATTGGCAGATCTCCCTTCAGGTTCATTGTCCATCTGAAAAAGATAAGCAAATTCTCCAATGGAGAAAGAAGTCAGTACTAGATAGAAGGGATGGCCATAAATATTTTGGAGGGAATTTTATATGCGTAGGCTCTCTTCTACATTTCGTGGTATCTTAATCTTGGAGACTGAACTCATTTTTCTACATGGTTTTGACTTATTTCCCAGTTCCAGTAATGAGTTCCATTCCACTGAGTGGATCTATTAGCCAAATCAAGAGCAGTTGGTTACCCACCATGGCTGTGTGCCACTACTGCACTTGTTTAAGCATTATGTCAGGTTGTTTCCTGCTGGGTATCTTATAATGCACATTGTTTGGACAGATGTCAGCCATTATCCCTGGCAACGACCACTGGGATGACCCAAAAGGCAACATAGTGCTGAAAAAAAGGGATGGTGGAGTATCCAGCACTGAAACATCTCTATCACCCTCCAAGGCTCAGGGTCCATTGCAGAAGAGGGAGCAGAAAGAATGTAAGAGCCAAAGGAAGGTATGACTCCTTACAATGCAACTTTCCAGACAGAAATTAGCCTCAATATCCATGACCTCATAGTTCCTACCAATACCTTCACAAGACCCTCATAATAGAAGAAAAAGATGATGACATCAAATTAAAATAGAGACTAATGGAGAGAAGGAGGGGATAATGGAGAATGGAGTTCTGAAGGGGAATGGAGGGTGGGAAATATGGTTTATTGTCTGTAAATATAGAAGTTGTCAATAATAAATAAATAAATAACTTGAAGATTTTCCACTAAAATCAGGAAGAAGACATGGGTGTCCACTGTCTCCACTTTTATTTAATATAGTACTAGAAGTCTTAGCTATAGCAATAAGGCAAGTGACACAAATAAAAGGGAAATACATTAGAAAGGAAAAGATCCAATTATCATTATTTGCAGATGATATGATTCTATATAGAGAGGACCTTAAAGACTCTACCAGCAAATTATTAGAGCTGACAAACACTTATAGCAATGTAGCAGGAACAAAACAAACACAGAGAAATCAGTAGTCTTCCTATATGCTAACAACAAACATGCTGAGGATGAAGTCAGGGAATCACCCCCATTCACAGTTGCCTCAAAATAAATAAATAAGTAAATAAATAAGAAAGAAAGAAAGAAAGAAAGAAAGAAAGAAAGAAAGAAAGAAAGAAAGAGAGAAAGAACCTCAGAATAAACCTAACCAGGGAAGTGAAGGATCTCTACAATGAAAACTTTAAAACACTCAAGACAGAAATTGCAGAAGATACTTGGAAAGGGAAAGACATCCCATGTTCTTAGTTTGGACAAATCAATATTGTGAAAGTGCCAATCTTATCAAAAACAATCTACACATTTCATGCAATCTGCATGAAAACTCCAATAGCATTCTTCAAAGAAATATAAAAATAATCCTAAAATTCATTTGGAAGCACAAAAAAAATCCTCAAATAGCTAAACAATTTTAAGCAACAAAAATAAGACTGGTGGTATCACCATACCAGATTTTAACCTACATTACACAGCCATAGTAAGAAAAGGAACATGGCACTGACACAAAGAAAGACATGTAGATCAATGGAACAGAATAGAGGAACTGTGTGTAAGTCCAGCAGCTACAGCCATCTGATTTTCTACAAAAATATTCATTGGAGAAAAGATAGCCTCTTCAACAAATAGTGCTGGGAAAAGAAGATATCTATATACAGAAGGATGAAAATAGATCCTTATCTCTCTCCATGCATAAGAATCAAGTCCAAATGGGTCAAAGACCTTAATGTTTGAAATGTCTGAAACTCTGAAACTGCTAGAGAAAAAAGTAGGAGACACACTTCAACATATTGGCATAG
Organism: Orientallactaga sibirica; assembly: GCA_036365145.1. Classification (NCBI taxonomy): domain Eukaryota; kingdom Metazoa; phylum Chordata; class Mammalia; order Rodentia; family Dipodidae; genus Orientallactaga; species Orientallactaga sibirica. The sequence continues at coordinate 834,635 of JAEOAD010000556.1, read as the reverse complement.
GCAATGACTTTCCAAATATAACACCAGTTTCTCAGGAAACAAAATCACTAGTCAACCACTGGGACCTCATGAAACCAACCACTCTAATTGGACTGGAGGCTTGCTCCACAGGAGGGAATACATTCCTGGTACTTAAAATCTATGACAGTGAGGTCATGAGACCTAGCAGGTGCAATGTCTGCTGGTGTCTGGATAAATGCATATACTTTGCTTACCAAACTGGCTGGTAACCACTTGTCTTAATGTTCATACCCATATATTAATGCTACTCTCACTTTTGGTTACATAGAATTCTCTTTTCAGATGGCAGTGACCTCTAGGATGACTTCAAAAGGCAGCATAGTAGTGCTGAGAAGAAGTGCCAGAGGAGTGTTACAGAGAAATCAGTAGTCTTCCTATATGCTAACAACAAACATGCTGAGGATGAAGTCAGGAATCACCCCATTCACAGTTGCCTCAAAATAAATAAATAAGTAAATAAATAAGAAAGAAAGAAAGAAAGAAAAGTACTGAAAATAAGCAACTGCTGAGTGATCATGCCCTCCACTCCAGTTTAGGTAACATCAAGGAAGTGACGGCAGAAAGAACATAGAGCTGGAAGGCGGGGAGGAAAGCTGTTGAACCCTTTGTCAGGATATGGTATGGACATTATGCTCATGAACTTACAGTACAAGAGCCCTCACATAGCATCTCAGCAGCTGATCAGTCACCTAGAGAGTACATCAAAGAGAAAACCATCTTCACAAGTGAGCATAGATGAGATAGAATCTCAACCTGAAAGTACATGTTCTGTTTGTTTGTTTGTTTGTTTGTTTGTTTGTTTGTTTGACAGAGAGAGAGAGAGGAAGAGGAAGAGAAAGAGAAAGAAAAAGAAAGGAAGTGAAGGATCTCTACAATGAAAACTTTAAAACACTCAAGACAGAAATTGCAGAAGATACTTGGAAAGGGAAAGACATCCCATGTTCTTAGTTTGGACAAATCAATATTGTGAAAGTGCCAATCTTATCAAAAACAATCTACACATTTCATGCAATCTGCATGAAAACTCCAATAGCATTCTTCAAAGAAATATAAAAATAATCCTAAAATTCATTTGGAAGCACAAAAAAAAATCCTCAAATAGCTAAACAATTTTAAGCAACAAAAATAAGACTGGTGGTATCACCATACCAGATTTTAACCTACATTACACAGCCATAGTAAGAAAAGGAACATGGCACTGACACAAAGAAAGACATGTAGATCAATGGAACAGAATAGAGGAACTGTGTGTAAGTCCAGCAGCTACAGCCATCTGATTTTCTACAAAAATATTCATTGGAGAAAAGATAGCCTCTTCAACAAATAGTGCTGGGAAAAGAAGATATCTATATACAGAAGGATGAAAATAGATCCTTATCTCTCTCCATGCATAAGAATCAAGTCCAAATGGGTCAAATACCTTAATGTTTGAAATGTCTGAAACTCTGAAACTGCTAGAGAAAAAGTAGGAGACACACTTCAACATATTGGCATAGGCAATGACTTTCCAAATATAACACCAGTTTCTCAGGAAACAAAATCACTAGTCAACCACTGGGACCTCATGAAACCAACCACTCTAATTGGACTGGAGGCTTGCTCCACAGGAGGGAATACATTCCTGGTACTTAAAATCTATGACAGTGAGGTCATGAGACCTAGCAGGTGCAATGTCTGCTGGTGTCTGGATAAATGCATATACTTTGCTTACCAAACTGGCTGGTAACCACTTGTCTTAATGTTCATACCCATATATTAATGCTACTCTCACTTTTGGTTACATAGAATTCTCTTTTCAGATGGCAGTGACCTCTAGGATGACTTCAAAAGGCAGCATAGTAGTGCTGAGAAGAAGTGCCAGAGGAGTGTTAATCACTGAAACATCTCTATCACACCTTCCAAGGCTCAGGGTCCATTGTGGAAGAGGTGGTGGAAAGAATTAAGAGCCAACAACAAAAAAAAAAGTTGGACTGCTTACAATGAAATCTTCCAAACACAAAATGTCCTGGATATCTATGACCTTGCAGTGTCTGGCACTACCTACACAAGACCCTCATGATATGAGGAAAAGATGACATCAAAATAAAAGAGACTGAGAGGAGGAGGGGATATGATGGAGAGTGGAGTTGCAAAGGGGAAATGGGGGAGGGAGGTAATTATGTTTCATTGTCTACAATTATGGATGTCAATCAAAAAAAAATTTTTTAATGGCTCTGGCCTGTAACTCCCATTACCAGAAATCAGTTGCTGCCCACAATAAGCTGCTGATCAGAGAGGCCTATGAGGTGCACAAAACAAGACAGGCTTCTGTCAAAGCACTTGACTAACCACCAGAGATAAAAGGCAAGACCCTATTGTTGAAGACACCATATGCTGCTGGCACAAAACAGATACCTGGCGGGAATTCAGAATACAGCCAGTCCCCAGACAGTTAGCCCTTCTAGTCCTGGAAAGTGCTACATGAGTTACTGAAAGAAAGTAGCCAACAACAGTGTGAGAAAGCAAAGGTCTAAGCTTCTCAGAAGTAAACACCCTGGCAAGCTGTACACATCAGTACAATGGTGGCACACAGCTTTGGTGGGTAATCAGTAGCTTTCTGATTGGCTAAGAGATCCACTCAGTGAAAACAAACTCATATCTGGAACTAGGAACCAAGTCAGAATCCTATGGAGGCAAAGATTATGCTCTCCAATGTCAAGATCTCACTAGTCTTTGGCTAAAAGATGGGTTACCTCCATCAAATTCTCCCTAAATTAATAATGCTTATCCCATTTAACCAATGCTGACTTCACTGTAAGTTTGAGAATATATTCTTCTTTGTTCAGAAGGTAGCAAGACCTGAGGAGATAAACCACCCCTCACGCTTCAGCCAAGCCCCAGATGAAAACCACAGAAGAACTGGGGAGACAAGCAAGGGTGCCACTTCCATTATGAGCCTGACAATCAGTGCCAGGGTAAAGGAGACAGATGTTGAGGATATCACTTACCAAAGCAGAGATCCAGAGGCTCCTAAGAGCTCATCACTGAAGTAGACCTAAAACACACTCACCATGGCTCAGGGAATTTTGTGGAAGAGGAGAAAGATTTAAGAGCCACAGGTTGGGAAATTATACCCAGAGGCATTGCCTTCCCCCAACAAGTGACTGCTGCTCAACAAGTCATAACCCACAACCCCATAGGGAATACCAGCAACCACACTGAGAAGGACCTCCAGTGCAATGGGGGCAGGGACAAGGGAAAGGATAGGTACCAACACATGATGTATCTATACTAAGTATGTCCACAAGTTAAAAATGTACAAAGAAACTAGAGAAAAAAAGATAATTAATTTAACTATAAATTGTTGAAACAAGATATTAGGGTAAATGACTTCTCCAAAAGACTGATCCAGTAAATTATTTCCTTAAGAACATTTAATAACTAAATAACTAAATTAATATACCCCATAACCCTAAGCATTCAGTTTGGTTAATTTGGGGTGAGTGTGTGTGTGTGTGTGTGTGTGTGTGTGTGTGTGTGTGTGTATAAAGCAAGAAAGGGATATGTATTTAATACAGCCAGGGAAAATAGAAACAAAGAGATCCACTGACATCCCCCAATCCCCGACCAAATCCATCTTTGACATCCTGACATGAGGTTTGGGTTTAAGTCGAACAGTAGAACTGTACATACCTAAGAGCCTGGTCCAGGTATCATTCCTTGCCTGTGTTCCAATCTTTCCTTCAAGGTTGTCTGACAAGTTTCTGGCACTGAGAAATCCTGTTCTGGGGAGTTAAGTTTCTCCTCTGACTGAAAACAGGTGTTGACCTTTTCTTTCTCATGGCATGAGATTCCTGGGGAAATCCCATTTTCTTGATTTTCATTGTTTAATACTTATCTATTTATGTTTTTAAGAGAGAAAGACTGAGACAGAGAGAAAGGAGTATGGGCATGCCAGGACCTCCAGCCCCTGCAAATTAACCCCAGATGCATGTGCCACAGTCATGATGCATAATCTTCTTAATGTGTTCTTTAATTCTATTTACAAGTATTTGATGACATAGTAAATTGCTTTCTATGTATGTTTATACCTACAGTACCACTAGTGTTACAATCAGTTTGGTCCGAAAAGCTGCATGTTTGCAATGGCCTGCACTTAATGCACAGTCTCATTACTGATGAAAGTGTTGAAAATAGTCATGTATGGTGGTGCTGCACACCTTTAATGCCAGCACTCGGGAGGCTGAGGTAGGTGGATCACCATGAGAATACACAGTGAATTTCAGGTCAGCCTGAGCTAGAAGAGTGAGACCCTATCTTGAAAAACCAAAAAAAAAAAAAAAAAAAAAAAGAAAGAAAGAAAAAGAAAGAAAGAAAGAAAGAAAGAAAGAAAGAAAGAAAAAGAAAGAAAGAAAGAAAAGTACTGAAAATAAGCAACTGCTGAGTGATCATGCCCTCCACTCCAGTTTAGGTAACATCAAGGAAGTGACGGCAGAAAGAACATAGAGCTGGAAGGCGGGGAGGAAAGCTGTTGAACCCTTTTGTCAGGATATGGTATGGACATTATGCTCATGAACTTACAGTACAAGAGCTCTCACATAGCATCTCAGCAGCTGATCAGTCACCTAGAGAGTACATCAAAGAGAAAACCATCTTCACAAGTGAGCATAGATGAGATAGAATCTCAACCTGAAAGTACATGTTCTGTTTGTTTGTTTGTTTGTTTGTTTGTTTGTTTGTTTGTTTGTTTGTTTGACAGAGACAGAGAGAGAGAGAGAGAGGAAGAGGAAGAGGAAGAGAAAGAGAAAGAGAAAGAAAAAGAAAAAGAAAAAGAGAATGGGAGCACCAGCAGATTCTCAGCAGCTGTGAATGAATTCCAGACGTGTGCACACCCTCGTGGGGAAGTGTGGCATTGTGCCCTCATGTCATTTTATGCATCTGAGTAAATGTGGGACCTGGAGATTGGAATCGGCGTTCTTAGGCTTGGCAGGCAGGCGCCTTAACTGCCAAGCCATCTCTCCAGCCCAGGTGCATTTGTTTTAATCTCTAATCTTACATATATATTCCATCCTGGTTTTCTTTGTGTTTGTGTAATTCTCAGTTCGATTTTAGATTTATTCTGTATTTTTCACTATCCAGTCTACTATTGTGATATCTCCACCACTCTTCCCATGCACAACTCATATACATCACCTCTCTCTAGCTTCCTTTCCACATTTGTTCCTCCCTCTCCTCTCCTCTTTCCATAACTACAACCTTTATAGCCTCAACAACCTCTAAAATCTGTGGACCCTAACAATATCCCAACTTTCCTCTTTTGCCACTTCCATCTTTTCAAACACTAGTCCCCATACTGACATACCCTGTATCCCTCTCATTTCTAAGTAACCTATATCCTAGCATACTCCACACTAAGCTTGTCATTTTCCACCAACAGTTATTGAAGTCAAAGGGACCATTTTTGTTAATGTACTACTATGACATTTACATAGCAGTCATATCCAAAAGCTTTGGTCAGTCCTGATGTTAGTAGTCTACTCTGGGAGTACCACAAAGGTCTATCAGGAACCTTAAGTTCCTAGACTAAGTATATAACTTCTGAATACAGCTGACAAAACAAACAGAAAGTTCAATCAATGAAATAACTCAAAAGACAAGAATCCCATCATAGTAATATAAAAAAAAATTATGAATCCCACAGAAATAGCCTCCAGTGAAAAGTGAATCAGATGAAATGCCAAGCAGAGAATTGAAAAGAATTACTGTAAGGATGCTCAGAGAAATCAAAGAAAAAAAATCAAAGGAATCAAAGATGAAAACAACTCTTGGAAGAAATCCTAAGGATTTCTTAAGGATCAGCTAAATGAGGGGACTTCTGTATAAAATGGCAGCACTTTTTAGGCTCCACACCAAAGGAGCCTAAGGAGAGAAATAAGCAGAAACACAGGAAAATAAACTTTTCTGCTGAAAAGTTAAGGTCTATGTTATTATCAACCATGGCAGAGAAGCAGGAGAGACCAAGATCTTCCAAAAAGGAGGCAACTGGCCAGAACCCAGCTGAGGAGCCAGTGCCCCAATCCACATGCCCACCCACCTGCCTGGCTGGCTGGTGACATAGAGCTGCAGGAGCAGAAACAGGGTCAAGGGAATTTCCACTCACATTAAACTCCTCACAAAGTCAAGAAACCTGAAGGAGTTCTACTCAGTGGTAAAGAAAAATGAAAATTTGAAATTTGCAGGAAAATGGATGAATCTGGAAAGGATTATACTTAGTGAGGTAACCCAGGCCCAGAAAGCCAAACGTAGCATCTATTAATAGGAGGAAAAGACAATGCTATCAAAATTAAAGACAGATTGATTGAGAGGAAGAGGGAATATGATGGAGAATGGAGTTACAAAGGAAAAGTATGGGGGGAGAAGGGAATTACCAAACTTTATGGTCTATAGTTATGGAAGCTGTCAATAAAGAAAATAAAGTAATTTTAAAAATAAATAAATAAATCCTGCCCCCCCACCACCACCAAAAATAAAATACAGCAGGGATCAGCTGAGCAGCTGCTGAAGGAGAATACAAACAGAACCAGCTGAGCCGGTACTACTCCAGGCATCTGCATAGCCTCTCATCCCCCAACTGCCAGGGCCATGAACCTCCAGAGAACTCACTTATTCCTGGCTGCCTGGAACTGGGCGAGATCAAGGTGAACACTCAGCATTGGTGTGATTGGAAGCCATCCCAAAAAGTTAACAGGGCCTACTTACACAAAGCCAGATACTTAGGCCTGCACTGGAAGTACTAATCTCTCTTTCCATGTCAGGAAAAGCTATTATGACAGTTGAATGATATATTCTTAGATGGCTTTATCATTCTCAAATAAGATGTATTTTGGTGTTGCCATTCACGTTTCCTGACCTTTAGGGCCTTTGTCTTTTTTTTCTGTAATTATTGGGGGCAGGGTCTGACTATCCCCAGGCTGACTTGGAAACGATTTCAGACCAGAAATCTCAACCTCCTAATTGACAGAATTAAGGGTGTGAGGCAACACACACCCTTAGGGATTTTGGCTTTATTAGATTATCTTATTATTTTTAATCACCACACTTGTATAAATACTCTGTGCTGGTTTTGTCTGAATGTATATATTGCTTAATTAAATTTTATAATTTGCCAGTAATTTGCTCCACCCAGTCTACTACAATACTTGAATAGCATGCAAACTAAACACCTAGGGCCTCTGAAGGAGCTGGACTTTTGCCCCAGGCTCTCCATCTTCCTGACTCCTGGTTCCCTAAACCCTGATCCCCATGTGCTGAAGAGCACATGCAAGTGGAATGAGTGAGTAGGCTAGAGCTCCCAGTTCCCCAGGTGCCTTTGATGGGCCTGCAATCTCTTAGTCTGCATACCTATGGTTATAACCCCATCATACACCAGTATAACAATCTGGTTCACATTTAAAATAGAACACCCTCTGAAGATCCTACAAGAACAAATACTTGCTTCCTCCTCAATAGAATAAAACATTTCCCCAAGATGGGGAGACCACAATGCAAAAAAGCCAACAAAAGTCAGAAAACTGAGCTGGGCTTGGTGGCACACGCCTTTAATCCCAGCACTCTGGAGGCTGAGGTAGGAGGATAGCCATGAGTTCAAGGCCACCCTGAGACTACATAGTGAATTCCAGGTCAGCCTAAACTAGAGTGAGACCCTACCTCAAAAAACCAAAACAAAAAAAAGTCAGAAAACTGAGAGTTCTCTACAAAAGATGCCTAGTCCCACAATGAAATCATACAGAAAGCAACAGAAATTCAATCCCAAAATAAAAACACAACAACCAATGAGACCCTGCTCAAAAGAATTGCTGAACTGGAAGCAACCCATCAAAAACCAATAATTCAGGGGACAAATTGGGACCCAAAAGGAAAAGACACTATAAAACCCTTTATTCTGAACAACAGGTTAAAACATTGATCCTTCAGCAGGCCCGCAGAGGGAACACCCGAACCACAGGAACCTGGAGAGAGCATCATGAAGGCCAACCTTAATCTTGTCCTGCTTCTCTCTCTCTTCTCTCTCTCTCTCTCTCTCTCTCCTCTCTCCCTCCCCTCTCTATACTCACTTTCTCCTCTATATTATCTTTTTCTTCCCTCATCTTCCTAGGTGCAGACTTATAACTCCCAGTGCCAGCATGGGGTGAACTTCCACAATGAGCTGTTGATCTGAAACACCTACAAGGTTTCCCAAAATAGACATACTTCTGTCAGAGTTCTTGGTGACCCACCAAAGGTTAATGGCAAGACCCTACTGTTGAAGACAGCTTACGTGTGTGAGACCAAACACGAAGAGATATGTTCAGAATCTGGAAGAGGGTCAGTCCCCAGACAGTTAGCTAGTCTAGTACCAGAGGGCGCTATACAAGCAACTGGGGGAAAATGACCGACATCTGTCCAAACAACTGGCAGTCTAAGATACCCAGCTGGAAACAACTTGACGTAATGCTCATACAAGTGCAGTAGTGGCAATCAGCCATGGTGGGTAACCAACTGCTCTTGATTTGGCTAATAGATCCACTCAGTGGAATGGAACTCATTGCTGGAACTGGGAAATAAGTCAAAACCAGGTACAAAAAAATGAGCTCAGTCTCCAAGATCAAGATACCACCAAATGTGGGCTAGAAGAGAGCCAACGCATATAAATTTCCCTCCAAAACATAGATGGTCATCCCTTCTACCTAGTACTAACTTTTCTCTCCGATGGAGAATTTGCTTATCTTTTTTTCAGGTGGACATCGAACCTGAAGGGAGGATCAGCTAACCACACCTCACCAGGGCCCCAGCTGAAACCATAGAACAACGCAGGGGAAGGGCAAGAGTTCAGTATTCATGGCGATCATGACACCAGCAAAAGGCCGAAGGAGATAAACACAGAGAACATCCAACTCCAACTAAGCCAGAGATCCAGAGACACAGAGACTCCCGAAACCGCATCACTGAAGCAGAACTAAAATGACCCCAATGTGGCTCAGGGAAACTTGCGGAAGAGGGGGCGGAAAGATTGTTAGAGCCATAGTTGGGGCATTATGCACAGAGACTGGGGCCAACCCCCCAGAACTCTTAACCAACCTCACAATGCTTGACCCACATTCCCCATTGACAAGGGTCCCTTTGAAAGTGGGAGGACAGGGAGGAGGACAATGGATCCTTTCCTATGAATGTAAAATCAAAATAATATAAATAAAAATATATATATATTAAAAAAAAACCAATAATTGTATGAATGAAATGGAGCAGAATCGTCTCTTAGAGCACTCAGCTTTTGACAGTAGGCTTGACTTTACTGAAGAAAAGCTTAGAAGCCTCAAAAGAGATTTAAATGAATTGAAGGTGAGTCAACAAATGGAAGATCTCAATAACCAACTGATTAAGCTTAATGAAGACTTGATCAAATGCAAGGATGAATTCCAGGAAGCATCAAGAAAACCAGAACTCAAACTGAAATCATACCTCCAAAAAGAGATGGCTATTGTGCAAAATAACACAACAGAAAACAAAAATCAAATAGAACTTATAAAAACCTCTCAAGAACCCCTCACTAACAGAGTTACTCATGTGGAAGACAGAACCTCTGACCTGGAAGACAAGACAGAAGAAATTTATTGGGAGGCCAAATATTTTGCTAAGTTCAAAAAACTCAAGTGAACAGAATATGAGGGAACTGTGGGATACCCCAAAATGACCAAACATCCAAATCATGAGCATATCAGAAGCAGAGAAAATCCAGGCCAGAGGCATAGAGAACATATTCAACAAAATTACTGCAGAAAATTTTCCCAATCTCTCAAAAGAGAGGCCCATGCAGATACAAGAAGCTCACAGAACACTAGACAGGACCAAAGAAGAAACTCTCCAAGGCACATCATTGTTAAAACTCTAAAAACACAAATAAAGAGTACCAAATGCAGCGAGAGAGAAACAACTCACTATAGATATACAAAGGCAATCCCATTAGAATTATTTCAGACTTCTCAAAGGAAACCCTGAAAGCCAGAAGAGCCTGGAATGGAACACTTTAATGTCAAAAACACTATGGCTTCCAGCCCAAGCTACTATAGCCAACAAAAGTATCCCTCATAATAGATGGTGAAAGGAAAAACTTTTCATGAAAAAAAGTGAACTCAATGATTATATGAACACAAAGCCAAACCCACAGAGAATACTTCACACAGAAGAGTCAAACAACCAATCTCAAGAACCAACAAGAAGAAGATCACAATAACCAAAACTAGACAAGGTTCAAAAAAGTACAAGACACAAGAAAGCACCAAATCCCATAAAACACCTCATCATGGCAGGAAAACTCCCAGTTGAAGCCGGGCATGGTGGCGCACGCCTTTAATCCCAGCACTCAGGAGGCAGAGGTAGGAGGATCGCTGAGAGTTCAAGGCCACACTGAGACTACATAGTTAATTCCAGGTCAGCCTGGACCAGGGTGAGACCCTACCTTGCAAAACAAAAAAAAAAAAAAAAAAACTCCCAGTTATAACCATATAATGATCTTAACTCACCCATCAAGTTAACAGGGTGGATCAAAACAAAAAAGTGACATGTCTATCTGCTGTCTTTAAGAAACCCACCTCACCACTAAAGACAGACACCTCCTCAGGGTGAAAGGACGGGAAATGATATTCCAAGCAAATAGAAATCAAAAAGCAAGCAGGTGTTGCTATATTAATATCTGATTTAAAAATAGACTTCAAACCAAAAGTAATCAAAAAGGACAAAGAAGTCCACTTCTTACTCATCAAGGGCATGATCCAGCATGAGGACATCACAGTTTATAAAACAAAACCTACTTGACAACAAAACAGAAATAAACACCGACACCGTCATAGTCAGAGACTTCAATACCCACTATCATCAATAGACAGATCATCCAGACAAAAAATCAACAGGAAAATCATAGAGTGCAACAACACCATAGATCAACTAGACTTAAAGGATATCTATAGAACTTTCCAGCCCAACTCTACAGAATACACATTCTTTTCAGCATCCCATGGAACCTTCTCCAAAATAGACCATGTATTAGGCCATTAGCATGCCTCCATAAATTCAGGGTAATTGAAGTAATATCCTGCATCATGTCTCAAATCGCAATGCTTTAAAGCTAGAAATTAACAACAAGAAACACATCAGAAACTTCACCAGCTCCAACAGACTGAACAACACACTTTTAAACAATGAATGGACTGTGGAATAAATCAAAAATAAATTCTAAGAGGTGGGTGCAGTGAAGTGCAGAGCAGGAGTTGGCATCACCACCACTGAGGTCCACAGAGCCTGCCTTGTGCCTGGTGCTACCAGGACAATGTGGCCAGAGCGGGAAGGCTGCTCCTGCTGCCACCCTGTGTGGGAAAATGGCTTCATGGTGAATGGGGAGTTGAGGAACAGGTATGTGAGGAGCCACTGCTGCCAGTCAGATCCATCATGTTACAGAAAATGGAGGACTATATAAAAGACCATTTAAAGAAGCTTTTGAAGAAACACCCATGCCAGTTGCTGTGCTCGCATATGTGGGGTATGGTATACTCACCCTGTTTGGATATTGTCGAGATTTCTTGAGACATTGGAGAATTGGAAAGTTCCACCATGCAACAGAGAGATAAGAACAAAAGGACTTTGTATCAGGATTTGAAAACTTCTATACAAGGAACCTCTACACGAGGATAACAGACAACTGGAACCGACCATTCTGCAGTGTGCCTGGAGCAGAGGTGGATATCATGGCAAGACAGACTCATGACTACAAGTGGTCATTCAAGTACACAGGGAATACAATTAAAGGTGTGATGGACATGTATTTCTACAACTATCTTGGATCACTAAACACGGGATCATGTCAGGAAGCAGCTGCCAAAGTTCCAGAGGAGTATGGAGCTTGAGTGTGCAGCATTGTGCAGGAGATTGGAAACCTGGACAAGCATGAAGAACTATAGACACTTGTAGCAAAGTTCTTGGGCGTAGAAGCTGATGTGGTCTATGGAATGGGATTTGCAACAAATTCAAGGAACATTCCTGTTCTTGTTGCAAAGATTGCCTGATTTTGAGTGATGAATTGAACCATGCATTGCTGGGTCTAGGAGCCAGGCTGTTAGGAGCAACCATTCAAATTTTCAAACATAACAATATGCAAAGCCTAGAGAAGCTTTTGAAATATGCCATTGTTTATGGTCAGCCTTGGACAAGAAGGCCTGGAAGAAAATCCTAGTTCTTGAGGAAGGCATATATAGCATGGGGGGGGTGTATTGTTCACTTTCCTGAAGTGATTGCCCTCAAGACAGCATGCTTCTATCTGGATGAGGAGCACAGCATTGGTGGAGGCATGGTAGACTACTTTGACCTGAATCCTAAGGATGTAGACATTGTGACGGGAACCTTCACAAAGAGCTTTGGTGTTTCTGGAAGATACATTGGAGGCAAGAAGGAGCTGATAGACTATCTGCACACACATTCTCACAGTGCTGTGTATGTCATGACCCTATCACCACCTGTGGTGGAGCAGATCATCACCTCTATGAAGTGCATTATGGGGCAGAATAACACCAGTCTTGGGAAAAAGTGTGGACAGCAGTTAGCTGCGAACTCCAGGTATTTCAGGAGATGCCTGAAGGAGATGGGGTTCATCATCTATGGAAATGAGTGGTACCTTTGATGCTGTATATACCAGCCAAAATTGGCACCTTTGGGCAAGAGATGCTGAAGCAAAACGTTGGTGCCATTTTGGTGGGATTTCATCCTACCCCAGTTATTGAGTCCAGAGCCAGGTTTTGTCTGGCAGCTGCTCATACCAAAGAAATACTTTGATACAGCTTTACATGATATAGGTGAAGCTGGGGACCTGCTGCAGCTGAAGTATTCCGGTCATTGGTTAGTGCCTTTACAGAACAGGTCCTTTTATGAGACTACCTATGAGGAGATGAAAGACTGCCTTTCTGGTGCTCCCTAAGCAAGGGACTCTCCCACCCAGGATAGTGTGTGGCCTTTCTGAGCCAGTTACAGGAGCCATACTTCGATGACCACCTCATGTGAAAGACATTTCCTTAGTTACTGAAGGAAGCCCCATACACTCCAAATGGCATTTTGTAAATAGTAAAAAATGGCTTCAAGGCTGGGTGTGGTGGTGAATACCTTTAATCCCAGCACCTGGGAGGGAGAGGTAGGAGGATGGCCATGAGTTTGAGGCCACCCTGAGACTACATAGTGAATTCCAGGTCAGCCTGAGCTAGAGTGAGACCCTACCTCAAAAAAACAAAAAAACAAAAAACAGCTTCATATTCTTCCCTTTGCTAAGTCTCCCCTTTACAAAAAAAAAATAATAAAATAAAAAGAAGTGACTACTTTGTCCATTAAAAAAATTTATTTTATTCTACTTGTGAAATCACACTGACCCTCACCTGTTTGGCTAACCACACAAACATTCTCCACTCCAGTCACCTTTCAGGCTTGGGCCCTGCAAGAACTACTACTAGCCCTGGCTGCTACCTGCTTAACTCTGAAGCTCAGTGCCCAGCAGGCATCTTAATCCATTATGCCAGTTAATCAAAATACCTTCCAGGTGAAGAAAAGCATGGCCCTTCCTCGCCTCTGCCTTGTCCATATGAAATGTGTGCTTTGGGCCCATAGCCACCTGCTGTGTGTCCAGCCAGATAACCACGGCAGAGTGCTGCCTCCCTCCCCAGCCCCCACCACACAGAATGGCTAGGGCCAGCCATTGGTCCCTCTGCTTCACTCACACACAAATTGCTGTCATTATTTTATGGTTTCCGGTGACTTCTGTCTTTCAAGCATCTTTTTGATAAAGACTGTATCTTTAATAAAGAGGAAACACAAGAAGCTAGCTTAAGACCTTAATGGGAATATTTCCTCTTTGGTGAGTCTGGCAATTTCATGTTCACAGTCCACCCTTAGCAATTTTGTGGGGAGACCTGTGGAAAAGATTTTGTTTTCTATGTTAACAGAACTCATGATAAGTGGCCTTAAACTGTTCTTCTTCCTGGTATGATGACTTAACCAATAAACTGACCCTAAAGAAGGCAATGGCTCTTAAATTGCAGTCATTGTGCTGTTAATGAAGCAATCCTCAAAGCTCTGTTCTTTTGGCTCAATTGTGGGGAGGTTGAATGAAAGGTACAAACAAAAACAATACCTTTAGCAGAGGCCAGTAAGCTGGTAAAAGGCTATAAGGGAGGGAGGAGAGGGAAGGACTTAAGGGGATGGTATTGTATATATGTAAGTAGAAGAACAGATTACAGGGAGGGGAAAGGCCTAAGCAAGGCCAGGGGAAGAGACTGTGTAAAAGAAGGGTGGATGGGAGGGTCAATCAAAATTCAAGATAGTCTGAATAAGACATATGTAAACCTACTTTTCTGAATTATGGCACATCCAGAAGCCATAGATTGTTACTAGAAAATTTTCAGTGCCATGGATGGGATACGTTCCGGTGAGTTGTTGGTCAGGAAGGTCCCTATTGCCTCCAAAACATTACAGGATATTGCCAAGGTCCTTTGTTTCCCTTGAGAAACAGATGGTAAGACCCTACTGCTGAATACTTCACTTGCCTGAGTGGCAAGGTCACTGAGAAATCAAGCTGGTGCTGAGCAGAAAACCTTCTCCCGGTAGACCAGCCAACTGAAACCTGGAAAAGGCTGTATTGCATGCAGCCCTACAGAGACAGAAGTGGTGAAAACAGTGGACACTGGAAACCTCAAGTTTGGCCACACAGGCAAAATGACTGAACAAGTGCAATAGTGGCATGTCTGACCTGGGGAAAACTGACTGCTATCTAATTGGACTGAAGGCTCACTCTGTGGGAGGGAATACATGCCTGGTACTGAAAAAACTAATCAAAAGTCTATGGCAGGGGAGGTCATGAGCCTTAGGGGTATAAAGCTGGCTTTTATCTGGCTAAATGTATATATTATTCACACCGAACTGCCTGGAAAACACTACACTTAATGTTCATATTCATATATTCTGCTACTCTCACTTCTGGTTAGAGAAGCTTCTCTTTTCAGATGGTGATGACCACTAGGATGACCCAAAAGGCAACATAGTGCTAAGAAGGGACAGAGGAGTGTCCAGTACTGAAAGATCTCTATCACATCCTCCAAGGCTCAGGGTGTATTGCAGAAGAGGGGGTAGAAAGAATGTAAGAGCCAAAGGAAGGGTAAGACTCCTTACAATGCAACTGTCCAAACAAAAATTGGCCTCCATATCCATGACCTCGCAGTGCCTAGCAACACCTTCACAAGACCCTCATAATAGGAGAAAAAGATGATGATACCAAATTAAAAGAGAGACTAATGGGGGGGGGGATGATGGAGAGTGGAGTTCTGAAGGGAAATGGGGGTAGGGGAGGGAAATATCATGGTTTATTGTCTATAAGTATAGAAGTTGTCAATAAAAAATAAAAATTATAAAAGAGTACCTTGATGTGCTTTCTAAGTGTCCACTCCCTTGCCATCTGCATGGATAAGTGAATCCATGTAAAAGGAGACTCAGCCCACTCAAAGTTCAGCACAATGTCCAGGTGTTTGTGCAAAGCCTGATTGAGATTGGCTTAGGCCTTCCAAGGCAGTGAGAGATACGACCAACTAAAATGTAGTGTTGACTTTTCTTTAACTTTGATGTTGTTGTCCCAGGATTATTTGGCCAGTGTATGGAAATACTGAAAACTTCCTTATTGGCTCTTTACAGGGCACTAGAATTAACTCCATCTTGTTAATTGAGCCAGCATGCCCACTATTTTAATGATCTCTCATGTAAAAGCAGAAAGATGAAGCAGTTAAGAGACAGAACAGCAATGCTTGTGGGAGGGAGCGCTGACAGCTTATTTGTTGATGCATTTTGTTCCACTGACCAACTTACTGTAAACTGGAATCTGCATGGTGTACTGTGACAGGAATCCCTTCCATTGCTGTGATGTTCATATGATTTCAAAAAGTGAGAGAATTGTAAATAAAAGTATTTTCTTTAATTTTAGTACCATTTTTAAAATGTCACTCTTCCTTAACCTTACCTTTCTTGCCAGGGGATTTTTTTTTTTTTTTTGCATTTTATATTGGATGACCATGTAGCTATCCATAGTGGAGTGTGAGTGTGTCAATTTTGAGAGTGCCTGTTAAGAACTAAAAGGGAGGGCTAGAGAGATGGCTTAGCAGTTAAGATGCCTGCCTGCTAGCAGGCTTAGCAGGCAGGCATCTTAACTGCTAAGCCTGAGAACACCCGTTCAGTTCTCCAGGTCCCACATTTAGCCAGACACAAAGTGAGGCAAGGGTGAAATGCTACCCTTGCCCACAAGGGGGCACATGTGCCTGGAGTTTGTTCACAGCAGCTAAGAGGCCACTGGTTCACCCATTCTCTGTCTCTCTCTGACTCTCTCCAAAAAAAAAAAAAAAAAAAAAGAAACAAACAAACAAACAAAGAAACAAAGAGAGAAAGAACTAAAGGGGACATACTTGAGATGAATCATCCCATGCAGAATTGTTTTTCCCTAAAAAAAAAAAAAAAATTCCTAGGATAGAATGATAATGAAAGCACAACTTACCAAAATTTATGCAATACAACAAAGGCAGTCCTAAGGGAAAAATTCATAGCACTAAATGCCTTCATAACAAAGATATAGAGATCCCAAGTTAATAACCTAATAGTCATCCCAAAGGTATTGGAAAAAACAAGAAGAATCCAATCTTAAGAGCACCACATGGAAAGAAATAATCATGATCAGAGCAGAAATTAACAAAATGGAAACTAAGAAAACAATTTTTTTAAAATCAATGAAATGAAGAGCTGGTTCTTTGAAAAAATAAACAAGAGTAACAAACCCCTGACCAATTTGATTAAGCAAAAACGAAGTCTCAAATTAACAAAATCAGAAATGAAAAAGGAGAGGTCACAATAGACATCAATAAAATTGGAAGAATCATTAGGGAACACTTTGAAAATCTCTACTCCACAAAAGAGGATAATCTGGAAGAAATGGATGAATTCCTAGACACATACCACCTACCAAAACTAAACTTAGAACACATTAATGTCCTAAACAAACATATAATAACAATGGAGATTGAAAGGGTAATAAAAAACCTTCCCCAAAGGAAAAGTCCAGGACTGGATGCTTATCAACTAAATTCTATCAAACCTTCATTGAAGAACTGAAACCAATTTTTCTCAAACTGTTTCACATAATCAGAGAGCAGAGAATCCTCCTCAACTCCTTTTATGAAGCTAGCATCACCTTAATAACAAAACCAGACAGAGATGCAAAAAGAAAACTATAGGCTTATATCCCTCATGAGTTTAGATGCAAAGATCCTGAACAAAATCCACGCAAAGCAAATTCAACAACACATCAAAAGCATTATCCACCCTGATCAAGTAAGTTTCATCACAGGGATGGTTCAACATATGGAAATCATTCAACATAATACACCACACAAATAGACTTAACCATAAGAAACACATGATCATCTGAATTGATGCAGAGAAGGCCTTTGAAAAAATACAACACTACTTCATGATTAAAATGCTGGAAAGAATAGACATGGGTGGCTTATATCTCAACACAATAAATGCTATATATAAACAAACAAAGCCTAAATAACACTTAATGAGGAAAGACTCAAGGAGTTCTCATTGTGATCGGGAGCAAGACATTCTCACCACTGCTCTTCAACATAGTGCTAGAATTCCTAGTCCAAGCAATAAGACAAGAGAAAGAAATAAAATGGATACAAATTGGAAAGGAAGAAGTCAAGTTAGCCTTATTTGTAGATGACATGGTCCTATACATAAGTGCCCCAAAAGTCTTCATGTCCAAACTTCTAAGGGTGATTAATTCCTGTGGTAAAGTGGAAAGATATAAAGTGAATGCACAAAAAAGTAGCCTTTCTATATGCAAAAGACAAATATACAGAGAAAGAAATCAGTGAGGCTGTCCCATTTTCAATATCAACACAAAAAATTAAATACATTGGAATAACACTAGCCAATGTTGTGAAAGACCTATATAATGAAAACATAAAAGATGGAAAGACCTCCCATACTCCCAGATAGGTAGAATTAATATTTTGAAAATGGCATTTCTGTCAAAAGCAATATATAGATTTAATGCAATACCAATAAAATACCATTAGCATTCTTCACAGAGATTTAAAAAATCTCAAAATTCATATGGAATGGCAGCAGGCCTTAAGTATCCAAACATATCCTCAGCAAAAAAAAAAAAAAAAAAAAAAAAAAAAAAAACTTTGGAGATATCACCATAACCAATATAAAGCTATATAACAAAAACAGTATGTACTGGCAAAAGAACAGAAGCACAGACCAAGGGAACAGAATTGAAGACTCAGACCTTAGGTCAAGTAACTATGGCTACTTGATCTTTCACAAAGGAGCCAACAATGTACACTGGAGAAAAGATAGCATCTTCAACAAATGGTGTTGGACAAATTACATGACTATATGTAGAAAAATGAAACTAGACCCAC
Organism: Orientallactaga sibirica; assembly: GCA_036365145.1. Lineage (NCBI taxonomy): Eukaryota > Metazoa > Chordata > Mammalia > Rodentia > Dipodidae > Orientallactaga > Orientallactaga sibirica. The sequence continues at coordinate 816,093 of JAEOAD010000556.1, read as the reverse complement.
TTATCTCTCCATACACAAAACCCAAGTCCAAAAGGATTAAAGACCTCAAGATAAGACCTAAAACTCTTCTCCTATTGCAAGAAAAAATAGAAGGCACTCTCCATGATATAGGAGTGGGGAAAGACTTCCTGAACAAAACCCCAGTATCCCAGGAAATTAAACAAGCACTCAACCAATGGGTTCTCATGAAGCTAAAAAGCTTTTGCACAGACAAACATACTATAAGCAGAGCCAATAGATTACCCATTGAATGGAAGAAAATCTTTGCCAGCTATACCACTGCCAGAAGCCCAATATCTACAATGTACAAAGAACTCCAAAAACTAAACAATAAAAAATGAACCCACTCCAAAACTGGGGCAGAGAACTGAATAGGGAGTTCTCAGAGAAATAATTACAAATGGCTAATACACACTTAAGAAAATGCTCAACATCCCTAACCATTAGGGTAATTCAAATTAAAACAACCATGAGCCAGGTGTGGTGGTGCACGCCTTTAATCCCAGCACTCGGGAGGCAGGGGTAGGAGGATCGCCGAGAGTTCGAGGCCACCCTGAGACTACATAGTTAATTCCAGGTCAGCCTGGCCAGAGTGAGACCCTACCTTGCAAAACCAAAAAAAAAAAAAAACAAAAAAAAAAAAAAAAAAAAAAAAAAAAAAAACATGAGATTCTATCTTAGTCCAGGAAGGATGGCAATCATTAAAAAATCTAACAATGACAAATATTGGTGAGGATTCAGGGAAAGAGGAACCCTCATCCACTGTTGGACAATGTAAACTTGTACAACCACTATGAAAAGCAATTTAGAGATTCCTGAAAAGGATGAACATAGAACTAGCAACAGATCCAGTTATTCTCTTGCTGGGCATTTATACTAAATGTTCCATGCATCAATACAGAGATATTTGCTCAACCATGTGTATAGCTACTCAATTCATTATAGGTAAGAGATGTAATAAATCCAGGTGCCCATCACTGGATGGATGGATAATGAAGTTATGGTACATACACACAATGGAATTCTACTCAGCAGTAAGAAAAAGGATACAATGAAATATGCAGAAAAAGGACAGACTTGGAACTGATAGTACTCAGTGAACTCGCACAATCACAGAAAGACAAAGAATGCATGGTGACACCTGCAGTTCCTGACCTGGACCTGCTAGAGTTGCTGACATACCTAATAGGCAACTCCAGACCCAGACAATAAGGATTGAAAGGTTTGGAGAGAGGGGGGAGGGACTGTGGAAAAGCAAACACAAATCCAAAATGAGCTGATACCATAGAAACCTCTATCCTTGGAGATAGCCTAAAAACTATAACCCTCAAAACAGTAAGGGGGGAGCACCTGAAAAGTATGGCTCTGGGGAAGGTGGGATGAAGCCTAAGCTTAAAAGAAAATTTTTTTCTGTCTCTGGCCTGTTAACTCCCAGTACCAGAGATTGGTTGCTACCCACATTGAACTGTTGGTCAGAGAGACCTACAATGTTCCAAAATCAAGACAGCTTTCTGTCAAAGCACTTGATTACTCACATGAGGCAAAAGTTAAGACCTTATAGCTGAAGACACTATATGCTGTTGAAACAGCACAGAGAGATCTGACTGGAATACAGAAAAAAAGCTAGTTCCCAGACCGCCTGTCTAGTGTTTGAAAGTGTTACATGAGCTACTGGGGAAATGTGGACAACAATGGTTGGAGTAAACAGAGGTCTAAGCTACTGAGAAGTAAACAACTTCACAGAACGTACATGCCAGTGCAATAGTGGCACCCAGCCTCAGTGGGTAACTAACAGCTTTCTGATTGGCTAAGAGATCTACTCAGTGTGAAGGAACCCATCCCTGGAATTGGGAACCAGATCAGAATCCTATGGAGAAAAGGATTATGCTCTACAGTGTCAAGCTCTCACTAGTCTTGGCTAAAAGAGGGGTTAAATACATCAAATTCCCCCTACAGTAATAATGCTTATCCCATTGAATCTATGCTGACTTCACTCTCCATTGGAAAATCTGTTCTTCTTTTTCATAAGTTAACAAGACCTGGGTCATAAACTACCCCTCACATCTCAGCCAAGCCACAGCTGAAACCACAGAGGAATTAGGGAGATAAGCAAAAGTGCTGCTTCTATGATGAACCTGATAATCAGCTCCAGGGTGTAGGAGACAGACCCTGAGGATACTCAACACCTACCAAAGCAGAAATCCAGAGGCTCACAAGAGCTCATCACTGAAGTAGACTTAAAACTCAACCACCAAGGCTTAGGAAATTTTGTGGAAGAGGGGGCAGAAAGATTGTAAGAGCCATAGGTTGAGACATCATGCCCAGAGGCATTCCCTCTCCCCAAAAATCACTGACTGTTGCTCCCACAATGCATAAATCACAACCCCAAAAGGAATACTTGCAACCCCACTGAGGAGTGTCCCCAAGGGAATGGAGGCAAGGGCAAAGGAAAATGGTACCAACATATGATGTATCCATACAAGATATGTCAATAATAATAATAATAATAATAATACTTAATAATAATAATAATAAAAGAGCTACTCCTGGTCCCTTAAACTCTTACACTGAAGATATATAAAGTTAGATTTACATGACTAAGAACACTGCAGATAATTAGAAAACCCAAGCATCAAATTAACTCAAGATGCAAAAATCTCTACATTATAATACAAGAAACACAAAAAATCAAGACAATACAATCTGGATTAAATGAGGTCATAGAACAAATGGACCTAACAGATTAACAGATATCTACAGAACACTTCAGCCAAATGCTGCAGAAAACATATCCTTTTCAGCATCTCTAAACATCTCTAAAATAGACCATATATTAGGACACAAAGCAAATCTTAACAAATACAAGAAAATTGAAATAATTCCTAGCACTCTATCTAATAAGAATTGGATTAAACTACAAATCAACAGCAAGAAAAGCTATAGTGCATACCCAAAATTATGGAAACTAAACAATACACTACTAAGTGACTAATGGATCAATAAAGAAATCAAGAAGGAACTCAAAAAAATCACATATTAAAATAATAAAAAGAACACAACATACCAAAACCTTTGGAACACAATGAAGGCAGTCCTAAGAGGGAAATTTGTAGCTTTAAGTGCCTATATTAAGAAATAAGAAAGGTCATAAGTAAACAACTTAATGCTTCACCCTAAAGCCTTGGAAAAAGAAGAATAAGGCAAAGGAAAAATCAGTAGACCAGAAGAAATAATACATATTAGGACAGAAATTAGTGAAATAGAAACAAAAAGAAAGAATCAATGAAACAAAGAGTTGGTTCTTTGAAAGGATAAACATGATTGACAAACCCTTATCAAATCACCCAGAAGAGAGACATGAATTAATAACATTAGAGATGAAAAGGCACCATTACAACAGATACCAAAGAAATTCAGAAAATCATAGGGACATATTTTAAGAATATTTACTCCACAAAGTTTGACAATCTGAAAGAAATGGATGATTTCCTTGATTTATATGACCTACCAAAATTAAATAGATGACACATACCACACAAATAGACCTATAACAAGCACAGAGATCCAAGGAGTTATAAAAAAAACTCTCAACTAAAAAAGTCTAGGTCCAGCTTGATTCACTGGTGAATTTTACGGACCTTTATGGAAGAACTAACACTAATGATTCTCAGACTTTTCTATAAAATAGAAAAAGAAATATTTCTACCAAACTCCTTCTACAAAGCCAGCATCACCCTGATACCAAAACTAGACAAAGACAGAATGAAAAAAAGGAAATGAAAATTATGTAACAATCTCCCTCATGAACATAGATGCAAGAATTCTCAACAAAATTTTGGCAAACAGAATATAAGAATATATCAGAAAGATCATTCATCCCAACAAATTAGGCTTTATCCCAGAAATGCAGGGATGGCTCAACATATGCAAATTGATAAGTGCAATACACTATATATATGGACTGAAAGACAAAAAAAATCACATGATTGTCTCAAGGGATACAGAAAGGCATTTGCCAAATCCAACATCCCTTCACAATAAAAGTACTACAGAAACTGGGAATAGAAGGAATATATCTCAACATAATAAAGGTTATTTATGACAAACCAACATAAAATCAGGAACAAGACAAGTGTGCCCACTGTCCCCACTTTTATTTAATATAGTACTGGAAATCTTAGCTATAGCAATAAGGCAAGGGACACTCAGAAAAGGGATACCAATTGAAAAGGAAGAGATCAAAGTATCATTATTTGCATATGATATAATTCTATACATAAAGAACCCTAAAGACTCTACCAGCAAACTATTAGAGCTGATAAACAATTATAGCCATGTTGCAGGATACAAAATAAACACACAGAAATCAGTAGCCTTCCTATATGCTAAGAACAAACACACTGAGGATGAAATCAGGGCATCATTCCCATTCACAATTGCCCCCCAAAATAATAAAATATCTTGGAATAAACCTAACAAAGGAATCAAAATATCTCTACAATGAAAACTTTAAAACACTCAAGACAGAAATTTCAGAAGACGCTAGGAAATAGAAAGGCATACCATGTTCTTGGATTGGAAGAATCAATATTGTGAAAATGGCAATCTTCCTAGAAGAAATCTATATATTTAATGCAATTCCCATTAGAATCCCAAAGGCATTCTTCAAGGAAATAGAAACAACAACAGTCCTAAAATTCATTTGGAAGCACAAAAAGCTTCGAATATCTAAAACAATTTTGAGTAACAAAAATAAGGGTGATGGCATCACCATACCTGATTTTAACCTATGTAACAGAGCCATAATGAGAAAAACACCATGGTATTAGCACACAGACAGAAACATAGATCAAAGGAACAGATAGAGGACCAAGATGTATATCCAGACAGCTATAGCCATCTGATTTTTGACCAAAATGTCAAAAATATTCACTGGAGAAAAGACAGCCTCTTTGATAAATGGTGCTGGGAAAACTGGATATCAATGTGTAGGACGGAAATACATCGTTGTCTCTTTCCATGCACAAGAATCAAATCCAAATAGATCAGGGACCTTAATATCAGACCCAAAACTCTGAAACTACTAGAGGAAAAAGTAGGGGAAACACTTCAACATATTGGCATAGGCAATGACTTTCTGAATATAAACCCAATTGAGCAGGGAATAAAAGCACTTATCTACCACTGGAACTTCATGAAATTACAAAGCTTTTGTACAGCAAATGACACTGTGAATAGAGTAAAGAGACAACCTACAGGATGGGAGAAAATCTCTGCCAGCTATACAGCTGACAGAAGATTAATATCCAGAATATACAAAGAACTCAAAAAATTAAATAAAAAGAAATCAAATAACCCATTTTAAAAATGGACTTGGAAATAGAGACTTCTGGGTAAGATGGCAGCATAGGAACCACGCCAAACCAGATCAGGGAGGGATTTAAGCAAAACTACACTCTTCTTTGGAAAAGAACAGAATATTTTTTCTGAGAAACAGCAGAAAAGCAGGAGACGGACAGAATACCACTTTGGAGATGGTGGCCTGACCCACAGCAGCCCGCTCCACAGAAGATGGAGCAGCCGCTCCAACCCTTGGCGCCAAGTAGCCACCCAGATCAGCTGAGCCTCACTGAGCCTCCACTGGAGCCACCGCCACGCCACCGCCACCGCCCCAAACAAACAACAACAACAACAAAATTAATAAATAAACTGGGGACTTTCCAACCTCATCAGTCTCCTCTCAGAGCCCAGAAATCGAAGAAAAGTCTGCTGAGCTACTGAAAGAGCTACAGGCTTCCTGAACTCACCCATCCCCCAACCATCAGATCTCCAGCAAATTGGCAGAAATCAGCCATTAGCAGCAGCCTGTACCACATCACAAACACTGGACCCAGCACAGCTGAGCCAAGCTCCACAGCCCAGGGAACGAGGTGGGCACTCAGTATTGGTGAGTTTGGAAGCCACACCAAAAGGTAACAAAGGCCTGCATTGGAAGTGCTAACCTCTCTTTCCAGGTCAGGGCAGGTTATGGGTTACATGTTTGTGGTTGGCCTTACCATTTTCAAATAAGCTGAACATGAGGTGTTGAATATTGCTGCCTGTAATACTTTTGGATTTAAAGGGCCTTTATCTTTTGCTTCTGTCATTATTGGGGCAGGGTCTGATTCCTAGCTGACAAGATTAAGGGTGTGGAGAAAACACATCCTTAGGGATTTTGACCTTATAAGACTGTTTCAATTCCCACACTTGTATGCTCTGTGCTCATGTTAACTGAATGTGTATTTGGCTCAATTGAAGTTTAGAACTTACTACTAAATTGTTCCACCAGTCCACTACAATACTTGCTTACCAAGCAAAGACAACAGCTAGGATTACTTCTGAGGTGGACCTGGGTACAAGTGCTACACTTGGCACCTTAAAGCCATATCCTGAAAGTATATAAAGGTGGATCTCCACACCTCAGCACACTGCAGATAACTAGAAAACCTAAGCATTAAATCAATCCAGGATGCAAAAGTCACTACATTATAATACAAGAAACACAAAGAATCAAGATAATGCAATCCCACCAAAAATTACAAATCCATCATAATTGTTCACCAATGAGACTGTTTTAGATGAAATTCCTGACAAAGATTTCAAAAGAATGATGATATCTATACTCAAAGAAATGAAAGAAGAAATAAAAGAAGAAATGAAAGCAATCTGAGAAGAAAACAAAGGAATTAGAGAAGAAAACAAACTTTTGAAAGAGATTACAGAAAAACAGTTTAATGAAATGAAAAGGTCATTAGAGGACATGAATAAGGAAATAGAACTACTGAAGAAAAACCAGGCTGAAATCCTAGCTCTGAAGAACACAGTCAGTGAAATAAAAAACTCTGTGGAAAGTCTCGCCAGTAGAATGGATGAAGGAAAGGACAGAATATCTAAACTAGAAGAACAGGTGGCAGACCTATAACAGTCCAACAAAGAGAAAGGCAAGCTAATAGAAAGGTATGAATGGGAACTCCAAGACATGCAGGACACTATGAAAAGATCAAACATAAGAATTCAAGGTATAGCAGAAGGGGAAGAATTTCAATCCAGAGGCTTAGTAGGTGTTTTCCACAAAATCATAGAAGAAATTTTTCCCCAAATTGGGAAAGAAATGCCAATGCAGATACAAGAATCATTTAGAACACCAAACAGACAAAACCTAGAAAGATCCTCTTCTCGCCATGTTATAATTAAACTACTAAATACGCAATCCAAAGAAAATATATTGAAAGCAGTTAGAAAAAGCAAATGACCTTCAAGGGGAAACCCATCAAGGTCACAGCAGATTACTCAACACAAACTTTAAAAGACAGAAGGGCCTGGAGTGATGTATTCCAAGTTCTGAAAGATAAAAACTGTCAACCAAGATTACTTTATCCTGCAAAGCTTTCTATCCAAATTGATGGAGAAATAAGGACATTCCACAACAAAGACAGGCTAAAGGAATTTATGGCAACTAAACCAGCTCTACAGAAAATACTTGCAGGAATCATTCATGCTGAAGAAAAAGCAAAACACACAGCAGGAAATAGGAAAAAAGAAATCATACTCAACAGTTAGAACAAGTGAGTAAAAGTAAACCAGGAAGAACTACAAAACAAGAAAAATGGAGAGATCAAATACATATCTTTCAATAATAACAGTTAATATCAATGGCCTCAATGCCCCAACCAAAAGACATAGACTTGCAGACTGGATTAAAAAGCCAGATCCTACCATCTGTTGCCTCCAGGAAACTCACCTCTCATTAAAAGATAGAAACATTCTTAGGGTGAAAGGTTGGAAAAAGATATTTCAAGCAAATGGACCTAGAAAACAAGCAGGGGTTGCCATCCTAATTTCTGACAGGATAGACTTCAAACAAACATTAGTGAGGAAAGATAAAACAGGTCACTTTATACTGATTAAAGGAACACTCCAACAGGAGGACATCACAATCCTAAACATATATGCTCCCAAAACGGGGGCCCCCAATTTCATCAAACAAACACTATAGGGCTTAAGGTCAGAGATAACTCCTAACACAATAGTAGTGGGTGACTTCAATACCCTGCTCTCATCACTTGACAGGTGTACCCAACAAAAAAAAAAAACAGAGAGACATCTGCATTAAATGATATCATGGAACAAATGGACCTAACAGATACATACAGAACATTCCATCCAAATACTGCAGAATATACATTCTTCTCAGCAGCACATGGGACATTCTCTAATATAGACCATATAATAGGACACAAATCAAATCTTAACAAATACAGGAAAATTGAAATAATCCCTTGTATGCTATCTGACCACAATGGGATTAAACTGCAAATCAACAACAAGAAAAAATACAGAGCATACAGAAATTCATGGAGACTAAACAGTACATTATTGAACGATGTATGGGTCATTGAAGAAATTAAAAAGGAAATAAAGACTGGATTAAAAAGCATGATCCTACCATCTGTTGGAAACTCATCTCTCAATAAAAAATAGAAACCTTCTTAGGGTGAAAGGTTGGAAAAAGGTATTTCAAGCAAATGGGCCTAGAAAACAAGCAGGGGTTGCTATTTTAATTTCTGACAAGATAGACTTCAATCAAACATTTGTGAGGAAAGATAAAGAAGGTGACTTGACAGGTCTACCCAGCAAAAAATAAACAGAGAGACATCTGTATTAAATGATACCATGGAACAAATGGACCTAACAGATATATACAGAACATTCCATCCAAATGCTGCAGAATATACATTTTTCTCAGCAGCACACGGGACATTTTCTAAAATAGACCATATACTAGGACACAAATCAAATCTTAACAAATACAGGAAAATTGAAATAATCCCTTGTACATTTTCTGACCACAATGGGATTAAACTGCAAATCAGCAACAAGAAAATATACAGAGCATACAGAAACTCATGGAGACTAAACAGCACTTTATTGAATGATGTATGGGTCATTGAAGAAATTAAAAAGGAAATCAAGAAATTCGTAGAATCAAATGATGATGAGAATACAACATACCAAAACCTTTGGGACACAATGAAGGCAGTCCTACGAGGGAAATTTATAGCCCTAAGTGCATATATTAAGAAATTGGAGAGTTCACAACTAAACAATTTAATGCTTCACCTTAAGGCCTTGGAAAAAGAAGAACAAGGCAAACCAAAAATTAGTAGATGGGAAGAAATAATAAAGGTTAGGGCAGAAATTAATGAAATGGAAACCAAAAAAACAATCAAAAAGATCAATGAAACAAAGAGTTGGTTCTTTGAAAGGATAAACAAGATTGACAAACCCTTAGCAAATCTGACCAAAAGAAAGAGAGAAGAGACAAAAATTGATAAAATTAGAGATGAAAAAGGCAACATCACAACAGATACCAAAGAAATTCAGAAAATCATACGGACATACTTTAAGAATATATATGCCTCTAAGTTTGAAAACCTGAAAGAAATGGATGAATTCCTTGATTCATATGACCTACCAAAATTAAATCAAGAAGAGATAAACCATTTAAATAGAACTATAACAACCAGGCCCAGATGGATTCACTGCTGAATTTTACCAGGCATTCCTGGAGGATCTAACGCCAATGCTTCTCAAACTTTTCCATAAAATAGAAAAGGAAGGAACTCTACCAAAATCCTTCTATGAAGCCAGCATCACCCTGATACCCAAACCGGACAAAGACAGATCAAAAAAAGAAAATTATAGACCAATCTCCCTCATGAACATGGATGCAAAAATTCTCAACAAAATACTGGCAAACAGAATACAAGAATTTATCAGAAAGATTATTCACCCTGACCAAGTAGGCTTTATCCCAGAGATGCAGGGATGGTTCAACATACACAAATCCATAAATGTAACACACCATATAAATGGTCTGAAGGACAAAAATCATATGGTCATCTCAATAGATGCAGAAAAGGCATTTGACAAAATCCAACACCCCTTCATGGTGAAAGTATTACAGAAACTGGGAATAGAAGGAGCATATCTCAACATAATAAAAGCTATTTATGACAAATCTACAGCCAACATAATACTAAATGGGGAAAAACTTGAAGCTTTTCCTCTAAATTCAGGAACAAGACAAGGGTGTCCACTTTCCCCACTACTATTTAATATAGTACTGGAAGTCTTAGCCACAGCAATAAGGCAAGAGACACTCATAAAGGGGATACAAATCGGAAGGGAAGAGATCAAATTATCATTATTTGCAGACGATATGATTCTATACCTAACAGACCCTAAAGTCTCTACCTGCAAACTGTTAGAGCTGATAAACACTTTTAGCAATGTAGCAGGATACAAAATAAACACACAGAAATCAGTAGCTTTTCTATATACTAACAACAAACGTGCAGAGGATGAAATCAGGAATCTCTCCCATTCACAATTGCCTCAAAAAAATAAAATGCCTTGGAATAAACTTAACCAAGGAAGTGAAGGATCTCTACAATGAGAACTTTAAAAAAACTCGAGCGACAAATTACAGAAGACACAAGGAAATGGAAAGACATCCCATGCTCCTGGATTGGAAGAATCAATATTGTGAAAATGTCAATCTTACCAAAAGCAATCTGTACATTTAATGCGATCCCTATTAAAATCCCAATAGCTTTCTTCACGGAAATAGAAAAAACAATCCTAAAATTCATCTGGAAACACAAAAACCTCGAATAGCCAAAACAATTTTGCGAAACAAAAATCAGGCAGGTGGTATAACCATACCCAATTTTAAGTTATATTACAAAGCCATAGTAACAAAAACAGCATGGTACTGGCACAAGGACAGACAGGTAGATCAATGGAACAGAATAGAAGACCCAAATATTAATCCAAGCAGCTACAGCCACCTGATTTTTGACAAAAATGCCAAAAATATTAATTGGAGAAAAGATAGCCTCTTTAACAAGTGGTGTTGGGAAAACTGGACATCGGTATGTAAAAGGATAAACATAGATCCTTGTCTTTCTCCATGCACAAGAGTCAAATCCAAATGGATCAGGGACCTTGATATCAGACCTGAAACTCTGAACCTGCTAGAGGAAAAAGTAGGGGAAACCTTCAACATATTGGCATAGGTAAGCACTTTCTGAATATAACCCCAATTGCTCAGCGAATAAAATCACTAATCAACCAATGGGACCTTATGAAATTACAAAGCTTTTGTACAGCAAAGGACACTGTGAATAGAGCAAAAGACAACCTACAGAATGGGAGAAAATCTTTGCCAGCTATACATCTGACAGAGGATTAATACCCAGAATATACAAAGAACTCAAAAAACAGAATAATAAGAATTCAAACAACCCAGTTAAAAATGGGCTATGGAACTAAATAGAGAATTCACAGAAGATGAAATTCAGATGGCATATAAACATCTGAAAAAGTGTTCCACATCCTTAGCCATCAGGGAACTGCAAATTAAAACCACTTTGAGATTCCATTTCACTCCTGTCAGAATGGCTTCCATCAAGAAAACAAATGACAATAAGTGTTGGCGTGGATGCGGAAAAAGAGGAACACTTCTACACTGTTGGTGGGAATGTAACCTGGTCCAACCATTGTGGAAATCGGTGTGGAGGTTTTTGAGACAGCTAGAAAGAGATTTACCATATGATCCAGCTATAGCACTCCTAGGCATATATCCAGAAGACTCTTCTCACTTCCTTAGAGATACTTGCAAAACCATGTTTATTGCCGCTCTATTCACAATAGCTAGGAAATGGAAGCAGCCTAGATGTCCCACCACAAATGAATGGATAATAAAGATGTGGTACATTTACACAATGGAGTTCTACTCAGCGGTAAAGAAAAATGAAATTATGAAATTTGCAGGGAAATGGATGGATCTGGAAAGGATTATACTAAGTGAGGTAACCCAGGCTCAGAAAGCCAAACGTCACATGTTCTCTCTCATATGTGGATCCTAGCTACAAATAGACAGACTTGTGTGTGAACTGGAACCAAAAATTGGTACCAGAAACCAGTAAGCTGGTAAAAGGGACGGAAGAAAGGGAAGGACTGAAGTGTATGGTATTGCACATATGTAAGTGGAAGGACTGAGTACAAGGAGGGGAATGGCCTAACCAAGGCCATGGGTAGAGAATGCATAAAAGAAGGGCAAGGGGAGGGTCAATCTAATTTCAAAAGATTGTGAATAAGACTTATGTAAAACTACTTTTTTGAATAATGGTACATCTAGAAGCTGTAGACTGTTACTAGAAAATTTTCAGTACCTGGTATGGGATACCTTCCAGTGAGTTGTTGGCCAAGGAGGTCCCGGTAGCCTCCAAAACATTAAAGGCTTTTGCCAAAGCCCTTGGTTTCCCCTGAGAAACAGATAGTAAGACCCTATTGCTGAAGACATCTCTTGCCTGAGAGGCAAGGTCACTGAGAAAGCAAGCTGGTGCTGAGCAGAAAACCTTCTCCCTGTAGACCAGCCAACTGAAAGCTGGAAAAAGCTGCACTGCATGCAGAGTATGGGAGACAGAAGTCATCAGCAGTGAAAACAGTGGACGCTGAATATTCAAATTTGGCCAGACAGGCCCAAAGACTGAACGGGTGCAATAGTGGCATGTCTACTCGTGGGGTAACCAACTGCTCTATAATTGGACTGAAGGCCCTCTCTACAGGAGGGAATACATACCTGGTACTGAAAAACCTAAGCAAAGTCTATGGTAGGTAAGGTCATAAGCCTTAGGGGTATAAAGCATGCCCTTATCTAAATGTATATACTATTCCCACCTAGCTGCCCAGAAAATACTACACTTAATGCTCATATTCACATATTAATGCTACTCTCACTTCTGGTTAGAGAAGCTTCTCTTTTCAGATGGCGATGACCACTGGGATGATCCAAAAGGCAACATAGTGCTGAGAAGAAGGGATGGAGAAGTGCCCAGCACTGAAACATATCTGTCACACCCTCCAAGGCTCAGGGATCATTGTGGAAGAGGGGGCGGATAGAATGGAAGAGCCAAAGGAAGGGTACTACTCTCTACAATGCAACTGCCCAGACAGAAATTGGCCTTGATATCCATGACCTTGCTGTGCCTAGTAATACCTCCGCAAGACCCTCATTTTAGAAATAAAAGAGGATGACATCATATTAAAAAAAGAGACTAATGGAGAGAGGGAGGGGATATGATGGAGAGTGGAGTTCTAAAGGGGAAGGGGGGAGGGGAGGGAAAAATACGCACCTTTGGTATGTAAGTATGTTTTGTTGTCAATAAATATTAAAAAAAAAAAGATATCGGACTGAGAAATTTAAGATTTTAAGTTGGAAAACCTCAAGCAAGTTAAAATTAGAGGCACTGAGACTGATTTTAGGTTAATGGAGCTGCTATTGTCAACCACATTAGTAATCTTAAGGAAGGTGGAAGGAAGGTGGCCTGACTGCTTTACATTAAAACAATGGAGAGGAAGCCTGAGGAAAGACTGTTAGAAATGCAAACTCTTGGAAAGAGTTGACTGGAGAAGGAACCTGCTTTTCAAGGCTATGATTTATTTTGTCCCTGGATTAAGACTATGGCTGTGTCCTGCACACCTGGTATTAGTTTTGGAAGCATGAAAAATGCATGGAGTAGTCATAAATTGCACACGGTTCCAGGAGCTGCTGCTGAGATGTGGCATGAGGCAGTGCATGAAGACCCTCAGGAATAGGCTGGAAGAGCCTTTGGAAGATGGACCGTGGTTTGCATGGAGACCTGAAGATGTTTTGGATATACCAGGACTATGCAAGGACTACGATGGAGTGCAGTGTTGGCATGGGATCGAAGTTTTCCCTAGCAACTCTTCCCAGCTGTAGGGGCGGAATTAGAAAACCTGGAGACTGTCAGTCTCTGGTTGTATTGAACTTGAACTGCAGAAGTTTGATGACTGCTGATGGTGGTTGAGTTTGCATTGTTCTAGTTTCTCCTTGCTATGCCTTATACCAGTTAAAAATGTTTACTCTGTGCCTTTACATGTTAAAAGTATTTAACTTGTTTGATTTCACAGGACTCACTATCTTAAGTTGATCAAGACTGTGAGAACCTTTCAAATTGGACTGAATACAATTTACAATGTGTGATAGCTATAAATCTATTGGGGGCCAGGAACTAAATCTATTGGGGGCCAGGGGCAGAATGTGGTAGTTTGAATATATGTCCCCCAATATATTCAGTGTTTTATTAGTTATAGTTTGCATCTGCAATCACCTTGCTAGAGGCAATGTCACTGGCCTTAAGGTGTGGTGGTGGGTTTGAGATTCCATTGTAAAGATATGCAAAGTATGCCTAGTAGGAGTTCCTGAAGTGTGCTGTGTGACTCTTTTGGCTGTAGTTTTGCTCTGTGTGCTGTGTGGCTGGTTGATTTTTCTCTCTCTGCCTGCTCCTGTGAGAGCAGGCCGCTTCTCCTGCCATTGTGGAACTTCCCCTGGATCTGTAAGCTTCAATAAAGAATATCCCTTCCTGCATAACTGTGCCTGGTCTGGAAGTTAATCTCAGCAAACCTGAAGCTGTCTGCTACACCATAGAAGAAAAATTTCCCCAAATTGGGAAAGAAATGCCAATGCAGATACAAGAAGCTTTTAGAACACCAAACAGACAAAACCTAGAAAGATCCTTTCCTTGCCATTTTATAATTAAACTACTAAACACACAAACCAAAGAAAATATATTGAAAGCAGTTAGAAAAAAAGCAAGTGACCTTCAAAGGGAAACCCATCAGGATCACAGCAGATTACTCAACACAAACTTTAAAAGCCAGAAAGGCTTGGAATGATGTATTCCAAGAACTAAAAGATAAAAACTATCAACCAAGATTACTTTATCCTGCAAAGCTATCTATCCAAATTGATGGAGAAATAAGGATATTCCACAACAAAACAGGCTAAAGGAATTTGTGGCAACTAAACCAGCTCTACAGAAAATACTTGCAGGAATCATTCACACTGAAGAGAAAGAAGTTGTCAATAAAAAAAATTCAAAAATTCAAAGAAATGTTTCAAGAAACCAAAAAAAAAAAAAGTCAAATGCAAGTAAAATTTTAAAAAAGAAATTTTTTAATAGAATGTATCAAGGAGAGGACAGAATATCTGAGCTTACAAAAAAATGTCTTGTATTTGGATGATTTCAATAAGGAGAAAGACATGTCAATAAGAACATATGAGTAGAACTTTCAAGATATTCAGGACACTATGAACTCAAATCTAAGAATTCTGAACACAGAAGAAAGAGAACTTCAGTCTAAAGGCATAGTAGACATTTTCAACAAAATTATAGAAGTAAATTTCCCAAAATCAGGAAAAGAGATGCCAATGTAGATCTAATAGGCATTTAGAACAACAGACCAGAATATGTAGACCAAAGGAAAAAAAATGAAAGCAACAAGAAAAAAAGTCAGGCCCATCAAAATAATAGCAGCTTTCTCAACAGAAATTTTAAGAGGGGAAGTTGTAATTATGTATTTCAAGTTCTGAAAGACAACTGCCAAACAAGACCACTATACTCAGCCAAGTTATTTGTTATAATTTAAGGAGAAAGGAGAACATTTCATGATAAATACAGGCTAATGGAATTCATGACCACTAAGTAAGCTCTGAAAGAAACACTTGAAGGAATTCTTCAGACAGAATAGAAGGAAAAGCACATACATGAGACCACAGAAAAGAATAAATCATACTTGAGTTAATGCCAGAAGGAATAGAAAAATACTAAGCACTACAAAATGAACAAACATGACAGGAATTAATACACACTTTTCAATAATCTGAATATAAGTGTTCTCAATCCCAAACAAAAGACACAGATTAGTTGGCAAGATTAAAAGCAGAATCCTTCTGTTTGTTCCCTCCAAGGAACTCACATCTCCATAAAGTACATATACTAGTGAAACTTAGAAAATTGTGAAGATATAACTTAAAAACATATACTCCACTGGATTAGAAAATCTTTTTTAAAAAACAATGAATTTCTAGATACACGTGGCCTACCAAAATTAAAACAAAAGAAGATAAGCCATTTATACAGACCTATAACAACCAATGAAATCAAAACAGCTATTTTTTTAAATTATAGAAACAAACATAGCCCCACAAGAAGTAAATGAAACAAAAAATTGGTTTTTTGAAAGGATAAACAAGTTTAAGAAACCTTTAGACAAATCAAAGAAAAAGAAAAAGGATGCAAATTAAAATTAGAAGAAATAGGAGTCATTATAAAAGATACTAATGAAATGCAAAAATCATAAGAATGTACCTTAAAAAAATACTACACTAGGGCTGGAGAGATTGCTCAGTGATTAAGGCATTTGCCTGCAAAGCCTACCCATCTAGGTTTGAGTCTCCAGTACCCACATGAATCCACATTCACAAAGTGGTGCATTCTTCTGGAGTTCTTGGCAGTGGCTAGAAGCCCTAGCATTCCCATTCTCTCTGTCTGTCACTCTTCTCCCTGTCTGTCTCTATCTACTTGGAAGTAAATTTTTAAGAAAAATACTATGCTAAATTGGAAAATCTAAAAGAAATGAATGAATTTTTAGATAAATAATGCATATTAAATTTAAATGAAGATAAGATGAATCATTGAAATAGACAGCAAGCAGTGAGATCAAAAAATAAAATATCCCAAATAAAATTGTCCAGAAGGATCAGTGGGGCTTACTGGTCAGCCAACCAAACCAAAAATTGGGGAGCTCCATATTCAGTGAGAGACTGTCTCAAGGAAAGAAGACAAAAGCACAAAAGAGGAGCACAGTTGATGTCTCCCTCTAGCCTCCACACATGTGAACACAAGACATACACACATATGTCCACAGAAATACATATTTCATACACACAAACCACATATAGTACATACCCACAAAAATCATATAAAATATAGAATTTTTAAAAACAGGGAAATAATATCCTTGAGTATGGATGCAAAAACTCTCAACAAGGTATTTGCAAACTTAATACAGGAGAACATCAAGAAAATTATTCACTATGATAAAGTTCATTTTATTCTATAGATTCAGAGATGGTTCAACATATGCAAATCAATAAATGTAATATATCATATAAGTGGACTCAAGTACAGAAATCACATGATCATCTAAATAGATACAGAAAAGGCATTAGACAAAAATCCAAAATTCCTTCATGTAATAAAAGGGGTGTATACAACAAACTTATAACCAATAGTATACCAAATGGAAAAAAACCTCCAGCCATTTTGAGTGTGTCAATAAAGGTGTCCATTTTCTCCACTCATTCAATATAGTGCTGGAAGTTTTAGCTAGGGAAATAAGACAAGAGAAGCAAACAAAGGATACAAATAGAAGAGGAAATATTCAAAGAATCTTTATTTGAAGATGACAAGAGTCTCTATATAAGAGACCCCAAAGACTACATTATAAAACTCTTAGAGCTGATAAACACTTTTGGTAACTTGGGAATACACACACACAAAAAAAGACACAAAAAACAATAGCCTGGGCTGGAGAGATGGCTTAGCCGTTAAGGCGCCTACCTCTTAAGCCTAAGAACACTGGTGCCAATCTCCAGGTCCCATGTTTAGCCAGATGCAAAGTGATGCAAGGGCGCAATGCCACACTTGACCACAAGGGGGCGCACGCATCTGGATTTCGTTCACAGCAGCTGAGATGCTGCTGGTGCACCCATTCTCCATCTGTCTTCCTCTCCCCTCTCTCTGTCTCTCTCTGTGTCTCTCTCCAAAAAAAAAAAAAAAAAAAAAAATAGCCTGCCTATATACCAATTAATAAACATGCTATATAGAAATTAGGGAGACAATTTCATTCATGCTTGCCACAAAAAATGCCTTAGAACAAACCCAACCATGGAAGTTAAAGAGCACTACAATGAAACTAAGACACTCAAGAGAAATAGAAGAAACTAGAAAATGAAAAGACTGCCAGTGTTCATGAACATTAAATGGAAGAACCAGTATTGTGAAAATGGCTATCTTACCAAAGCACTCTACAAATACAATGCAATGCTTATCAAAATTCCAACACCAGTCTTTAAAGAAAGAAAGCAAAAAAGGCCTCCAGCAGTAAAGGTAATCCTGAACAAACAATAAGGCTAGAGATAACACCATACTTGATTTCAAAATACAGTACAGAGGCATAGTAACAAAAGCAACATGGTAACACCATAAAAGTTTATCTAGGTGATCAATAGAATGAAATTGAAGATCCAGATTCAAATCTTTCTTTTTTTTTTTTTTTTTTTTTTTTTTTGTATTTCAAGGTAGGGTTTCACTCTAGCCCAGGCTGACCTGGAATTCACTCTGTATTCTCAGGGTGGCCTCGAACTCACGGTGATCCTCCTACCTCTGCCTCCCAAGTGCTGGGATTAAAGGCATGTGCCACCACACCCAGCTAAAATATATATTTTTAAACAGCCTACTTAACAAATGGCATTGATGAAACTGCATATGTAATGTAGAATAAAAACTAGATACTTATATCTTTCCCTGCACAAAAACCAACTCCAAATTGATCAAAGACCTTAACAAAATATGTCAAACTCTGAAACTGCTAGAAAAAGTATAGAAAGCATTTCAATGCATTTATTTCGATACATATAGGGGTAAGGTCTTTTGGAATAGGACTCATGATTCAGGAAATAACTGACCAATAGAAACTCATGGAATTAAAAAGCTTTTGTGCAGGGCTGGAGAGATGGCTTAGTGGTTAGGCGCTTGCCTGTGAAGCCTAAAGAGCCGGTTCAATGCTCGATTCCCCAGTACCCATGTAAGCCAGATACACAAGGAGGCACATGCACCTGGAGTTTGTTTGCAGTGGCTGGAGGCCCTGACGTGCCCATTCTCTCTCAGTCTCTCTCTCTCTCTCTCTCTCTCCCTCTCTCTCTCTCTCTCCATGCCTATTTCTGTGTCTCTCTCTTAAATAAATATTAATAAAATATTTTTTAAAAAGCTTTTGTGCAGCAAAGGTATTTTAAAGAATGTCCTTATGATTTTATGAATTTCATTGCTGCCATATTTCCTCACTTTTCATCTCAAATTTTGCTAATTTGGGTCTTCTCTTTCTTTTGGTTAGTTTGCCTAAAGTATTTTTCAAAGAGAAGTAATTTGTCTTTTATAGTGAGGAAGATTTCTTTGGATACAAAAAAACAGTCTTGCCTTTTAATCCATTCTGCTAGTCTGATGCCCTAGGGCCTCTTCATGCTGCCAGTGAAGAACAGACACTTGTGCCACTTTTTAAAGTTTTATTTATTTAATTAATTAATTTATTTATTATTTACTTATTTATTTGCAGAGAGAGAATAGAGACAGAGAGAATGGGCATGTCAGGGCCTCCAGCCACTGCAAATGAATTCCAGATGCCACTTTGTGCACCGTGATTTATATGGGTAATAGGGAATCAAACTTGGGTCATTAGCCTTTGCAGGCAAGCAACTTAAATGCACATTAACCACTAAGCCATCTCCTCAGCCTGACTTGTGTCACTCTTTGTGTCTGGCTTACCAGGGTGAATTGGGAATTCAACAGTGGTGGGCAGTCTTTGCAAGCAAGTACTTCTAACTGCTGAGCTAACCTCCCAGCCCCCTAGTCTGTGTCTGTTGGTTGAGAAATTGAGATTATTAATATTTAGAGTTATTATTGAAAGACATGTATAAGTTCCTGTCATTTTCATTGATTTTATAATTGTTGGTGCTTTCCTATTCCTCTCTTGCTTAACTATTCAAAGGTGGTTTAGTCTTTCCTCTTTCCTTAGATAAAGTCCCCCTTCCATGGGGTCACCCACTCTAGAGGAAGGTCTCACCCTAGGGGAAGGATTACTCCTTTAGTTAATCCTTCCTAGAAGCAACCTCAGAGACGTACTTATGAGGAATGTATGTGGATTACTAAACAGATCAACTTGACACAAACTTAACCATCACAGAAGATCACTTTATATTAATTAAAGTAGCACTCCAACAGGAGGACATTACAATCCTAAACATATATGCACCTAACACAGGGGCTGCCAATTTTAGCCAAAAAAATGCTATTAGAACTAAGGTCACAGATAACACCAAATACAATTGTAGTGGGTGACTCTCAACAATCGACAGGTCATCCCAGCAAAAAATAAACATAGATGTTTCTGTATTAAATGAGGTCATAGAACAACCTAACAGATATATACAGGACATTTCATCCAAATACTGCAGAATCCACATTCTTTTCAGCAGCACATGGAACATTCTCTAAAATAGACCATATATTAGGACACAAAGCAAATCTTAACAGATACAGGAAAACTGAAATAATTCCTTGCACTGTATCTGACCACAATGGGATCAAACTACAAATCAATAGCAAGAAAAGCTACAGTGCATACACAAAGTCATGGAAACTAAACAATACACTAGTAAATGATGAATGGGTCAATGAAGAAATCAAGAAAGAAATCAAAAAATTCATAGAGTCAGGGCAGTAGAGATTGCTTAGCAACACTGACTAAGCCTAAGGACCCAGGTTTGATTCTTCAGGTCCCAAGTTAGCCACATGCACATGGTGGCACATGCATCTGAAGTTCATTTGCAGTATCTAAGAGGCACTAGCTCACCCATTCTCACTCTTTCTCTCTCTCTCCCTCTCTCTGTCTCTAATAAATAAATAAATAAAAATAAAATCTTTTAAAAAATTCATAGAGTCAAATGATAATGAGAACACAACATACAAAAACCTTTAGGATACAATATGTTGTAGTATTTCCCCAACTGGTTCCTCTAGCAGTTTGAGTTTCATGTCTGATATAGAAAGGGGATATAAAGGGAATAGAAAGGGAGGGAGGGTGACTTAATAGGATGGTATTGTATATATGTAAGTAGAAGAACAGATTAATGGGGGTGAAAAGGCCTAAGTGAGGTAAGGGGAATAGATTGAGTAAAGGAAAGGTGGAGGGAGGGCTAATCAAAATCTAAGAGGATAAAACCTCCTTTTCTGGAAAATGGAACACTCAGAAGCCATAGATTGTTACTAGAAAATTTTCAGTGCCAGGAATGGGATACCTTTCAGTGAGTTGTTGGACAGGGAGGTCACAGATACACCCAAAACATTATAGACCATTGCCAAGACCCTTGTTTTCCCACCAGGAATAGATGGTAAGACCCTATTGCTGAAAGGCTCCACATTCTTGGGTGGCAAGTTCACTGAGAAATCCTGCTGGAGCTGAGCTGAAAGCCTCCTCCATGTGGACCAGCTGACAGAAAGCTGGAAAAACTACACTGCATGCAGTTCAATGGGAGAGAGAAAACATCAGTGAAGATACTCAACAGTGGACACTGCAAGCTTTAAATTTGGCCAGCCAGGCCAAATGAGCCAACAGGTGCAATAGTGGCATGTCTGTTATGGGGGAAAACAACCGCTCTCTAATTGGACTGGAAGCCCACTCTATGGGAGGAATACATCCCTGATACTGAAAACCCACAACAGGGGTAGTCATGAGCCCTAGGGGTGTAACATCTGCTGGTGTCTGGCTAAATGTGTATACTATACTCACCAAACTGCCCAGTAAGCACTTCTCTTAATGCCCATACCCATATGTTAGCGCTACTCTCACTTTTGTTTAGAGAAGCTTCTCTTTTCAGATGGCGGTGACTTTGGTATGACTCAGAAGGCACCATGGTGCTGAGAAGAAGTGACAGGGGAGTGCTCAGCACTGCAACATTTCTAACTCACCTTCCAAGGCTCAAGGTCCATTGTGGAAGAGATGGTGGAAAGAATGTAAGAGCCAAAGTAAGGATAGGGCTCCTTATAACATGCTCCTCCAGACACAAAATGACTTGGATATCCATGACCTAACAGTACCTGAAACCACCTACACAAGACCATCATAATAGGAGGAAAAGATGATAACATCAAAATGAAAAGAGAGACTGACTGAGAGGGGGTGGGGATATGATGGAGAGTGAAGTTTCAAAGGGGAAAGTTGGGGGAGGGAAGGAAGTACCATGGGATATTGTCTACAATTAAGGAAGTTGTTACTAAAAATAAATACATACATACATACATACATACATACATACATACATACATACATACATATGTACTTAAATAATGCTACCATATTGAAAGCACAAGCTGACCAAGGAAATATTATCTATGGCAAAAAATTAAAATGAAACTTAAAAAGTAAGCCTTCTTACACAATTGACTGAGAAAATATAAAATAGAATGAGAACTTTAAAGTTGCAATTTTGATTTTATCAAAGAAGAGATTAAATACCAGAGACAGACAAAGAAATGAATAAAACCAAATGGAAAATAAAACAAAGATAGACAAAATCCTTATTGCAGCTAAGCTGGTGTTGCCTCAGTGTTTATACTATCATAGCAGTGAGCTATTGAATGAAGACAATAAGTTTGCTTTAAGTATTGTATAAGATGATGTAATCATCCTTTCAGAACCTAGGCCCCAAGAACCAATTAGTGGGCTCTTGAGGGAAATGAACATTTGGAACTGAAAATTATTCCCCAGAAAGTCTCATTGCTGGAATCCACAAAGGTGATCTCCCTTAAGAGGAGTAAGTCAGAGCAATATAGTTAAGTGTCTGTTTTACAGCAACTATGCCAGTCCCTCTCCAAGCCATACATACCATCTATGCCAAGGTTTTGGACACTGACTTCCAAGGATGCTATACTCTCTACCCTATTTGCCTGTGGCTGCTGTTAAAAAAGAAGATTTCAAACCAGACCTGCTAGTCCAGTGAGGAGATGGATTCACAGAGATATAAGTATAAAATAGAGCTTGCATGTTCCCTTTCACTCTGATTCTTTGTATGACTTAAGGAAACACCCAAGTTACACATGAGTAGAAGAGGTTCATCTTTAAAATGTAATAGAGCTAGGCAACTTGGTAAGGGGCATGAAACTCCTGCCTTTATTAACCAAAAATTGGACCCAGTGAGATCAGGAGAATAAATTTTAGTGCAGTTGGCATGTGGAAAGGACTGGCAAAAGGCTATGAGGAATGGGGCTTGTGGTGGTTTGAATTAAGTGTCCTCCATACACTCATGTGTTCTGAATGCTAGGCTGAAAAGGCTTTAGCACTCATTTCTTTCAGAAATATTTGGTGCTTCCACAGAGCACAGAACCATCCACTAGGAAAGGAAGAGCAGCCAAACTGGCCCACAGAACTGATGAGCTCATGCCACCCAAACTACAAAGTAACCAGATTCCTCAGGCCTGTTGTAGGACAATATTTCATCTCTCTCACTCTTTCTTCATGGTTTTGGGGGTACTCTGAATCCTAGTAGAATTGTCTACCACTCCTCTGTACCAAACATGATTTATTCAAAAGACTTAAAGAAACCTGAAACTAAAGTATAATATGAAAAATTATAAAATTTTCTATGCAGTTGTCAAAATAATCAGCAAAGATGATATGATTGATGATATGATATGATGTGTTGTGATGTAGTATGATATGGAAAGAAGCATATTTTGCAACTAATAAATTAGGAAATATTCTTAGCTAGAAAAACTGTTACAAAAAGTGTCTTGGATGGCATTCTGTTCTTAAATTTTCTTGAATAACCATTATTATGACCATCATATTTACTTTGGAACAGGTAAGCTAAAAAAGAGGACTGTCCCTCATTAGCAGAGAGGAATCCAGAAAATAGATTAATAAACTGAGAGAAAACTATAGGAAACAGAATCTTGAGCAGTTTTGTCAGCTTCCATAAAGGAACTCAGGCAATATTCAACTTAAGAAATAAAATTTTCCCTCACTTCCAAAAACACTCCAACCTCTCCATCTATAATGGAATTCAAGCCGTGGAAGTGCTGGGGATCGCTGCCCAATCCAGTCAGCTTATAGTTTTCCCCTTCTCATTGGGACCCAAAGGACACTTCCTGGGAGTATTGGATATGCATGACCCTCTGTATCCACCCTAAACTTAAAGAAAACACCAAGGCAAAAATGATGAAATAATACACATTCTTTCTACTTTTCTGTAAGTAAACAGACCTTGATATAGATCAAGGTATTTCAGAATTGTATATACCATCTAGATTTTTTTAATGGAGCCAAATTTTGCATCTGGCTTTACATGGGTCCTGGGGAATCAAACTCAGGTTGCCAGGCTTTGCGTGAAAGTGCTTTTAGCCATTGAATCATCTCTCCAGCAAAATAGAGCCAAATCGAAACCTTTATATAAGTGTTTTTGGACAGTCAAGCTTTTCTGAACCAATTATACATACTAGATGACAAGACAGCACATTTAATACATTCTATCTTAAAACATAAAATAACTACAAAACTGAGATAGAGTAAAATTGCAATGCATAAATACATGCCTGTGTTGTTACTTTTCTCTAGCCTCCTTTCATGATACCTAACATTTCAGTATCGCTTCCAAAGATCCATGTAACTGAAACTCTATCTCCAGTATTAAGGGTCATTAATATCTGAATCTGTGGGTACAAATATGTGGGTTTCATATCTCCTCTTGTATGTGTAAGTACTGCCACCAGTCCTCTCCACACCATGTACTGCATATCCTGTCTGGGAGAAATAAGACACAGTACAATAATTCAGATCACGATATTGTAAAGCACTATCAAACTTGAGCAGTTTAGAGCAGCATAAATTGTTACTTACTTGATAGAATAGGGAAGGGGAAGGTGTTGAAAAGTATGAGTAAACATCTTCTGTGTCTTTGCTGTTTCCTTCATCCACAATTTAGGAATCATGAGTGCCACAAATGCATCAGAAGCCAGAAGAGTGACTGAATTCATACTTCTGAGTTTTCCCTGCTCCAAAGAGATTCAAGTCTTCTTGTTTGTACTGTTCTCTGTGTCCTACATCCTGACACTGATGGCTAATGGGGTCATTGTCTGGGCTGTGAAGGTGGACCATAGGCTCCATACCCCTATGTACTTCCTGCTGGCCAACTTCTCATTCCTGGAGATCTGCTACATTAATACCACTGTTCCCAATATGTTAGGAAACTTCTTGTCTGAGACCAAAACAATCTCTTTCACAGCCTGCTTCATCCAGTTTTATTTCTTCTTTTCTTGTGGCATCACGGAGACATTCCTATTGCCCCTGATGGCTTTTGACCGATACTTGGCTATCTGCCACCCTCTTCGCTATCCTACCATCATGAGTGGCCGTCTCTGCTTTAACTTGATGGCCCTCTGCTGGGTAACAGCCTTCCTGTGCTATCCAGTCCCTATCTATTTCATCACTCAACTCCCCTTTTGTGGCCCCAATACTATTGACCACTTTGTCTGTGACCCAGGCCCTCTTCTGGCCCTGTCCTGCACCCCTGCACCTGGAATTGAGCTTTCTTGTTCTTTACTAAGTTCTCTCATCATCTTCATCACTTTCATCTCCATCCTTACATCCTACAGTCTGGTCCTCAGAGCAGTGTTCCGTGTACCTTCAGCAGCTGGCAGAGTTAAGGCCTTCTCCACTTGCGGTTCCCATCTAATTGTGGTCTCTATGTTCTATGGAACCATAATGGTAATGTACATCAGCCCAAATTCTGGAAATCCAGCTGGAACACAGAAGATTGTAACTTTAATCTATTCCTCAGGAACAAGGATGTGAGGGAGGCCTTGAGAAAAATTCACATATGTGCAAAAATTGGGCAAAATTAATGAGAACTCATGAGTCACAGTTCTTCCCCACATTTCTATTTCCAATTTAAAAGTGTAGCCATATCTTTTTTGCAACTAGACATTCAGGCTCAGGTTTTTAATTTTAATTTTCTGACTTTGAAATATTTGTCAAGAATATCCTAGTTAAAGCAGACAATACCTTCAAATCAACATTTGATAGGTATTTACTCTAAACAAAATGTCTTATATCTCTTTATTTATACTCTTCTACTCTTACCTCCAATAATGCTCACCTAGTCCTTCATCTCATTTTTTTAAATGTGTTTATTTGCAACCAGATAGAGGGGGAGAGAGAGACAGAGAAAGAGAGTATGGGCACACCAGGGCCTCTGACCACAGTAAATGGACTCCAGGTGCATGTACCACTTTGTGCATCTGGCTGTACATGGGTTCTGGGGAATCAAACCTAGGTCATTGGGTTTTGCAGCAGGTGTCTTAACTGTTGAACCATCTCTCTAGCCCTTTTTTTGATGCTAATAAAGTCCTAGTTATCTTTGGTGCTTCTGGCCCTATGTTGTCTGTGCTAATGCTGAGAGATTTAGCCCAGAGGAAGAAAATTAGTGTCCTTCATTGCATCATAACTGATCCAAATTTCTGCTTGAAACTCATGTGAAGTAACTAGCTACAGTTTAGAGCCCTGTGTTCCAAACTTGCCTCATGATTATTTGGGAAGTTTTTGAAAAGATAGATTCCTAAGACATTTTCCAAATATTCTACATCAAT
The DNA here is from genome assembly GCA_036365145.1 of Orientallactaga sibirica. NCBI lineage: Eukaryota > Metazoa > Chordata > Mammalia > Rodentia > Dipodidae > Orientallactaga > Orientallactaga sibirica. Next base: position 789,703 of record JAEOAD010000556.1, on the reverse strand, counting down.
TGTTTTTCAGTGAATCCTATAAATTTTTGTTGAATTTTGCTTAGCTCTTTCTGATTCAATTAGACCAGCCAAAGCTCAGAGACTAAACGGAAAAAAAAGACACAATTTTACATAAAAACATGCCTTGGGAAAAACCTAGTAGAAACTCTTACATTTGTTGAGGAAAAGAAAGGAGTTTTAGTGAGCCCTCAAGTGATTCAAATACTGTAATGGCTTCAGTAGCAGTCTCTTTTCCTAACTCAACTTTCAAGTCCTCTATTCATAAAAGACATTATTTTTATAAACTTTTCCTATTTGTTTAAATAATTCAAATGCTTGCAAATATGTTTACATTTCAAAGTTAAGTTGGAAACTGGCAACGTTAAATTTAGGGATTAATTACATGAGATTGAAGGTTGAATTGTGCACCTAGCACTAAAGAAGGTAGAAGTAGACAGAGGGGTAAGAGTTATTCTAAGGTGCCAGTTGTTCTAAGATGCCAGGAAGAGGGCAGATGCAGACAGATTTGATGACAGCTCCATGAGATTTTTTGTCTTTTTGTCTCAAAAACTAAACTGGTAGGGCCTGGAGATATGGCTTAGTGGTTAAGTGCTTGCCTGTGAAGCCCAAGGACTCTGGTTCAAGGCTCGATTCCCCAAGACCCAGGTAAGCCTAATGTGCAAGGTGGCGCATGCATTTGGAGTTTGTTTGCAGTGGCTGAAGGCCCTGGAGTGCCCATTCTCTATCTGCCTCTTTCTCTCTCTCTCTTTCTCTCTCTCTCTGTCTGTCAGTCTCAAATAAATAAATAAAAAATAAACCAAAAAAAATTTTTTTAATCCAAGGACTGAAGAACAGAAATTTTAAAAGTAAAATAAAGTAATAAACTAGTCAGTTGGTATTTGGGGTTGATATTTTATTTATCTATTCAGTAAGTACCCATTTACCCCTGTGACATTAAGTGGAATTAGATATGTGTAGAGATAAAACCTTGCCTTGTTATAACTTGCATTCAAGTGAAGGGCACAGAATGTAAACAGGTAAAGATATAGCTTTGTAATTATTGCAGCCATGAGTAGCAAGGGAAAAAAGGAGAGGATAAAGATAAAAAAATGTTGAGGTAGGATAGGAGATAATTCTGAGAGGATGGTAAAATAATGTCTTAGTAAAGAGATATTTCAAATAAAGAAATGAGCCAGGCAAAGGTCTAATGAAATCAGGTTCCATGTAAGTACGAGTTTGTATTTTCAAATAGGAAAATGTTAATTTTGATAATCCACAAGGAAAATGGTGTATAAGGCTAAAGAAATAGGTAAGATAAGATAATATAGAGTCTTCAAGGCTCGTTTTAATTTCAACTCCTGTGGTATCTGCTCAAAGCTACATACTAAAGGGAAGGAAAAATAAGAATCTCACCACTTATTTGGACATGGTAGTGGACATGTATAATCCCAGCACTTGGGAATTTGAGTCAGAAGGTTTGTAAGTTCAAGACCAGCCTTTATAGAACTGTGTTCAGAAGCTTTTTTCTAAACATCCCACCACTTTTGAAAGCTCTTCTAACTTGTAATTAATCAGTTACATGTATTTAATCAGACTACATGTACTTTTAATCCTCAGAATTTCTCTTGTTCCATTAAAGATCTAAAGTACCCAATTAAAAATGCAACACAAGAGCCAGGCATGGTGGCACACATCTTGAATCCCAGCACTCGGGAGGCAGAGGTAGAAGGATTGCCATGAGTTTGAGGCCACCCTGAGAATACAGAGTGAATTCCAGGTCAGCCTGGACTAGAGAGAGATCCTACCTCAAAAAAACAAGAAAAAAAAAATACAGGGGCAGGAAAGATGGCTTAACAGTTAAGGCATTTGCCTACAAAGCCAAAGGATCCCGGTTCAATTCTCCAGGACCATGTAAGCCAGATGCACAAAGGGGCACATGAATCTGGAGTTCGTTTGCTGTGGCTGGAGGCCTTGGCGCGCCCATTCTCTCTCCCTCTCTCTCTCTCTCTCTCTCTCTCTCCATCTTTCTCTCTACCAAATAAATAATCAAAAAAATTCAAAAAAATGCAACACAAGGCTGGAAAAATAGCTTAGCAGTTAAGGTATTTGCCTACAAAGCCAAGGGCACAGGTTCAATTCCTCAGTACACATGTAAGCCAGATGCACATAGTGGCACATGTGTCTGAAGTTTTTATGTAGTGGCTGGAAGTTGAAGAGTGCTCATTCTCTCTCTCTCTGTCTTTCAAATAAATAAATATTTTAAAAGTGCAAGAGAGAAAAAGGGAAATATAAAGTTTTTTTAAAAATTGTTATAAATTTTGAAAATCATAACATTGTGCTATGTTACTGTCAAGCTCTAGAGAGTACTGAGATAGCATTTTTATTAAGTTTAACTGATTTATATAATTGCACATACTAATATGATCATATATCTGTATGTTCTATAGCATTTGAATCAGGTTCTATCCATATCTCTCTCCTCACTTGTCATTTTTGATGGTAGAAATGTTCAAAATCCTGTCTTGTAAGGAATGAAAATAGTACAGGAACTGGTTGGAGGGAGGAATAAGTTCAATAGAAAAGTTATGGGAGAGGGAGGCAAAAGGGAATGATGGGAGGGGATTATGATCAAGATATATTCATTATGTAAACATAAAAAATGTCAATAAAAAGTTATTTCAAAGATCATAAATATCAAAAATAATTTCTTAAAACTTTTTGAAATATGCAACACATGGTCATTAATTGTATTCACCTTACTGTGTAATGCAATACCAAAACTTCCTACTCCTATCTAGCTGCAACTTCATACCAATTGTTGATCAATCTTTCCTCCATTGGTTTTGATAAACTGCTCTCTTTTTCTTTGGTAACCAGTATTTTCCTCTCAATTTCTGAGTTTTACTTTCTTATATTCCACATATGAATAATATCATACTTGACTTCATGTTTTTATTTTTACCTTTTTCATTGAACTTTTTAATTTTTTTTTTTTTTTTTGTGTGTGTGTGTGTGTGTATACAACAGGGCCTTGTGCCATGGCAAGAAATACCAGGCGCTTCACTTTTTGCATGCAGCTTACATGTAAGCAGTTTGGAAATTAAACCCTAGCTGAGGCAGGTTTTCACAAGCAAACAACTTTAACTGCTGAGCCATCTTCCCAGCTCCTCATTGAATTTTTTAAATTTTTATTATATATGTATGTATGTATATGTGTGTGTGTATGTGCATATATATATATATATATATATATATATATATATATATACACATAGTGACAAATTATATACTATTATCCCCTCACCCCAACTTCCATTACCCCGGGGGCCCTCCTCAGTAGGGTTATGATAATCACTGTGGGATCCTCAGTCCATAATGGGGTAGTGGGGGACTGAGCCTCAGAATATTCCTACCCATTCTGTAACTCTTATAATCTTTCCACTCCCTCTTCCTCAATGATCCCTGAGCCATGGCAGTCTGATTTAGTTTGAAGTTATTTGTAGTCTTTGTATTTCCACTTTCATAAGTTTTGATTATTCTAAGTGTCTGTCACCATCACCTTAGGGCTGGTTGTCAGGCTACCAGTAACAGCAGTATTTATGACATCACACCCTCTGCAATTTCTCCTGGGCCCTGGCAGATATGGTAGAGGTGGAAAGTCTCATGGTGGGCAGTTGGCTATCTTCTTATCAATGGATATAGGCTTTCTTCCATTTTCTCTGTCATCTGTAAAATAGATTCTCCAACCAAGTGTGAGAACAATTTGTGTTGAAGGGGGTATGCAAAGTTGTTTAGAAGATTTTTGGTGTGCCAGCCCACTCCTTCCTGACCATGGGATTCTGACTTGGTTTCCAGTACTACATATGACTTCCTGCCCACTGTGTGGCCTCGTGTCCAATCAGAGAACAGTTGGTTACCTGGAGAGGCTGTGTGCCACTATTGCACAAGTGTGTGCTTCTTTTTTTTCTGCACATTTACTATGTTTATCAAAGTCACATAAATGGTTTAACAAAAGTACATGACAGAATGTCATCACTGTTTGGTATCAATTACACTGAGTTACAAGAATATGACAACTAGTTCCTCAACAAGGACTGCAGGATGGGGTGGGTATCACACAGGACAGGATCTTGTCACTAGGTTAAGGCCAGTCAGATTTTGCTCCCCAGCTATATGCCTCTGAAAAGAACAGTTAGGAAAATTGAGGGTTTCCCCCTCATCTTTTGTCCTCTACCAACTAATAAGCAATAACAACCAAAAAGGCCATGCACAAAATTTACAACACCTGATTAAAAAAATAGATACACCTGAACTAGAGTGAGACCCTACCTCAAAAAAAAAAAAAAAAAAAAAAAAAAAAAAGACGAAAAGCCGGGCAAGGTGGCACACCTTTAATCCCAGCACTCAGGAGGCAGAGGTAGGAGGATCGCCATGAGTTTGAGGCCACCCTGAGACTACATAGTGAATTTCAACTCAGCCTGAGCTAGAGTGAGACCCCACCTCAAAAAACAAACAAAAAAAAATAGATACAAAACCTGTTTGCTTCATCACTTGGCAAGCTCACATCTTCACTCCTTCATTGTTCTGATCACCCCCCCCATTCCTCCATCCTCAAGAAAAGCTGTTAATAGTTCAGCAACACTGAGCCCTGCACACACATCACAAATACACTCCCCATAACCATCAAGTCACTGTCCCTTCCCTGTACATTAACATAAAGGTACACTCCACAAACCTAGGACTAGAAACCATGTTACTTTACAGTTGTGAAAATTAAGGTACCACTATTATCAACGTATTTTAGATCTCATAGTTGGGGAAGGGGATGCTGTACACACCAGCCTGTTTGAAGGTTTGGGCAAGTCTGCCAAAAATGTCCAAGAAAGCCCTGCCAGGTGTGTCAACAGCTTTCATGAAATGACAGACATGCAGAAATGTGCATTTCTAGAGTGGAAAATGAGCATGGCATAAAATCTGGAGCTGAGGGTTTACTCACCCACTTGGTATTGCAGTAAGTACAACAAAGAAGAAAAATAATACTCTCCTGTATGTTGACGCATCTGGCTAGCTTCCGATTTTTTTTTATTACAAACCTGACTTAAAAACAAGGCTTGGAGACTTTCATCCACTTACTTACTAGTAAATGCGTACTTCTTGACCAGCTGTTTGATTTCATAGTCCCCTGCTTATTCATGCTGTTGGTGACCATTTTCTTTAAGCAGCTCCCATAGGGCTTTCCAGCACTATGAGGGCTAACCAGGAAAAAGCTAGTTTCCCTTTTGGTTCCAGCATGGTATTTTGATGTTCTATGACCACAGCCTAGCAGCCTGTGGTGCCTTCAGCAATAGGGCCTTACCTTTTAGCTCTAGCAGGTAATCAAGTGATTTTGCAATGACCCCCATTGTTTTGGGGGACCTGAGGGGTCTCTCTGGCCAATTGCTCATTATGGAGGGACCCGATTCCAGGCCTTGGATTTACCAGCCAGAGTCCATGGTTGTTAAGGTTAAGCTTTTTCCACCTTCTGTCCATACTGTCCCCTCCCCCTTAATTGTTGGTTATATATTGCAGAATGCTGGTGAGAATGAGGGTTTCCATGAAACTTATTCTAAATGCTGTCTTAATTTTTGTGTAATTTCCTCTTTTCCTTCCCCACTCCCTACTCCTCCAATCCCCTCCCACCACCAACATTATTTCTCTCCCCCAGCATGTTGGGAAACCACTCCTGTCTTCCAAACCCCTTCTTTCTCTTTCCTGGTTTCACTCTAATTTTATGCCTATGTTCCTGGTGTTAACTACCATTTGCACTCATCTCCACTTGATCCTAGTTAAGAACTCATATGAGAGAGTGCATGCAGTGCTTGTTTTTCTGTGTCTGTGAGACCTTGCTTAGAATGATTTTTTTCAACTCTATCCATTTTCCTGCAAATTTAAATATTACATTTTCCCTTACCTCTGTGTAAAATTCTATTGTGTCTATGTACCACATCTTCATTACCCATTTATCAGTTGATGAGTGTCTGGGCTCATTCCAGTTCCTATCTATTGTGAGTAGAACTACAACAAACACGGTTGAGCAAGACTCTCTGTTAAAAAAAAAAAAAAAAGTGCAGTCCTCAGGGTATTTGCCCAGGAGTGGTATAGCTGTGTCAAATGGAAGATCTATTTTCATCTTTTTCAGGACTCTCCATACTGATTTCCCTAGTGATTACACTAGTTTAATCCTCGCACCCACAGTGGGTAAGGGTTCCTCTGTCCCCACAGCCTTGCCAGCACTTGTTGTCATCTGACTTTCTGATGTATGCCATTCTGACTAGAGTGAAATGGAATTTCAGAGCCATTTTATTTGCATTTCTCTGATGATGAAAAATGTTGAACATCTCCTTAAGTGTGTAATGGCCATTTGTATTTCTTCCTTTGAAAATTCTCTGTTCCATTCTCTACCCCATTTTTTATTGGGTTTTGATTTATTTATTCTTTAGTTTTTGGAGTTCTTTGTAGATTCTATATATCAGAGAGACCTTTGTGAGTAGTATAGATGGTGAAGATTTTCTCCCATTCTATGGGATGTCTATTGACTCTGTTGATGCTTTTCTTGTCTGTATAATAGCTTTTTAGTTTCATAAAGTCCCAGTGGTTAAGTGTTGTTCTAATTTCCTGAGCTACTGGGGTCTTATTCAGGCAGTTTTTCCCTATGCATATATCATGGAAAGTTTTTCTTCTAGAATTTTTAGAGTATCAGGTCTTATGTTGAGGTCTTTAATCCATTTGGAGTTGAGTTTGGGGCAGGGTGAGAGAAATGAATCTAATTTTGTTCTTCAGCATGTGGTTATCCAATTTCTCTAGCACCATTTGTTGAAGATGCTATCTTTTCTCTAGAATGTTTTTGGGCTCCTTTGTAAAAATGAGGTAGCTGTAGTTGCTTGGATTTAGAGATGGGTCTTTTACTCTAATCCATTGATCTGTGTGCCCATTTTGTGCCAGTACCATGCTATTTAAGTTAGTATGGCTTTGTAATATATCTTGAAATCATGTATGATGATACCTCCAGAGGTATTTCTTTTGCTGAGGATATTTTTGACTATTTGAGGCCTTCTGTTTTTCCATACAAATTTTGAAACTATTTTTTCTATCTCAGTGAGGAACATTGCTGGAATTTTTATTGGAATTGCATTGAATCTGTGGAATTATTTTGGTAAAATGGCCATTTCCACAAAATTAATTCTTCTAATCCATGAGCATGGAAGGTCTTCCCATTTTCTTGTATCCTCCTCAGTTTCTTCTTCCAGCATTTTTATGTTTTCTTTGTATAGGTCTTTCACTTCCTTAATGAGTGATATTACAAGGTATTTAATTTTTGTGGCTATTGAAAATAGGTAGCATCACTTATCTCTTTTTCCATGTGTTTATCTTTGGTGTATAGGAAGGCTACTGATCTTTGTGTATTGATTTTGTACCCTGCCACATTACTGAAAGAATTTATCACCTTTCGAAGCTTTTTGGTGGAGTGTTTCAGGTCACTTATATGTAGAATCATGTCATCTGCACATAGGGCTAGTTTGAGTTCTTCCTTGCCAATTTGTATTCCTTTTATTTGTTTCTCTTGTCTTATTGTTTGAGCTAAGATTTCAAGAACTATGTTGAAAACCAGTGGTGAGAGTGGGCACCCTGACTTGTTCCAGACCTTAATGGGATCACTTCAAGTTTTTCCCCATTAGTATGATCTGGGCCTTGGCTGAATTATAAATAGCCTTTATTATGTTGAGATATGTTCCCATTATATCTAGACTCTCTACTGTTTTAAACATGAAGGGGTGTTGTATTTTGTCAAAGACCTTTTCTATGTCTCTTGAAATAATCATGTGATTCTTGTGTTTACATTTATTTATGTGGCACATTACATTTATCAACTTCTGTATGGTGAACCATCCCTGTATCCCTGGAACCGACTTAATGTAGGTGGAGGATGCTTTTTTTTTCTATATTAGTTATGTACATACTCAGTGTGTAAACAGCACATGTTGGCACCATCCTTAGCCTCCTCCCTGTCCTCCCCCTCCAAAAGGACCCTCCTCATTGGGGATTCCAGTTATCCTAATGTGGATTGTGGATCATGATATTTTTTATTTGTTCTTGATTCAGTTTGTGAGAATCTTATTAAGTATCAGATTTTTTTAAAAAACAGGGATGTTTATATTTTTAAAACTAATGTGGTATGTGTGGTAGTTTGAATATATGGCCCCAATATATTCAATGTTTTATTACTTTATAGTTTGCATCTGCAATCACCTTCCTAGTGGCAATGTCACTGAGGGCAGGTGTGGAGGTGGGTTTGAGATTCCATTGTAAAGATATGCAAAGTGTGCCCAGTAGGAGTTCCTGAAGTGTGCTGTGACTTTTTGGCTGTAGTTTTTGCTCCGTGTGCTGTGTGGCTGGTTGGGTTTTTCTCTCTCTGCTTGGCCCTATGAAAGCAGGCTGCTTCTCCTGCCTTTATGGAAATTCCCCTGGATCTGTAAGCTTCAATAAATAATATCCCTTCCTCCATAACTGTGCCTGGTCTGGAAGTTCATCTCAGCGAACCTGAAGCTGTCTGCTACAGTATGTTTTATTTAAATGCCTTATAAACCTTATATCCAGACCCATGCTATAAAAAAAAAAAAAAAAAAGCATCAGAATTTTTGTGTCTAAGTTCACTAGGGATATTGGCCTATAATTTTCTTTCTGTTAGGTCTCTGTCTGATTTAGGTATTAGAGTAATGCTGGCTTCATAGAGGGAGTTTGGGAGTACTCCCTCTTTTTCAATTGTGTAAGTTGAGAGTGGTTTTAGTTCTTGAAAGAAGGTTTTGGTGGAAGTCCTCAGTGAATCCATTTGGGCATGAACTTTTTATGTTGGGAGTTTTTTAATTACTTTCTCAATTTCATTAGAAGTAATGGGTTTGTATAGGAGGTGTATTTGCTCTGGATTTAGTTTGGAAAGGTGATATAAGTCAAGGAATTTATCCATTTCTTCACGGTTTTCCAATTTTATGGAATACAGGTTTTTCAAATATGCACTAATGGTTCTTCCAATTTCAGTGGTATCAGTTGTGACATCTTCATTTTCATTTCTAATCTTGCTGACTTGAGTCTTCTTTCTTTTTCTTTTGATCAGTTTGGTCAATGGTTTATCAATCTTGTTTATTCTTTCAAAGAACCAGCTCTTTGTTTCATCAATGTTTTTGTTTTCTTTATTTCCAATTCATTGATTTCTGCTTTGGCCTTTATAATTTCTGTCTTGTACTTTTGTGTTTGTACTATTCTTGTCTTTCTAGCAACTTCAAATAGATGCTTAAGCTGTTCATTTGATATCTCTGTCTTTGTAATGTAGGCATTTAGTGTTATAAACTCCCCTCTTAGAGCCTTCATTGTGTCCCATAACTTTTGGTATATTCTTTTATTGCCATTCAGTTTGATAAATTTATGCATTTCCTTTGTGATTTCTTCCACAACCCATTCATTGTTTAGTGGTGAGATGTTTAGTCTCCAGGAGTTGGTGTATTTTCTGTTGACTTCTAGCTTTAATGCATTGTGGTCATATACTACAGGAGATTATGTCAATTTTTATGAATGTATGGAGACATGCTTTATGTCCTAATATGTGGTCTATTTTGGAGAAAGAATGCTAGAAGAATGTGTATTCAGTAGAATTAGGGAGGAATGTTTGGTAGATGTCTATTAAGTCCATTTGATTTATGGTGTTGTTTAGCTCCATTGTTTCTCTGTTTATTTTTTGCTTTAAGGATCTATAGATGATAGTGAGGTATTAAAGTCTTTTACTATTATTGTATTGGGATTTATACCATTTTTATTGTCTAGTAAATTTTGCTTTATAAAATTAGGTGCACCTATGTTTGGTAAATATAACATTATGATTACAATATCCTCTTGTACTTTTCCTTTAATGAGTATGAGGTGGCCTTCTTTTTTGATTATTTTGGTTTAAAGTCCATTTTGTCTGAAATCAGTATAGCCACTCCTGCTTGCTTCTTGTTTCCATTTGCTTGGAATATCTATTTCCATCCTTTAACCATTAGGTGGTGTTTATCTTTAATTGTAAGTAAATGGATTGATCCATCATTCTGATTGGAGAGTTGAGCCTATTAACATTGAGAGTTATAACTGTCAGGTGTTTTTTGTTCTCTCTTCATGTGTATGTTGGTGCCTCTTCTTAGTGTGGAGTGTTCAATGCAGTATTCTCTGTAGAGATGGCTTGGTGTTTATGTAATCATACAGGTGGTTTATATCATGAAAAGTTTTCTCCTTTTACTTATGAGGTATAATTTTGCTCAGTATAATAGTTTGGGTTGGCAGACATGGTCATTTAACTTTTGAGATACTCCATTCCAGGTTCTTCTGGTTTTAAGAGTTTCCATTGAAAGCCTGAGGTTTCTGATGGGCTTGTCTATGTGTGCAATGAGCTGGTTTTCCCTTACAGCTTTTTTGTTTAGTGTTTTGATTATTTTGTGAAATGGGTCATTTCTTCTCTGGTCCTATTTGGTGTTCTCTGCACCACCTGTACCTAGATCAGTCTCTCTTTTGTAAGGTTAGGAAAATTTTCTTTAATAATTTTGTTGAAGATATATTCTCTATGGCTTTGACCCATTATTTCTTCCCCATCCTCTATACCCATGATCTAAATATTTGGTCTTTTTAAGATGTTCCAAAGTTACCTCATGTTCTGTTCATACATTTTTTTGAACTTCACAATGTTTTTGAATTCCAGTCCAATTTTTCTGTCCTGTCCTTGAGTTCCAAAATTCTGTCTTCCATGTGGTCTACTTAGAAACACTTTAATAGGGTTATATCACTTTGTTTTCTGTTATGTTTTTTTCAGCATTCCCATCTCTTGCTTAAATTCAATTTTCATTTCTTGGTTTGATCCTTTTTGTCTCTTGGAGTTTGTTCCTCCATTTGGATGTGCCCTCACTGAGCTTGTTCCATTGGCCCATGAGTCCATTTACTCATTGGTTCTCCTCAAATTCCTTTAGCCTTCTGTTGATCTCTTTTTGACTGTCTTCAATTTTATTAAGCCTTCCATGGAATACTGTTTCCTGACTCTCTTTGGTTTCCTTCAGCCATCAATTGAGTTTTTTGTTGATTATCTTCCATTTCTTTCATTTATCCTTTGAGTTCTTTTTTTCACCTTTCTTCTAATTTATTGAGCCAAACATTGATTTGTAATTTGAATTCTTTTTTCATTTTTCTTCAATTTCCTCCATCTATTCTTGGAGTTCCTGTTTGATTACTCTTTGACAAGGTTTTCCACATTCCAACATCCATTTGTTAATGGTCTCATTAAGTTCATTGAAAATGATTGCTGACGGTTGGGGAGATGGCTTAGCAGTTAATGCACTTGCTTGAAAAGCCAAAGGACCTAACTTCAATTCCCTAGAACACGGAAGCCAGATGCATAAGGTGACACTGAGTCTGGTGCTCCTTTGCAATAGCAAAAGGCCCTGGCATGACCATTCATAAAAAATAAATAAATACATATGGAGAGAGTAGGCCCGATCTTGCTGCACCCCCCCCCAGTTCCCTGGCCCCTGTCAGTTCCCCTGCTACTGGCTTGGGACTGCCTGGATCCTACAAGCTTGCTGTGGAAGCAGGCCCCCTTGCTATGCCTTCCTGATTGAAGGATCCTTGGGTCCCCAATTCCCAGATACCCTGTTCCAGAGAGTGCAAGCACAGAGTGACTAGGCCAGCTTGGCCTGTAACACCCCAGCCCTTTCAGTTCCCTAGTCCCAGTCAGTTGCCCTGCTGCTAACTTGGGACTGCCTTGACTCTACCAACTTGCAGCAGAAGCAGACTCCTTGTTCGACCTTCCTGATTAAAGGCTCCTCATTGCCCAATTCCTTGATCCCCTGCTCTGGAGGGTGTGCATATGGAGTGAGATGGCCAGATCTCTCTGTTCCCCCCTCCCAGGTCCTAGTAGGTTCCCTTGATACTGGCTTGTGGCTGCCTGGACCCTGCAAGCTTGCTGCAGAAGCAGACCCCTTGCTCCACCTTCCTGATTTAATGGCTCCTGGTTCCTCAACTTCCGGATATGCTGCTCTGGAGGGTGCACATGTGGAATGAGTAGGCCAGAGCCATGGTCAGTTCTCCACCTCCCAGTCCCTTGGTACCAGTACCCTTGCTGCTGCCTTGAGGTGCACTTGTCCCTGCATGTGGGCTATGGAAGCAGGCCTTCTGCTTCTGTTTCCTGATTGAGTGACCCCTGGGTACCCAAAACAAACAGAGGGTGAAGGAACAACAGGAGGAGCTGGCCTCTTGCCCCCGGCTTTCTAGCTTTCTGGCTCCTGGTTCCCTAACCCCTGATCCCCATGTGATGAAGAGTATGTGCAAGTGGAGTGAGTAGGCCAGAGCTCCCAGTTCCCCACCTCCCAGTTCCCCAGGTACCTTTTGTGTACTTGGGATCTCCACAATCAGTGCCTCTACAGGTATAACTCCATTGTACACAAATCTGGTTCACATTTAAAATGTAACACCCACTGAACATCCTACAAGGACAAATATTTGCTTCCCCTTCAATAGAATAAAACAAAAACAAGATCACAAGTGGAAAACACATCGGCTGAAAGGATAAACAAGAAAATCTTTCTCCATGCAGATGGATATACCACAATGCAAGATGGAAGAAAAATAGAAAAACAATCCAAAGAAGAAAGAAAGAAGAAAGAAAGAAAGAAAGAAAGAAAGAAAAAAAGAAGGAAAGAAAGGAAGGAAGAAAGAAAACAGAAGGAAGAAAAGAAAAAAAAAAGAAAGAAAGAAAGAAAGAAAGAAAGAAAGAAAACAGAGATCTCCACCAAGGATGCCTAGTCCCACAGTGGAAGCTTCCAATGAAATCATAGAGAAATCAATAGAATTCAACCCCAAAATGAAAACTTAATAACCAATGTGATGCTGATCAAAAGAATTGCTGAAACTGGAAGCAAACCATCAAAAAATTAACAATTACATCAATGAAATTGAGCAGAATCATTTCTTAGAGCACTTGGTTTTTGACAGTATGATTAACTTAATTGAAGAAAACTTAGAAACCTCAAAAGAGATACAAAGGAATTGAGGGTGAGTCAACAAATGAGAGATCTCAATAGCAATTGATTAACCTAAATGAAGACTTGATCAAATGCAAGAAAGAATTCCAGAAAGTATCAAGAAAATCAGAACTCAATTAGGGACAGACTACTGGGTAAGTCACATAAGAATCACATCAATCCACCCTTTGGAGGGATTTGAGCAAAACTACAGCAAAATCCACTCTTTGTCAGAAAATTGAAGGTGTATAGGGTTTTTTTTTTAACAACTTCGATACTTACAGACAATAAATCATGTTATTTCCCTCCCCTACCCCACTTTCCCCTTCACAAGTCCACTCACCATCATATACCCTCCCTCTCTCCATTAGTTTCTCTTTTATTTTGATATCATCATCTTTTCCTCCTATTATGAGGGTCTTGTGAAGGTACTGCTAGGCGCTGTGAGGTCATGGATAGCAAGGCAAATTTCTGGCTGGACAGTTGCATTGTAAGGAGTGGTATCCTTCCTTTGGTGCTTACATTCTTCCACCACCTCTTCCACAATGAACCCTGCAGGTTGTCTCTGCCCTACTTACAGTGTCCTTTGCTGTACAAAAGCTTTGTAATTTCAAGAAATCCCAGTGGTTGATTAATGGCTTTATTTCCTGAGAAATTGGGGTTATATTCAGAAAGTCATTGCCTATGCCAATATGTTGAAGGGTTTCCCCTACATTTTCCTCTAGCAATTTCAGAGTTTCAGGTCTGATGTTAAGGTCCCTAATCCACTTGGACTTGATTCTTGTGCGTGGAAAAAGACAAGGACCCTATTTTATCCTTCTACATAAAGATATAGAGTTTTCCAAGCACCACTTGTTGAAGACACTGTCTTTTCTCAAATGAATAATATTTTCAGCATTTTTCTCAAAACTCAGATGGCTGTAGTTACCTGGATTAACATCTGGGTCCTCTATTCTGTTCCATTGATCTACATGTCTGTCTTTGTGCCAGTACCATGCTGTTTTTGTTACTATGTCTTTGTAATATACTTTAAAATCAGGTATGGTCATAACACCAGCCTTACTTATGTTGCTCAAAATTATTTTAGCTATTCAAGATTTTTGTGCTTCCAACTGAATTTTAGGATTGATTTTTCTATTTCTGTGAAGAATGCCATTGGAATATTTTTTTTTTTAATTTTTTCTGATTTATATTTAGTTAGTTAGTTAGTTAGTTAGTTAGTTAGTTAGTTAGTTAGATAGATAGTTAGTTAGTTAACACAGATAGAGGGAGGGAGAGAAAGACAGAGGGAGAGAGTAGGCACACCAGGGCCTCTAGCCACTACAAACAAATGCCAGATGCATGCACCACCTTGTGCTTACGTGGGACCTGGAGAATCAAACTGGGATCCTTTGGCTTTGCAGGCAAATTCCTTAACTGCTAAGCCATCTCTCCAGCCCACCACTGCAATTTTAATGGGGATCGCATTAAATGTGTAGATTGCTTCAGGTAAAATTGACATTTTCATAATATTCATTCTTGCTATCCAAGAACGTGGCATGTCTTTCCATTCCCTCGTGTATTCTGCTATTTATTGCTTGAGTGTTTTAATGTTCTCATTGTAGAGGTCCTTCACTTCCTTGGTTAAGTTTATTCCAAGGTATTTTTTTTGAGACAATTGTGAAGGGGAACGATTCCCTGATTTCATGCTCCATATTACTGATATATATGTGCTTGTTTTGTATCCTGCTACTCTGTTAAAAGTGTTTATCAGCTTTAACAGTTTGCTGATAGAGTCTATAGGGTCCTTTATGTATAGAACCATATCATCTACAAATAATGATACTTTGATCTCTTCCATTTCAATTTGCATCCTTTTTATGAGTGTCTCTTGCCTTATTACTATAGCAAGCACTTCCAGTACTGTATTAAATAAAAGTGGGGAAAATGGACACCCTTGTCTTGTTCCTGAATTTAGTGGAAAAGCTTCAAGTTTTTCCCCACTTAGTATGTTGGCTGTAGGTTTGTCTTAAATAGTTTTTATTATGTTGAGATATGTTCTTTCTATTCCCAGTTTCTGTAATACTTTTACCATGAAGGAATTCTGGGTTATGTCAGATGCCTTTTCTGCATCTATTGAGATGACCATGTGATTTTTGTCCTTCAGTCTGTTTATATAGTTTATTACATTTCTTGATTTGCATATGTTGAAATATTCCTGAATCTCTGGGATAAATCCTATGTGGTTAGGGTAAATAATCTTTCTGATATATTCTTGTATTCTGTTTTCCAATATTTTGTTGAGAATTTTTGCATCTATGTTGATGAGGGAGATTGGACTGTAATTTTCTTTCTTTTTTTGTTCTGTCTTTGTCTGGTTTTGGCATCAGGATGATGCTGGCTTCATAGAAGGAGTTCTATAGAAGGTAGCATTCCCTCCTTTTTTATTTTATGGAAAAGTTTGACAAGCAGTGGCATTAGTTCTTCCATGAAGAGCTGGTAAAATTCACCAATGAATCCATCTGGGCCTGGACTTTTTTTAGTTGGGAGACTTTTTATAAATGCTTGGGTCTTCCTACTTGTTATAGGTCTATTTAAATGGATCATCTCATCTTGATTTAATTTTGTTAGGTCATATGAATCAAGAAAATTATCCATTTTTTTCAGATTTTCAAACTTAGAGGCACATATATTCTTAAAGTATGTCCTTATGATTTTCTGAATTGTTTTCAGCAACAAACATCAGGCTGGTGGTATCACCATACCCTATTTTAAGTTATATTACAAATCCATAGTAACAAAAACAGCATGTTACTGGCACAAAGACAGACATGTAAATAAATGGAACATAATAGAAGACCCATATATTAATCCAGGCAGCTACAGCCATCTGATTTTTGTCAAAAATGCCAAAAATAGTTATTGGAGAAAAGATAACCTCTTCAAAAAGTGGTGCTATGAAGACTGAATATCTATATGTAGAAGGATGAAAGTAGATTCTTGTCTATCTCCATGCACAAGAATCAAATCCATGTCAATCAGGGACCTTATTATCAGACCTTAAACTCTGAAATTGCTAGATGAAAAGGTAGGGGAAACCCAACATATTGGCATAGGCAATGACTTTCTGAATATAACCCCAATTGCTCAGGAAATAAAACTACTAATCTACCACTGGGCTCTCATTAAATTACAAAGCTTTTGTTCAGCAAAGGACACTGAATAGAGCAAAGAGACAACCTACAGAATGGGAGAAAAATCTTTGCCAGGTATACATCTGACAGAGGATTAATATCCAGAATATACAAAGAACTCAAAATACAGAACAATAAGAAATGAAACAACCTAGTTAAAAAATGGGCTATGAAACTAAAAACAGAGTTCTCAGAAGAAGAAATACAGATGGCATGTAAATGTCTAAAAAAGTATTCTACATCCTTAGCCATCAGAGAAATGCAAATTAAAACTACTTTGAGATTCCATTTCACTCCTGTCAGAATGGCTACAATCAAGAAAACAAATGACAATAAGTGTTGGTGAGGATGTGGGGAAAACAGGAACCCTTCTACACTGTTGGTAGGAATGTAATCTGGTCCAGCCATTGTGGAAATCAGTGTGGAGGTTCTTGAGACAGCTAAAAATAGATTTGCCATATGATCCAGCTATAGCACTCCTAGGCATATATCCAAATGACTCTTCTCACTATCTTAGAGATATTGCATAACTATGTTTATTTCTGCTCTATTCACAATAGCTAGGAAATGGAACCAGCCTAGATGTACCTCCACAGATAAATGGTAAAGATGTGCTACATTTACACAATGGAGTACTATTCAGTGGTAAAGAAAAATAAAATTAGAAAAATTTCTGGGAAATGGATGGATCTGGAAAGGATTATACTAAGTGAGGTAACCCAGACCCAGAAAGCCAAACATCACATTTTCTTTCTCATATGGGGATCCTAGCTATAAATGTATTGACTTGTGTGTGAGCTGGAACCAAAAATTGGTAGTAGAAGCCAGTAAGCTGGAAAAAGGCTATAAAGGAGGGAAGGAAAGGACTTAAGGGGATGGTATTGTATGTATATAAGTAGAAGAACAGATCACAGGGAGGGGAAAGGCCTAAGCAAGGCCAGGGGAAGAGAATAAGTAAGAGAAGGGCAGGGGGAGGGTCAATCAAAATTCAAGAATTCTGAATAAGACTTATGTAAACCTACCTTTCTGAATAATGGCACAGCCAGCAACAATAGATTGTTACTAGCAAATTATCAGTGCCAGAGATGGGATACCTTTCAGTGAGCTGTTGGCCATGGAGGTCCCAGTAGCCTCCAAAACATTAAATGCTATTGCCAAAGCCCTTGGTTTCCCTTGAGAAACAGATGGTAAGACCCTATTGCTGAAGACATCTCTTGCCTGAGTGGTAAGGTCACTGAGAAAGCAAGCTGGTGCTGAGCAGAAAACCTTCTCCCAGTAGACCAGCCAACTGAAAGCTGGAAAAAGCTGCACTACATGCAGACATATGGGAGACATAAATAATCAGCAGTGAAAACAGTGGACACTGTAAACCTCAAGTTTGGCCAGACAGGCCCAATGACCGAATGGGTGCAATAGTGGCATGTCTGCTCTTGTGGAAACCAACAGCTTGCTAATTGGATTGAAGGCCCTCTCTATGGGAGGCAATACATGCCTGGTACTGAAAAAAACTAATCAAAAGTCTATGGCAGGGGAGGTCATGATCCTTAGGGATATAAAGCCTTCTCTTGTGTGGCTAAATGTATGTTATTCCCACCAAACTGCCCTGAAAGCACTACAGTTAATTTTCATATTCACATATTAATGCTACTCTCACTTCTGGTTAGAGAAGCTTCTCTTTTCAGATTGTGATGACCACTGGGATGACCCAAAAGGCAACATAGTGCTGAGAAGAAGGGACAGAGGAGTGTCCAGCACTGAAACATTTCTGTCACACCCTCCAAGGCTCAGGTTCCATTGTGGAAGAGGGGGCAGAAAGAATGTAAGAGCCAAAAGAAGGATACAATTCCTTACAATGCAACTGTCCAGACAGAAATTTGCCTCGATATCCATGACCTCGCAGTGCCTAGCAATATCTTCACAAGACCCTCATAAGCGGAGCAAAAGATGATGACATCAAATTAAAGGAGAGACTAATGGAGAGAGGGAAGGGATATGATGGATAGTGGAGTTCTCAAGAGGTTCAGGGGGAGGAGAGGGAAATATCATGGTTTTTTTGTATGTAAGTATAGAAGTTGTCACTAAAAAAACATATTAATGCTACTTTTGTTTAGAGAAGCTTCTCTTTTCAGATGGCAGTGATCATTGGGATGACACAAAGGCAACATAATGCTGAGAAGAAGGGATGGAGGAGTTTCCAGCACTGAAACATCTCTATCACTCCTTTCAAGGCTCAGGTTCTATTTTGGAAGAGGTGGAAAAAAGAATGTAAGAGCCAATGGAAGTGAACCACTCCTTACAATGCAACTGTCCAGACAGAAATTGCCCTTGTTATCCATGACCTTGCAGTGCATAGCAATACCTTTTCAAGACCCTCATAATAGGAGAGAAAGATGATGACATCAAAATAAAAGAGAGGAGCTAGAGAGATGGCTTAGCAGTGAAGGCACCTGCCTGTGAAGCCTAAGAATATCCATTCAATTCTCCAGGTCCCATATTTAGCCAGTTGCAAAAAGTGACACAAGCGCACAATGTTGCACATGCGCAAAAGGGGGTGCATCTAGAGTTTGTTCACAACAGCTGAGAGGCTGCTGGTGTGCCTATTGTCTCTCTCTTTCTCTATGTCTCTCTTTCTTGTCTTTCTCAAAAACAATAAAAGAGAGACTAATGGAGAGAGGTAGGGGATATGATGGAGAGCAGAGTTGTGAAGGGGAAAGTAGGGTAGGGAGGGAATTATCATGGTTTATTGTCTATAAGTATAGAAGTTGTCAATAATGAAATTTTTAAAAAGGAAGTTATTGTGTGCTGAAGAGATGGTTTAGCAGTTAAGGCACTTGCCTGCAAAGCATATGGACCAAGGTTTGATTCACCAGTACCCATATAAGCCAGATGCACAAGGTGGTGGATGTGTCTAGAGTTCATTTTCAGTGGCTAGAGGCCTTGGAGTACCCATTCTCTCCCTCTCTCTCTTCCTCTCTCTCTCATAAATAAATAACTAAATAAAAATATTTTTAAAAATCAGAACTTGAACTGAAATTGTACCTCAAAACAGAGATGGACATGATGCAAAATAACAACAGAAAGCAAAATGCAAATAGAGCTTATAAAAACCCTCTAGAAACTCTCACTAACAGAGTTACTCATGTGGAAAACAGACCCTGCGACCTGGAAGACAAGACACATGTGGGACTGGAGAGATTGCTTACTGGTTGAGGCACTTGCCTGCAAAGTCAAAGGACCCAGGTTCCATTCCCCAGGACCCACATAAACCAGATGCATAAGGTAGTGAATGCATTTGAAGTTCATTTGTAGCAGCTGGAGTCCCAGGCACCCTACTTTCTCTATATATCTGCCTCTTTCTCTCTCTCAAATAAATAAATCAAAAAATATATTTTTAAAAAATCAAGTGAACAGAATATTGAGGGAACTGTGGCATACCCTAAAGTCAGAATAATGGGTATACCAGAATGAGAGGAAATGCAGGCCACAGGTATAGAGAATATATTCAACAAAATTCTTGAAGAAAAATTTTCCAATATCTCAAAAGAGGCCCATCCAGACACCAAAAGCCCACAGAAAGCCAAACAGACAGGACCAAAGAAGAAACTCTCCAAGACACTGTTGGGGTCCCCCCCAAGGCCAGCTCAGGAGGGACGATAGGGTCTCTGCCGAATTGGGGTGAGCAGCGCGGAGTCACGACACAGACTCTGGGAGTTGGGTGAAAGCGGAAGCGAGAATCCACAAACTCGTTTATTCAGGAAGTGCACATGGGTTTTAAGGGGCTGTTAATCCTTGTATGGGGTGGTCCCCTTTTGGTGACCAATGACAGCTTGTCTCTGGACAGAACATCTCGTAGTAGGCTTCTCGCGAGCATGGGGCTGTAACTGTTGTCACATCACGCCTGTGCAAAACGCCATTTTTACAGAAGCCACTTCCTGTTGTCTTCTGCCATGCGGTCTGGCTAGGACCAGGCCTGTATTGTGCCATACAAGACACATAATAGTATAAACACTTAACAATGAAAACAAAGAAAGAGTGCTAAAAGCAGCAAGAGAGAAACAACTCACTACATACAATGGCAAATCCATCATAATTACCTCAGATTTCTCAGTGGAAACCTGAAAGTGAGAAGGGCCTGGAATGGAACACTTCAAAGTCTAAAAAACTGTTGCTTCCAACCCAACCTACTGTATCCCTTATAATAGATGGTGAAAGGAAAACTTTGCATGAAAAATGTCAACTCTACGATTATATGAAAACAAAGCTAAACCTACAGAGAAAACTTCAGAGAATACTCCACACAGAAGAGTAAAACAACCAATCTCAAGAGCCTTCGAGAAGAATATCACAATAGCCCAAACTAGACCATGTTCAAAAAGTGCAAAACACACAAAAGCATCAAACTCCTTAAAACACCCCATCATGGCAAGGATTAAATTGAACCTCACAGTTATAATCTTAAACATTAATTGTCTTAACTCACTCATCAAAAGACACAAGGTAACAGGGTGGATCAAAACATAGACTCTTCTATCAGCTGTCTTCAAGAAACCCACCTCAACACTAAAGACAGAAAACTTCTCAGGGAAATAATGGAAATAAGAAAGAAGCAGGCATTGCTATATTAATATCTGATAAAATAGACTTCAAACCAAAAGTAATCAAAAATGACAAAGAAGATCACTTCTTACTCATCAAGAGAACAATACATGAGGACATCACAATCATAAATCTATATGTGCTAAACACAGGTGTATCACAGTTCTTTTTTAAAAAATCTGCTTCACAACAAATCAGTAGTAAGCACCAATACCATCATAGTCAGAGACTTCAGTACTCCACCATTATCAATAGATAGTTCATCCAAGCAGAAAATCAACAGGGAACTAATAGACTTAAACAACACCATAGATCAACTAGATCTAACAGATATCTACAGAACATTCCACTCCAATTCTATAGAATATTACAGAATGCACATTCTTCTCAGCAGTCCACAGAACATTTTCCAAAATAGACAATATATTAGACCATAAAGCATGCCTCCATAAATTCAGGAAATTAAAGTAACTTCCTGCATCTTATCAGATCACAATGCTTTAAAGCTAGAAATTAACAACAAGAAACATGCCAGGAACTCCACCAGTTCCTGGAGACTAAACAGCACACTTTTAAACAATGAATGGGTTGGAGAAGAAATCAAAAAAAGAAATTATAAAATTCCCAATTGAATAATAATGAAAATATAACTTACCAAAACTCATGAGACACAATGAAAGCAGTCCTAAGGGGAAAATTCATAGTGCTAAATGCCTTCATACCAAAGACAGAGAAATCCCAAATTAATAACCTAATGATCCACTTGACAGCATTGGAAAAACAAGAAGAATCCAACCCTAACAGCTCCAGGTAGAAAGAAATGATCAAGATCAGAACATAGAGTTCCAGTCAAGATGGCATTGACCTAACAATTCTTCAGCTCCAAGGGTAATACCAGTCAAGTTCTATGGGGTTCCAAAATCAGTAGGACCTAGCAGACCTCCAGTGGTAGGGCACAGAGGAACAAAGTAGGGAATCTGCTGATTCCATGCAAGCCCCAGACCCCTCAATCACCCATCCTAGCCACTGCACCCCAGACTAGGCTCTCTTCTGTGCTACCTGTGTGCTCTGCAGATAGAGGCCCAAGCACCTCTTTTCCCTCCTCTGAACCTTGCCATCTACCAACTCATATACAGACCCCTCTCCCTGCCACTGGTACCATGCTGACTCCTCCCACCAGAGCAGACAGGCCCCTGTGCCACCCCCAATCTTAATGCTGACAGTAAGCACCAACCCAGAGTGTATGGTTGTAGCCCTTCACAATCTTCACATCCCTGAATACAAAGCCATAAACAGCCTAGTCTAGTCAAACAAAAGGGAACAATCACTGAAGACATTGCAAGGGCAAACTATAGCTTCCTCCTGATGATTACCACACAGTGATGGGCAGAGCATAGCACAAAAGAAACAACAAGAAACATCAAATAGAAATGAACCACAACAAGGTTTCCTAGCCCCACAATGGAAGTCTGTAATAAAAACAGAAGATACAAAAGGATCAGAACCCCAAAATGAAGACACAAGATATGTGACCCTGACAAAGCAAATAACAGAACTTACAGAAAATCAACAAAAGACCAACAATTGTATGAATGCTCTCCTCATTAGGTTGCACCTAATAGAAAAAAAAAAAAACTGAGAGATGTCAAAAGAGAGTTTAGTAATCTGAAGGTGAGCCAAAATACAAAGGACCTCAATAAACAAGCTGGCTAAGTTCAATGAAGACCTAAATAAATGCAAAGATGAATTCCAAGAAGCATTAAGAAAATCAAAAAATGGCCTGAAAAAAGAACTCAACAAAGGTGAGGATACTTTACAGGAAAAGGCAATAGAAAATACAAACCAAATTGAATCAGTCCAAACCTCTCTAGAAGCACTAAAGAACAGAGTCAGTTATGAAGAAGACAGACCCCAGAACTGTAAGACAAAACAGAAGAAACAGTTTCTGAGTCCAAAAACTTTAATAAGTACAAAATTTTTTGTGAACATAACATGAGGGAACTATGGGATACCATTAAACATCACAATGTTTGGATCATGGGTAAACCAGAAGGGGAAGATATTCAGACCAAAGGCATGGAGAACTTATTTCCCATCTTCTCAAAAGAGAGTCCCATCAGATACAAGAAGCTAACAGAACTCCAAACACCAAAAGAGAAACTCTCCAAGACATATGATCATTAAGACTCTAAACAATAAAACAACAGGAAAGTCCTAAAGGCAGCAAGAAAGAAACAACACATTACATATAAAGGTAACCTCATCAGAATTACCTCAGATTTCTCAATGGAAACCCTGAAAGCCAGAAGGGCCTGGAATGGAACACTGCAAAGTCTAAAAACCTATGGCATCCAACCCAAACTACTGCACCCAGAAAAAGTATCCCTCATAATAAATGATGAAAGAAAAATTTTCTGTGATAAGTGTCAGCTCTACAACTATATGAACATAAACCAAACCTACAGAGAATACTTCAGGGAATTCTATGCACAGAATATTCAAATAACCAATCCCAATGGCTTACAAGATAGACCACAATAACCAAACCTAGAGAAGAGCCCAAAACCTACAGAGTCCAAGAAAACAACAGACCCCATAAAACACCACAATATGGCAGAGATTAAAACAAACCTCACAGTTATTACCCCAAATATTAAGGGCTTTAATTCACTCATCAAGAGACACAAATTAACAGGGTGGATCAGAAAAATGGACCCCTCAAACTGCTGTCTTCAAACAAACTACCTCACCACTAAAGATAGACACTTCCTCAGTGTAAAAGGGTGGAAAATGATATTCCAAAAGAACAGAAATAAGAAACAAGCAGGCATTGTTAGACTAATATTGGATAAAATACACTTCAAACCAAAAGTAGTGAAAAAAGACAAAGAAGTCCACTTCTTAATCATCAAGGGAATGATCCAACAAGAGGATAACAAAATCATCAATCTATATGAACAAAACACAGGTGCACCACAATCCATAAAACAAAACCTACTTGACAATAAAATAGAAATAAACACCAACACCAACATATCTGAGGGATTCAATACTCCACTATCATCAATAGACAGATCATCCAAACAGAAAATCAACAGAGAAGTAAGAGAGCTCAACATCACCATAGATCAACTAGCTCTAACACACATCTACAGAACATTCTACCCAAAATCCACAGAATACACATTCTTCTCAGATCAGGTGGCTGTAGCTACCTGGACTTACATGTGGGTCCTCTATTCTGTTCCATTGATCTACATGGCTGTTTTTGTGCTGGTAGCATGCCTGTTTTGCTTACTATGACTTGGTAACACAAGTTAAAATCAGATATGGTGATACCACCAGCAGTATTTTTGTTGCTCAAAAGTGTTTTAGATATTTGGCTGGAATCTGGAAGACAATCAGTCCCCAGACAGTTAGCTTGTCTGGTGCCAGAAGGTGCCACATGAGCTACTGGGGGAATATAGCCAACATCTGTCCAGCCAACTTGTGGTCTAAGGTACTCAGCAGCAAACAACCTGATGTGATCCTCACCCAAGTACAATAGCAACACAGCCATGGTAGGTAATTAATGCTTCTTGAATTGGCTAACAGATCCTCTCAGTGGAACACAACTCACAGCTGGAACTGGGAAACAAGTTGGAATCATATCCCAAAAGCAAGTTTGCTCTCCAATAGCAAGCTCCCATCAATCTTTGGGATACAAAAGGACCTACACCTATTAAATTCTCTCTAAACTAATAATGGTTATCCCATTTATCTGGTGCTGACTTCATTCTCCATTGGAGAATTTGCTTCTCTGTTTCAGATGTATGCAGAACCTGAGGAGAGAATCAGCTTATCGCACCTCACTAGGGCCCCAACTGAAACTGTAGAGCAATTGGGGAAATGATCAAGAGTTCTTCTTTCTTGGTGAATCTGGTATTAGCACAAGGGTGAAGAAAATAGACACAAAGAACACTCAACTCCTACCAAACCAGAGATTCAGAGACACAGAGGCTCCCAGGACCTCATCACTAAAGTAGACCTAAAACAAACCCAAAATGGCTCAGGGAAAATTGCAGAAGAGGGAGAAGAAAGATTGTTAGAGCCACAAGTTGGGACATTATGCACAGAGACATTGCCTCTCACCCATAGCTGACTGCTGCCCCCACAATGCATGACACACAATCACTATGGGGTTGTCCTGCATCCCCAAAGAAGAAGGCCTCTTCAGAAAAGGGTTGAGCAGAAATCTCTGAACTGAAGTATGGAGCTTTCAGGTTAAATGATATATTTATTTTTTACAATCCATTCTTTTAAAAAATCATTATTGGGCTGGAGTGATGGCTTAGTGGTTAAGGCATTTGGCTGCTAAGCCAAAGGACCCAGGTTTGAGTCCCCAGGACCCATGTTAGCCAGATTCACAAGGTGGTACATGCATCTGGAGTTCAATTCCAGTGGCTGGAGGCCCTTTAAAGCCCATTCTCTCTCTCTCTCTCTCTCCCTCTCCCTCTCCCTCTCCCTCCCTCTCTCTCTCTCTCTCTCTCTTCAAATAAATAAATAAAAATAAAATATTAAAAATTATTGTTATTATTATTAACAACATGTTTGGATACATCATGTGTTAGTACCCTCTTTTTCCTCTTCCTTGCCCCCACTCCACTGGGAACACTCCTCAGTGGAGTTGCAGGTATTCCCTATGGGGTTTTGGCATGTAGAAAGCAGCTTCTACAGAACATGATTGGCCTGATGTCTGGAAGTTCTTCCATCCAGTGGTAGATACATCTGGAAAGTAGGAGAAGGATCACCAGCTGCCCACATGTCAGTCCAGGTCCCTTTTTATTTGCAGAGACTTTGAGTTTTGTTCCCTAGTAGGTTATTCACAGGGCCAAAACCTTTGCTAGAGGAAGTTTCCCCACCCCAGAACAGACCTGTCTTTACCTACAAAGCATACTGTTTGAAAACTAGCAGAAGGCTGAGAGATGGTTCAGCAGTTAAGGTACTTGCTTGCAAAGTTTAACAACCTGGGTTTGATTCCCCAGTACCCAAGTAAAAGCCAGATGTGCAGTGGCACATGCATCTGAAGTTCGCTTGCAGTGCTAGAGGCCCTGGCATACCCATTCTCTCTGTCTCTCTGCTTGCAAATAAATTTTAAAAAATTTAAATTAGCAGGGGGCTAGAGAGATTACTCAGTGGTTAGGGTGCTTGTCTGTAAAGCCTAAGAACCTGAGTTCAAGTCCCCAATACCCAAATAAAGCCAGATATACAGTGGCACATGCATCTGGAATTCATTTGCAGTGGCTAGAGACCCTGGTATGATCTCTCTCTCTCTCTCTCTCTCTCTCTCTCTCTCTCTCTTTCTCTCGCTCTCTATCCCTCTCTATCTGTATCTCTCTGCTTACAAAATAAATATTTTTAAAAAAATGACTTGTAGACATAGTTTCTGAGTCACCTTGAGAGAAACTGTACTTTGTGAGATTGAGTTCAATAAGAGAATACCATAGATTAGTTGAATGTCAAACTAGATTAAATAACTTTGAAACTTAACTATGAATGGTAGATCAGTTACAGATATCTGAGACTACCTCCCTCCCTCAGGTTTGAAAGATATTTTTCATTGACCACATTGTAAGTACACTTTCAGTAGTTACATATAGTGCTGTTTGTTGATTAATCAAACAATTAATTTGTTCATTAGTATTTTAATCCATCAGTGAGGAGTTTGAAGCAAGCAAAAACAATCACATTAACTTTCATAGAAAAAAAAAACAGCAACAGTCGGGGCTGGGGAGCTAGCTCAAAGGTTAAAGGCACTTTCTTAAAAAAGAAAAAAAAAAGGCTGAAGAGATGTCTTAGCAGTTAAGGCATTTGCCTGCAAAGCCAAAGGATCCCAGTTTGACTCTCCAGGACACACATAAGCCAGATGCACGAGGGAGCACATGCATCTGGAGTTCGTTTGCAGTGGTTAGATGCCCTGACATGCCCATTTTCTGTGTCTCTCTCTCTCAAATAAATATAAAATATATTTTTTAAAGCAGAAATTATGGCATATCCCCCAAGGGAAGTGATAACAAGCACAGAGTTGTCTCATGACACCTTTCTCCTTATAGAAAGAGTAAATGAATCCTCAAGGAACAGAAGAAATGGGTAACTTGCTTCCTGACAGGCTTTGATGATAACCTCTGCATCCTCAGCAAACAAAAACAAGAAATCTTATAAGCCACGGTTGCCATCTTCCTTTCTCTTTTCTCTGATTATTACCAGTAACACTATCTCTAAGAAAATAAAAAAGAAACTTTTGAGAAACTTCAGCTTGGATTTCTTTGGCTGATACAGGTAATAGAGGATATAGTGTTTAGAAAATTTTAAAATGATAATATACTTGTAGAATCTAATAAGTTCTATCCATAGCTCTGTGAAGTTACTATACCTAGGTAGATAAAACCAATGCTTCTTAAACCCTCAAAAATCTATGTACTGGTCAAGATAGCTCCACTGCCCTTTTTTAACCTTTTATTGACAACTTTCATAAATATAGACAATAAACCATGATCATAATCCCCTCCCAGCCCTTACTTTTTCCTCCTCTCAGGTCCCCCTCTGCTGAATTGCTTCTTCTTTCCAACTAGTCTCTCTTCTATTTTGATGTCATCATTTTTTTCCTCCTCTTATACAGGTCTTGTGTAGGTAGTGCCAGCCGCTGTGAGGTCATGAATATCATGTTATAGCTAAAGACACTGGTAATATTAATTTCCTCTAAAATGCTTACCTGTAAAGTTAGGGGCTTTTTTCCTATTAGACACAACTTCCTACCATTTGTCAAATCTGAACAATGATTACATTTTTAGAGTACTTTTTACAAATACCCAGTGTTTCAGACATGGGAGCTCCCTTTGCTGAAGCTGCATGGACAAGCAAGAGGAGGGAAATATATTGTCGTGAAATATGTCTATACTGGCTATGGAGACAATAAAGTTAGGTACCAAGACTTCTGCTGCATTAGACTTTGAGGAAAATTTAAATATTCATGTCTTGTCTTTGTACTATAAATGACACATACTGGCTCACTGATATATACTCTATATTAATTTTTCTGAGGTTGACTGATTGAACAAGTACACAAATATCCCCCAAAACATATAATGGTCCAAATAGCTTGGATTAATAAATGCAATGTTATACCTGTGTTCACAGCATCCTCTCACTAACAGCAAATGGAAAGTAAATCTACTAGACATTTTTAGATGGGGAGAATGAGAGTGTGTTAGTAGGAGGGATGGTGCTGTGGATCCAACAGCATATCTTATAATGCTAGAAAAGCACTCTAGCACCATTAATATACCCAGTGCTAGATGTTTTTCATTTCAGTGCAGTTTGAGTTTTTTCTACAACTTCTTCTCAGACTTATGGCATGTAAACATATCAGCACATTTTGCATAGAAAAGGTAAGTAATAAAAGGTAAGTGACAATGAAGTCTGACTACCTGAGCATAAAATAGTGTTGGCTCACCAAGATTCATTTTCACATCCCATTCTTTAAACAAGATCTATGAAAATTCCTAACATAGTATTGCTCTGAGAAAGAAAGATGTTATACAAAGTCCTAACATGTTTAATTGTGTGATTTGTAAATACTGTGCTGCTATTTAGAAGACTGAAGTATAGAGAGGCAGAAGTAGAAGCAAAGAGTTGTGTTAGGGTGCTGCAGCAGACATTTGAGAAAAAGGTGATAATTTGAGTTTGGGAGAAAACAATGGAGCAAGAAGGAGTATATGAGTCATATTTTTAGTCCTAGAAATAGCAAGTCTTGCTGTTGGATTCATTATAGGGGTTAAGAAAGAGAAAGAAATGTAACATTAAAATAGACAGGAACAAGGGGAAAGACTTAAATATTAATCTATTAAAGCAAGTTGGCTGGGGATGCAGGAACTAGGGAGATGGCTCAGTGATTAAAGGCACTTGCTTGCAAAGCCTGACAGCCCAAATCTGATTCTCTAGCACCCACATAAAAGGCAGATGAAAAATGGCTCATGTATCTGGTGCACACTGCAGCAGTAAGAGACACTGGTGTGCCCCTGCATACACAATAGGCACATGAAAATAAATAAATAATACTTGTAGAAGTGGGCTGGGGAGAGGGCTCAGTGTTTAAAGGCACTTGCTTACAAAGGCTGCCAGCCTGGGTTCAAGTCAGATACACAAAATGGCACATGTGTCTGGAGTTTGTAGGCTTTGGAATTCTCTCTCTCTCCCCCTCTCTATCTCTCATAAATAAATAAAATATATTTCTTAAAAATTATAGAGCTAGAGGGCTAGAGATGATGGCTTAGTGGTTAAGGCCCCTGCCTGCTAAGCCTAAGAACACCTGTTCCAATCTCCAGGTCCTATGTTTAGTCATACGCAGTGACAAAAGGGAGCAATGCTGCCCACAAGGGGGCGCACGTGTCTGGAGTTCGTTCACAGTGACTTAGAGGCTGCTGGCTCTCCCATTTTCTGTCTCCCTCTCCCTCTGTGTGTGTGTGTCTCTCTCTCTCCAAAAAAATAAAAATTATAGAGCTTAGAGAGATGGCTTAGCAGATAAAGTACTTGCCTTGCAATGCCTAAGGACCCAGTTGATTTCCCAGTACCCACATGAAGCCAGATGCATAAGGTGGTGCATGTTTCTGGAGTTCATTTGCAGTGGCAGGAGGCCCTGGCATGCCCATTTTCTCTCTCACTGCCTTTATTAAGTCAATCAATAAATAAATACAGTCAAGTCTTAGGATAAATGGAATTTTTGCCTTTGTAAACCTCAAAGATAATTGCAATGAATAAAAGTTCTTGGGCTGAAGAGATGGCTCAGTAGTTAAGGTGCTTGCCTGCAATGCCTAATGACTCAGGCTCAATTCCCCAGTACCCACGTAAAGCCAGATGTACAAAGTGGTACATGCATCTAGTGGAGTTTGAAAAAATAAATAAATAAATAAATAAATAAATAAATAGAAAGAAAGAAAAAAAGTGTTCTTTGTAAATCTAAGAACTAAAACTATGTCTAATGGTTACTGACTAGAGTGAGGCTAATTTTAGGACAAAAAGAGAAGAAACTGAAAGTATTTCCAAAGACGAACCACTTTGAAATTGGGCTGACAGTGCCTGAAAATCTTAGAGGTGTTTTATACAATGCATTTTCTCATATGCACCAACTAGGCATTAAAGCAAACATTCCAATATCAGTGCTGAGGGCTGAAAATGACTTAGAGGTTACAGCACTTGCCAGTGAAGCCTCAGGACTCAGGTTCAATTGCCCAGTGCCCATGTAAGCCAGATGCACATGCTGCCATGTCAGGCTGTTCTGGATGTCTGGAGTTCATTTGTGGTGGTTGGAGTCCCTTGCACGCTCATTCTCTCTCTACTTGCCTCTCTCTCTCTCTCTCTCTCAGTCTCAAATTAATTAATTAATTAAATATTTTTAAAATTCTTCTAAAAAGAAGTGAAACATTTTGAGATCATGAGCAAGGCAATTCCTCAAAATATAACCTTTTGGAATATTGTATAACATGTTTTTATTTAAAAGTCTTACCAGTTGACTTATAAACAATTAAGTGATGGGTCTCTACATTGATGTTAACTCTATAGAGCTAAAAAAGATTTTGCTTTAACTTTATGGACCTTAAAATACATCAGTTACCTTCCCATATTATAGCAAATTTTCCCTTTAATCAGTCTTTATGTTCATTGATGGTCAATGTGCTCTTGTATGTCCAACATTCTTTAACAGCTCCATTCAAAGAACAGGGGTTAAATAATTTCTTCAGACATGGACATATTCTTAATATTTTCATCCTGAATGAAACTACAATACAAAATTTTTATACTTGGATTAAATTCACCTTCAAAGGAGATAATACTTTGATACTTAAAACATGATGTCTCTAGACATAAATCCTAAAAATTTGAGACATTGAAAAATGTAAGTTCTTATAAAATATTTATTTCTTTCACAGAGAGAGAAAGAGGCCAATAGAGAGAGATTATGGGCACACCTCCAGCTACTGCAAACGAACTCCAGATGCATGCATAACCTTGTGCGCCTGGCTTACGTAGGTACTGGGGAATCAAACCTGGGTCCTCAAGTTTTGCAGGCAAGTGCCTTAACTGCTAAGCCATCTCTCCAGCCCTAAAATGTAAGCTTTTTAGTAAAGGAACAAATTTGTTCTTCCCATAGCAAAGATACTGACAGTTCATAAAAATTAGGAAATACACTTCAAAATTTTGGGAAATTGTATTGATCATCTGAGTCCCACTATCATGGAAGTCAGATAAAATCTAGGACTAGGTACAGATTGGACAGAGAAGCTTTTATAGGAATTTTACATGTTCTGAAATATTTATATTTACTAGTTCCCTTCTTAAACAAACAAAAAAAACTCTATATTGTAGTCAACCGCTTTTCTCCTGACCCTACTATTTATCTGGAGAAATCTTACTGTTTTGAAAATTTCTAATACACTTTGTCAAACTTCTTGGGTAAATAGGCAAACTTTCAGAAGTTAGATAGACTGATGGATGTGATATACCAGATAATAGGACATAAATAGTTTCCATGTTCTGTATGCATCTCCTAATTAACAAAGGATGATAATAACCAAGTCCAATATGTGAGTGTGGGATTATTAAACAAAGGTCGTTTGGGTCTTTTAGAAAATAGCATAAAACCACTTTGCAGAAGTATAGTACTGGTTGAAAAGGAGAGAAACAAAAAGCAATAATGTTTCCTCTTTTCAAAAGTTTCTTACCATTTGCTGAAGGTTCTGGTGCACCCATTTTCTCTCTCTCTCTCTCTCTCCTCTCCCTCTCAAAAAAATTTTTAATCTGCTAAAGTAGAACAAATTTGATGTGCCCACTGAAAAAAGTACTGCCAAGACAAAAAGCTACCAAGTGTACCAGGAGAAAGAAAATGAGCAAAATTGCTTAAAATCCAGTCTATCATTCCTCAGGCTGTGGCAAAGACCCTAACATTAGAGAGAAACATTGCCAGTAAACTCTCATATACTAGCAGTGACAGTCAAAAGTGATAGTGTAATAATGGAGGAATGCTACCTAGCTTAGTATACCAGAGTTTAAGTTGCACACCCTACAGAAATGCATGCACATGTGAATCAGGAAGAACAAACTCTATGGTTAAAGTGGCATTGCTTCTAATAACCCCCAGCTGGAAAAGACCAAAGTATTTACAATAGAATGGTAAAATAAGTGGTGCTGGGCTGGAGAGATGGCTTAGCAGTTAAGGCACCTGCCTGCTAAGCCTAAGAACCCGGTCCCAATCTCCAGGTCCCACGTTTAGCCAGATGCAAAGTGACGCAAGGGCGCAATGCTGCACTTTCCCACAAGGGGCGCACACATCTAGATTTTGTTCACAGCAGCTGAGAGACTGCTGGCACGCTCATTCTCTGTCTCCCTCTTCCTCTCTCTCTGTCTGTCTCTCTCTGTGTCTCTCTCCAAAAATAAAAAAATAATAATTAAAAATTTTAAAAAATAAGTGGTGCTTTATTCCTACAAAATAGAGCAGTAAAAATGGACCAAGAGCAAATACATATAACAACACTAACTTCACAAAACTATTGTTGCATGAGATACCATCAAAAAAAAAAAAAAGAACCAGGTGTGGTGGCACATGCCTTTAATCCCAGCACTCGGGAGGCAGAGGCAGGAGGATT
Organism: Orientallactaga sibirica; assembly: GCA_036365145.1. Classification (NCBI taxonomy): domain Eukaryota; kingdom Metazoa; phylum Chordata; class Mammalia; order Rodentia; family Dipodidae; genus Orientallactaga; species Orientallactaga sibirica. The sequence goes on along the minus strand of JAEOAD010000556.1, from coordinate 757,207 downwards.
GCCATGAGTTCGAGACCACCCTGAGACTACATAGTGAATTCCAGGTCAGCCTGAGCTAGAGTCAGACCCTCCCTCAAAAAAGATACTTTTATTTGTGCAAAGTATAAAGGTAGCCAATGGCTAGAGATGGCTCACCAGTTAAATGCACCTGCTTGGTAAACATGAGGGCCTGAGAGCTCCTGAAACTGCCTGATTTCAAATCTTTAAATCCCAAATAAATAACTGAACATGGCCATGCCTGCCTGTAATCCCAGTCCCACAAAAGGGAGCAGAAACCAGGGAATTGCCTGGGCTTATAAAAAACAGCAAGCTCCAGTATCAGTAAAAGACTCTGCCTCAAAATAAGAATGGGTAGAAGAGAGATGGAGAGAGATCCTTAATGTTCTGCTGTGGCCACAACAGGCAAGTGCCCTCCACTGCAAGCAAGTGCATGAGGCACCACAAGGGACATACACATCCATACATCACACACACACATACACAGACACATCACCTTACATACAGTCGTACACACAAGCAAAAATAAAAGCAGTCGAGAACTAAGAACAATTGTTTAGGAGTGCACACATGATTATAAATTTATATTAATTATGTTAACATACAGAAAAATGTAATAATTACCATACAGAGAATGCTACAGTTGGGGGGCAAAGAGGTAGAGACAATGATTGAGATGAGCAGGAGGAGATAGTCTTGGTAGTTACCATGGTGTTTTCTTTGTAGTGATTTATTAAACAATATATTTACATATTGTGCAAATTTTTATTCATTTCACAATAAGAAAACTTCTTTTTCTATTAACTGACATTCTCTGAGTTCATGTATCTTTTGTAGACTAAAAACTATTGCCCATTACAATATTTCAATATTAGACAAAAATAATGATAATTTATGCATTTCCTGAAGATGGCTTACAAACATTATTGGGTTGCAATTTGTCTTTGTTCTGTCATTCAGTGATGGCTGATGCTTTTATGTTTCCCAGACACATGAAGACCCCCAGCACTCCCAACAATGCCAGCACCATCACTGGGTTCATCCTGCTGGGCTTCCCTTGCCCCAAGCAAGGCCAGATCTTCCTCTTCATGCTCTTCTCTGTCATCTACCTCCTCACCATCATGGGCAATGGGTGCATCATTTGGTCTGTGCACTGGGATCAGAGACTCCACACTCCCATGTACATACTGCTAGCCAACTTTTCCTTCCTGGAGATCTGGTATGTCACCTCCACGGTCCCCAACATGTTGGCCAATTTTCTGTCTGACACCAAAGTCATCTCCTTCTCCGGGTGCTTTCTGCAGTTCTATTTCTTCTTCTCCTTGGGATCTGCAGAATGCTTTTTCCTGGCAGTTATGGCATTTGACAGGTACCTTGCCATATGCCAGCCTCTACATTACCCCATGCTTATGACAATGCCTCTGTGCAACATCCTCGTGGTCAGCTGCTGGGCACTTGGTTTCCTCTGGTTCCTTGTTCCTATCATCATTATTTCCCAGATGTCCTTCTGCGGATCCAGGGTTATTGATCATTTCCTGTGTGACCCAGGCCCTCTGCTGGCCCTAACCTGTGTAAGAAACTCTGTAATAGAGTTGACTAGCTCCATCTTGAGTTCTCTACTTTTATTTGTTCCCTTTCTCTTCATCATGGGATCCTATGCTCTGGTCCTGAGAGCTGTGTTGAGGGTTCCTTCAGCAGCTGGAAGAAGAAAGGCCTTCTCTACCTGTGGGTCCCATTTGGCTGTGGTGTCTCTTTTCTATGGCTCAGTAATGGTCATGTATGTGAGCCCAACATCAGATCATGAAGCCAGATCACAGAAAATTGTCACTCTATTTTATTCTGTGATTACTCCGCTCATTAATCCTGTAATATATAGTCTGAGGAACAAAGATATGAAACATGCAATGAAGAAATTACTGAAAATATAAAGTTTAGAATCTTATTTTAAATGATATTGAGACACATGATCTCATCTTGCCCTCTTGTTTGAAAAGAATATTAGGACAGCATTTTGGCACAGGCTTGTAATCTCAGCCTATAGGAGACAAAAGCAGAGGACTGTGAGTCTGAGGCTAGCCTTAAATGAATAATGAACCCTGTCTCAATTTTTTTTAAAAGGCAGAAAACAAAGAAAAGAAGCTAATATCAGGAAGTTTTTCTTGTTTATAAGTTTCTAGAATTTATATAACTATAAGGAATTAAAAAGATATCCTCTATCTCCCTTATTATAAATGACAGACTTGTCAATTTTTTATAAGCCAACTGTGTTGGAAAATATTAGAAACAAATCTGCCAACACAGAAAACCTGTCCACAAAAAGAAAAAAAAAATTATTTTGTCATCAAAAAACAAAAAAAAAATTATTTGAGAGATACAGAGAAAGAGTGAGAGAATGGGCACTCCTGGGCCTCTTGCCACTGCAAACAAACTCCAGATGCATGCACCATTTAGTTTATTTGACTTTACATGGGTACTGGGGAATTGAACTTGAGCCATCAAGCTTTACAAGCAAGTGCCTTTAACTGATGAGCCATCTCTCCAGCCCTGGTTGGGAATTTTGTTGTTTTATTTTTGTTTTTATTTTTTGAGGAAGGGTCTTACTCTAGCCCAGGCTGACTTAGAATTCACTATATAGTTTCAAGGGGACATTGAACTCACAGTGATCCTCCTACCTCTGCCTCCTGAGTGTTGGGATTAAAGACATGTGCCACCACACCCAACTCTGTGGATTTTTTACTACTTTAATCTCATTTCTTGTTATAGGAAAGCTTAAGTGGTTTATATCACCTTGGTTTACTTTTAGTAAGTCATTTGTTTTTAGAAATTTATCGATTTCTTCTAGATTTTCCAATTAGTAAAATATATATTTTAAGGCATGTCCTTATGATTTTCTGAATTTCATTGACATCTGTTGCAATAACTCCTTTCCACCTCTAGTTTTCTTAATTTGTGTTTTCTCTCCCTTTTGGTTAGTTTCAGTAAGGTCTTGTTAATCATGTTTATCTGTACAAAGAGCCAACTCTTTGTTTCATGAATTGTTTGTGGGTTTTGTTTCTATTTCATTAATGTCTTTCCTGACGATAAATATTTCTTTTCATCTACTGGGTTTTGGCTTAGCTTGTTCTTCTTTCTCTAAGGCTCTAAGGCATATCAAGGCCCTAAAGCATATCATTAAGTTATTTGATATTGCCTTGATTTCTTTCTTTCTTTCTTTCTTTCTTTTTGTTTTTTCAAGGTAGGTAACTCAGGCTGACCTGGAATTCCCTCTCTCTCTCTCTCTCTCTCTCTCTCTCTCCATACAAATAAATAAATAAAATACTTTTTAAAACTATTTGTTCCTTATTTCCTAACAAAGCTTGAATTTTTAACTCTAAACAATATTTTCTTGGTGCCAGACATAATAGTGTACCTTTGTGATACTATAACTTGGGAAGCTGAGGCAGGAGGATCAAAATTTCAAAGTCACCATGGGCTACATAGTGTGTTACACTGAGACAACTGAGCTACATGAGATCCTATCTCAAACAAAACTTAGTTATAAAACTCTATCCAGGGCTGGAGAGATGGCTTAGCGGCTGCCTCCTAAGCCTAAGAATGCTGGTTCCAATCTCCAGGTCCCACATTTAGCCAGATGCAAAGTGACACAAGGGCACAATGCTGCACTTGACCACAAGGGGGCACATGCATATGGATTTTGTTCGCAGCAGCTGAGAAGCTGCTAGCGTGCCCATCTCTATCTGTCATCCTGTCTTCCATCTTCTTCTCCCTTTCTGTCTGTCTCTCTCTGTGTCTCTCTCAAAAAAAAAAAAAAAAAAAAAAAAACCTCTTTCCAGCTCTGTCAGCCACTCTCTGTTTTTTCTGGTTCTGATGCTCAGCTCTGCTGCTCTTCAATTGGCCACAGGGACATATGTAAGTCTGGTTTTCCCCTGGAAGGAGAACCATAAAACTGTTTCTTGGTCTATGGGAATTTTTCTGCTTGTCTCTGCTTTATAGTTTGAGGTAATTTCTCACTTTGATTGCATTCATGATTTTCCTCTGGTCTTCTAATCTGTCACATGAATATTTCCCTTACACCCCAGATCTACCACATCAGTACTTTCACTAGCTCTAGGTCTGCTACCTGTGTAATTTATTTAAACTCAGGGTAACCATAAGTGTAACTTTCTTCACTACTCATTCTCTTATGGATTTCTTGGTCTCTGCTTTGATATTGTCCCTCTTATTTTTCCATGAGCCTAACCCATTTGCCATCTTAACTTCCTTCCACAGGAATGCACACAGCAGATGTCATGTGTGTTCTTTCTAAGTCTCCCTACATATACACCTAAGTTCTATCTTCCACAGGCTTGCAATCCTACCTCGGTCTTTTCTTGAAAGATTCAGTTTATTTATTTTTAAATATTTTATTTATTTGAGACAAAAAGAAAGGGGGAGAGAAAGAGAGAGAGAATGGATGCACCGGGGCCTCCAGCCACTGCAGATGAACTTGAGTTAGTTAGGGTGACTGGACCCCTGAAGGTAAAGGTTTTTTAAAAGGCAGGAAAGATTGCACTTGCTAGAAATCAAAGACATCTGACTCCTTATCTCTTGCCTAGTCCCCTAGACCTGTTTTCCACAAACAACCAGGACCCCTCCTGAGAGGGGGGCTCTGTCATAGGATTTAAACATTGTGGTTCATCAAATTCAGCCCCCAGAACCTGGTGTCAGGGCTAGTCTCTTCCTGAGACAGCCCCTAACCCTGACCAACCAGCTAGCTGTCCCTCTGGTTCCCCTGAGCCAGAAGAAAGCATACCATTATAAGGTGACTCACATGTCTGTGAGTTTTTCCCTCAGCTCAGCCAGGCTGAGCTCAGGGGAAGGCCCTCTAGCTCTAACTCTCCACACAGGTTCTTTATCTTCTCCAGCTCCCCACATGGCAGGAGCTCCTTGAATTTTTCTCTCTTCTCTTTCCACAGTTTTTCCCAGGTCCTCCATGTGGGATCTCTAGCCAACTAAGTGCCTCTCCTTAGCTCTGTACTTCCCTCAATAAAATAATTTAATTTTAAAAACTTAGTTGTAGGGCTGGAGAGATTGCTTAGTGGTTAAGACACTTTCCTGTGAGGCCTAGGGACTCATGTTTGACTTCCCAAGTCCCAAGTAAGCCAAATGCACAAAGTGACAGAAGCGCACAAGATCACAAATGCACACAAGGTGGCACAAGCGTCTGGAGTTGGATTACAGTGGCTAGAGGCCCTGGCGTGCCAATTCTCTCTCTTTATGTCTTACTTGCTGTTGCTCTTGCTCTCTCACATTAAAAAAAAAAAAACTTAGTTATAAGGAAAGTACTTTCTCAGAAATGAAGACAATAATTTTTTAATTGATTAAATGAAGAGCTGTTTCTTCAAAATAATAAACAAGATTAATAATCCCCTGAACAAATTGATCAAAAGAAATGGGGAGAAGCCTCTAACCAACAAGATTAGAGATGAAAAGGAGATACAACAACAGATACCAATGAAAGTGGAAGAATCATTAGGATATATTTCAAAAACCTATTCCACAAAATTGGAAAATCTGGAAGAAAAAGTTGAGTTTCCTGGCTCATGAACTGCCAAAACTAAACCCAGAAGAGATAAATTTCCTGAATAGACCTGTAATATCTAATGAGATTGAAAGAGTAATGAAAAGCCTCCCCATCAATAAAAAAAGGTCCACATCCAAATGGATTCACTGCCAAAATCTACCAAACTAAAACCACTTCTCAAGTTACTGCACAAAACTTAAAACAAGGAAATGATCTCTGACTCCTTTTATGAATACAGCATTATACAAATACCAAAACAAGAGACACAACAAGAAAATTATAGACCAATATGTCTGATGAATATTACACACAAAAAAATGCTCAATAAAATCCTTGTAAATTGAACCAAATAACAAATAAAAAGTATCATCTACTTCAAGTAGGTTTCATTCCAGGTATTCAGAGATGCTTCAACATAAGGAAATCAATAAATGTAATACATAATATAAATAGGCTTACAATCACAAATCATACGATCATGTCAATAGATGAAGGAAATGCCTTCAACAACATGTTTTATGATTAAAAACAGTGAAGAGACTTTGGATGAAGTGATCATGTTGCAACATAACAAAGGTAATATATAACAAACCTAAAGTCCATATCATCCTAACTGGGGAAAAACTTAAAGTATTGCCACTAAAGTCTGTAAAAAGACAGGAGTGTCCACTCTCTCACCGCTATTTAACATAATATGTGATGTCTTAGCTTGAGCAATAAGACAAAAGAAAGAAATAAAAGGATGCAAATTAGAAAAGAAAAAGTCAAGCCTTTTTTACAGATAATATGATTCTATATATAAGAGATCTGAAAGATACCACCAAAAAAATACTCCTAGAGCTGATAAGTTCTTTCATCAAAGGGGCAACAAAAATCACTATCCTTCAACCAACAAAACTCAGTAACTTCATACATACCAATGACAAACATAGCAAAAGAAATCAGGGAAGCAGTCCCATTTACAATAGTCACAAAAAACTAAATATCTTAGAGCATCCTTAATGAAGGAATAAATGACATCTACAATGAAAACATTAAAATACTGAAAATGAAGCTGAGAAGGAAAACATGAGAAGATAGAAAGTCCTCCCATGGTGATGGATCAAAAGAATTAATATTGTGAAAATGGCCCATCCTACCAAAAGCAATGTACAGATTCAATTCAATTCCAATCATATTTAATGCAACATTCTTCACAGAGTTATAAAAAAATCTCAAAATTCATATGGTAGCACCAAATGTCTTTAGTAGCCAAAAATATCCTCAACTAAAGAATACTATTGGTGATGTCACCTTACCTGATTTCAAATATACTATAAAGACATAGTAATAAAAAAACAGCATGCTACAGGCACAAAAACAGACATACAGATCAATGGAAGAGAACAGAAAATCCAAGTATAAGTTCTAGTAACTACACCTACCTTATACTTGACAAAGAGGCCAAAAACACACACATGAGAAAACACAGCATTTTTGACAGATGGTGCTAGAAAAATTCAATAACCACATGTAGAAGAATAAGGTCAGACCCACTTATCTCACCCTGCAAAAAAAAAATCAGTTCCAGGCTAGAGAGATGGCTTAGGGGTTAAGACACCTGCCTCCTAAGCCCAAGAATGCCCATTAAATTCTCCAGGTCCAATGTTTAGCCAGACACAAAAGTGATGCAAAGGTGCAAATGTGCACTTGCCCACAAGGGGATACACGTGTCTGGAGTTCATTCACAGTGGCTGAAAGTGCTGGTATGCCCATTCTCTCTCTCTCTCTCCCTCTCTCCAAAAAAGAAAATCAGTTCCAAATGGATCAAGGAACTTAATAGAAGACCTGAAACAACTTGAAGAAAGTCAAGAGAGCACTCCAACATATAGGCAATGGGCTGGAGAGATGACTCAGATGCTAATGTACTTGCTTGCAAAGCCTGATAACCTAGGTTTGGTTCCCCAGTACCCTCATAAAGCCAGATGCACAAAGTGGCACATGTGTCTGGAGTTCATTTGCAGTGGCAAGAGGCCCTGGGTTACTATTGTAATTTCTTTCTCTCTCTCTCTCTCTCTCTCTCTCTCTCTCTCTCTCTCTCTCTCTCTCTCTCTCCAGAATCTCCAGTAAAACTCAGTATCTCAGGGGATCAGGCACTCAACCAATGTGATCTCATGCAACTGCAAAGCTATTGTGCAGCTAAGCAAACCATTAGCAGAGTCATTCTACAGAATGAAAGAAAAATTTTGACAGCTATACATCTGAAAAAGGTTTAATATATGGAACATACAAATACATGGAATATACAAACATACAACTAAAAAACTAAAGAATATTAAATCAATCAATCCACTCAAAAAAATAGAGCAAGGAACTGAACAAAGTTCTCAAAGGAATAACTACAAATGGCCAAGAAACATATCAAAAGATGTTCAACATAACTAACCATCAGGGAAATGCAAATTAAAAGTACTTTGAGGTTCAGTCTCACTGTGGTCAGAATGACAATCACCAAAAAATTATGACAGCCAGGCATGCTGACACATACCTTTAATCCCAGCACTCAGGAGACAGAGGTAGGAGGATCACTATGATTTGGAGGCCATCCTGAGACTACATAGTGAATTTCAGGTCAGCCTGGGCTAGAGGGAAACCCCATCTTGAAAAAACAAAAAAAAATTCATATGACAGCAAATTCTGGGGAGGGTGTAGGGAAAATGGAACATTTATCCACTGTTGGTGGTAGTGCAAACTTGTATAACCATGATGTAAATCAGTATGGAGGCTCCTCAAATATCTAAAAATACACTGGGAAAATGGCTCAGTGGTTAAAGGCACTTGCTTGTGGGCCCAGGTTCAATTCCTCAGTACCCATGTAAAGTCATATGTACAAAGTGGTCCATGCATCTGGAATTCTTTGGAGTGGCAAGAAGTTCTGGCATGCCCGTTCTCCCTTTCAAAGAATAAAAGGTTGTTTTAATTTATTTCTTTATTGACAACTTCTATACTTACAAACAATAAACCATGATATTTCCCCCCCCCCTTCCTCCCATTCCCCTTCAGAACTCTACTCTCCATCATATCCCTTCCTTGTCTCCATTAGTCTCTCTTTTAATTTGATGTCATCATCTTTTTTTTCCTATTAGGAGGGTCAAGTGAAGATGTTGCTAGGCACTGTGAGGTCATGGATATCAAGGCCAATTTCTGTCTGGACAGTTGTATTGTAAGGAGTCGTACCCTTCCTTTGGCTCTTACATTCTTTCTGCCACCTCTTCCTGAATGGACCCTGAGCCTTGGAGGATGTGATAGAGATGTTTCAGTGCTGGACACTCCTCCGTCCCTTCTTCTCAGCACTATGTTGCCTTTTGGGTCATCCCAGTGGTCATCACCATCTGAAAAGAGAAGCTTCTCTTTTGGGGTGGCTTCCACTCTCACCAATGCTGAGTGCCCACCTTGATCCTTCCTTGTTGTGCTGTGGATCTGGAGCTCTGCTCAGCTGTGCTGGATGTGCTGCCACCAGGGGCTGAATGCTGGAGGTCTGCAGTTCTGATGGTTGGGGAATGGGAGAGTTCAGGAAGCCTGGAGTTGCTCACACTGTCCCTCTGTATCTCTTTCAGTAGCTCCTTAGTTGATCTCAGCTGACTTTCCTTTAGATTTCTTTACTCTGCAAGGAGGCTGATGTTGGAAAATCCCCTTGTTTGTACTCTGCTGCTCTGCTTGCCTGGAGGGTGGTGCCACAATTGGGCCCCAATTGTCCTCTGGCCATTTTCCTCCTTTCTGGTGGATCTTGGGCTCTCCTTCTTCTCCGCCGTGTTTAAGAAAAACCTATACTCCTGCACTTTTCAGAAGAAGTGTGTATTTTACTGTGGTTTTGTTTAAATCCCTCCCTAGGCTGGTTTGGCATGGCTCCTATGCCTCCATCTTACCCGGAAGTCTCAGAAAAATATAATCTAAAAATAGATCTACCATTTGACCCAGCTATTCCTCTCCTGGGCATATACCCTAAAGACTCTATTCTTTACTGAAGAGATACTTGCTAAGCCAGCTAGGAAATGGAATGAGCTCAGATGCTGATCAACTGATGAATGGATAATGAAAACGTGGTACATATGCACAATGGAATTCTACTCAGCAGTAATTAAAAATTAAATTATAAAATTTGCAGAAAAATGCATGGACCTGGAAAAACATACCAAAATGCTTGCACAATCTCAGAAAGACAAATATCATATACTTACCTCATATGCAGATCCTAGTGGGGACTAGATTGATTGATTTATAATTTGTAGTAAGTATCAGTAGTGCTGGTAAGGAAGCAAGAAAGAAGTTTGGACATGGGAGAAGCACAGAATGATGACAGGAGCAAATTGATAGGTAAGCAGAGGGACAGAATACAGGGGTGAAAGTGTATGGAGGGACTGGGGTATCAGAGGAAGGAAAGGAGGAAGATACAAGAAATAATAATAATAATGAATCATTATCATAGAAACCTTCCTCTTGGTTACCTACTTAAAATATATAAATTTCAACTTCTGGTCAAGATGGTGTTCACCTAACCACGCTTTACTTGGCGGGGCAATAACAGGCAAGATCTGTGGGGTTTTAGGGTCAGCAGGTCCTAGTAGACCTCTAGTGGGAGGACATGGAGGAACAAACTAGAAAATCTGCTGATTCCCATGCTCTCGGGTAGCCCACCAGACACCAAACATCTCAAACAGCCATTGAAGCTGCTGTACGAGAAGCCAAGCCATGGAAGAGGTTCACTCCTGCATTACCTGCAGGCTCCACAGTATGGGCCAGGCACCTCTAACCTTTACCAGTGCCAACTGTCTCTCATTCCTCCCCCCTTCTGTGGATTTCCTCCCTTTCCCTGCCTCCCCATCCCCCCAACCCACTGTACCAACAAACCACACCATTCCATCCCCCTGCCATGCCATGCTACCAGACCAGGCCATCCCATACCCCCCTGCCAAACCAATATACCATGCTGTCATATCAAACCTCCCCCCCACCGCCCCACCACATCTCCAGACCACACAGTCCCATCCCTCTGCCCCACCACTGGCTGGGCCCTGCCACCACATCTCTGGGTCCCCACCATGTCTGCAATGACTCCTCCCACTTGAGCAAACAGGCCCCCTTGCCATCAAAAGCCTAATATAGTCAAAAATAAAAGGAACAATCACTGAAAACACTTCAAGGGTAAACTATAGCTTCCTCCTGAAATAAATAAGATTCCCACACTGTGACGGGCTGACCACAGCACAAAAAGACTAATATGATGGGCTGGAGAGATGGCTTAGGGGTTAAGGCGCTTGCCTCCTAAGCCTAAGAACACTGGTTCCAATCTCCAGCGGTTCCAATCTCCAGGTCCCACATTTAGCCAGATGCAAAGAGACGCAAGGGCGCAATGCTGCACTTGACCACAAGGGGGCGCACACATCTGGATTTCGTTCGTAGCAGCTGAGACAATGCTGCGCGCCTATCTCTGTCTTCCCCCACCCTCTGTGTGTGTGTGTGTGTGTGTGTGTGTGTGTGTCTGTGTGTGTCTCTCTCCAAAAAATAATAAAATATAAAAAGTTTTTGTAAAAAAGACTAATATGAAACATTAGATGGAGGTAATCCCAACAAGGTTGCTTAGTCCCATAATGGAAGTCTCTAGTCAAAACATAGAAAGGACAGCAGGATCAGAATGCCAAAATGAAGACACAAATGCATGACTCTGGCCAACTAATTGGCAGAAATTGCAGAAAATCAACAAAAGACCAACTATTGTATGAATACTGTCCTTGTTAGGTAGGACCTAATTTTTAAAAAGGGACTTCCGGGTAAGATGGCTGCATAGGAGCCACGCCAAACCAGAACAGGGAGGGATTTAAGCAAAACTACAGCAAAATACGTTCTTCTTAAGAAAAGTGCAGAATAGTTTTTCTGGTGAGGAGAAGCAGGAGATGGCCAGAATCCCACTGTGGAGATTGCAGACAGATCCTTGGCAGCCCAATCCACTGGGGCCCAGATCCGACATGGCCCTGATCCGCACACCAGGCACCATCCACCAAGCGTGCCTAGCAGCAGCAATAGAGACCAAACAAGGGGACTTTCCAACCTCATCAGCCTCCTTGCAGAGCCCAGAAATCTAAAGAAAAGTCTGCTGAGCTACTGAGATAGAGGGGAACAATGTGAGCAACTACAGGCTTCCTGAACTCGCCCATCCCCCAACCATCAGAACTGGGAACCACAGCATTTAGCTCCCAGCAGCAGCACATCCAGCACAGCTAAGCCAAGCTCAAGCTCCACAACACAACACCAGCAGCACCTCCAGGACAACTGAGCCCAGCACATCCAGCACTACTGAGCCAAGCTCAAACTCCACAGCACAACACCAGCAGTGCATCCAGCACAGCTGAGAAAAGTTCAAGCTCTACAGCTCAGGGAATGAAGTGGGCACTCAGCATTGGTGAGATTGGAAGCCACACCATAAGGTAACAAGGCCAGCTGACAAAAAAGAAAAGGTACATAGGAGGCCTGCATTGGAAGTGCTAATTTCTCTTTCCATGTCAGGGTAGGTTATGGATTCCATATTTGTGGTGGGCTTTACCATTTTCAAATGAGCTGAACATGGGTTGTTGAATATTGCTGCCTTTAATACTTTTAGATTTATAGGACATTTATCTTTTGTTTTGTCATTATTGGGGGCAGGGTCTGATCCAGATCCAGGCTGACCCAGAACCCAATTCAGAACAGAATCCTTTACCTCCTAGCTGACAGGATTAATGGTATAGAGCAACACACACCCTTAAGGATTTTGGCCTTATACGACTGTTTGTTTTGATCCCCACTCTTGTATACTCTGTGCTGGTTTTAAGTGAATGTGTACTTTGCTCAGTTGAAGCTTAGAATTTGCCAGTAAGTTGTTCTACCCAATCCACTACAATACTGGCTTAACAAGCAAACTCAACACCTAAGATTATTTCTGAGGTTGGCTGAAGGACTGAGTACAAGTGCTACACTTGTCACCTTAAACTCATATCCTGAAAGTGTATAAAGGTGGATCACCACATCTAAGAACACTGCAGATAAATAGAAAACCTAAGCATCAATGCAATACAAGATGCAAAAGTCACTACATTATAATACAAGAAACTGAAAGAATCAAGACAATGCAATCCCAACAAAAATTACAAAACAGTCAGAAATGTTCATGAATGAGACTATTATAGATGAAGTTCCTGACAAAGATTTCAAAAGAATGATGCTATCTATACTCAAAGAAATGAAAGGAATCAGAGAAGAAAACAAATGAATTAAAGACAAAAAACAAACTCCTGAAAGAGAACACAGGAAACCAGCTTAATGAAATAAAAAGGTAATTACAGGACATGAGTAAGAAAATAGAAATACTGAAGAAAACCCAGGCTGAAATCCTAACTCTGAAGAACACAGTCAGTGAAATAAAAAACTCTGTGGAAAGTCTCACCAGTAGACTGGATGAAGGAGAGGACAGAATATCTAAACTAGAAGACCAGATGGCAGACCTAATACAGTCCAACAAAGAGAAAGACAAGCTAATAGAAAGTTATCAATGGGAATTCCAAGATATCCAGGACACTATAAAAAGATCAAACATAAGAATTCGGGGTACAACATAAGGGCAAAATTTTCAATCCAGAGGCTTAGTGTGTGTTTTCCACAAAATCATAGAAGAAAATTTCCCCCAAATTGGGAAAGAAATGCCAATGCAGATACAAGAAGCTTTTAGAACACCAAACAGACAAAACCTAGAAAGATCCTCTCCTTTCCATGTTATAATTAAACTACTAAACATGCAAACCAAAGAAAATATATTGAAATCAGTTAGAGAGCAAAAGCAAGTGACCTTCAAAGGGAAACCCATCAGGATCACAGCAGATTACTCAACATAAACTTTAAAAGTGAGAAGGACTTGGAATGATGTATTCCAAGTTCTGAAAGGTAAAAACTATCAACCAAGATCATGTTATCCTTCAAAGCTATCTATCCAAATTGATGGAGAAATAAGGATATTCCACAACAAAAACAGGCTAAAGGAATTTATGGCAACTAAACTAGAAAGCAAAACACACACAGCAAGAAATAGGAAAAAATAAACCATATTCAAATAACAGTTAAAACAAGTGAGTAAAGTGAAAACAGGAAGAACTACAAAACAAGAAGAATGGTGAGAATAACTACATATCTTTCAATAATAACTCTTAACATCAATGGCTTCAATGCCCCAACCAAAAGACACAGGCTTGCAGACTGGATTAAAAAGCAGAATCCTACCATCTGTTGCCTCCAGGAAATTCACTTCTCAATAAAAGATAGAAAACTTCTTAGGATGAAAGGTTTGAAAATGGTATTTCAAGCAAATGGGCCTAGGAAACAAGCAGGGGTTGCTATCCTAATTTCTGACAGGATAGACTTCAAACCAACATTGGTGAGGAAAGATAAAGAAGGTAACTTTATACTGATTAAAAGAACACTCCAACAGGAGGACATTACAATTCTAAATATATATGTTCCTAACATGGGGGCTCCCAATTTCATTAAACAAACACTATTAGACTTAAGGTCAGAGATAACTCCAAACACAATAGTAGTGGGTGACTTCAATACCCCACTCTCATCACTAGACAGGTCTACACAGCAAAAAATAAACAGAGACACATCTGCATTAAATGATGTCATTGAACAAATGGACCTAACAGATATATACAGAACATTCCATCCAAATGCTGCAGAATATACATTTTTCTCAGCAGCACATGGAACCTTCCTAAAATAGACCATATAATAGGACACAAATCAAATCTTAACAAATACAGGAAAATTGAAATAATCCCTTGTATGCTATCTGACCACAATGGGATTAAACTGCAAATCAGCAACATGAAAAACTACAGAGCATACAGAAATTCATGGACAATTAACAGTACATTATTGAATGATGTACCATCAGGGAAAATGCAAATTAAAAGTACTTTGAGGTTCAGTCTCACTGTGGTCAGAATGACAATCACCAAAAAATTATGACAGCCAGGCATGCTGACACATACCTTTAATCCCAGCACTCAGGAGACAGAGGTAGGAGGATCACTATGATTTGGAGGCCATCCTGAGACTACATAGTGAATTTCAAGGTTAGCCTGGGCTAGAGGGAAACCCATCTTGAAAAAAAACAAAAAAAAATTCATATGACAGCAAATTCTGGGGAGGTGTAGGGAAAATGGAACATTTATCCACTGTTGGTGGAGTGCAAACTTGTATAACCATGATGTAAATCAGTATGGAGGCTCAAAAATATCTAAAAATACACTGGGAAAATGGCTCAGTGGTTAAAGGCACTTGCTTGTGGGCCCAGGTTCAATTCCTCAGTACCCATGTAAAGTCATATGTACAAAGTGGTCCATGCATCTGGAATTCTTTGGAGTGGCAAGAAGTTCTGGCATGCCAGTTCTCCCTTTCAAAGAATAAAAGGTTGTTTTAATTTATTTCTTTATTGACAACTTCTATACTTACAGACAATAAACCATGATATTTCCCCTTCCTCCCATTCCCCTTCAGAACTCTACTCTCCATCATATCCCCTTCCTTGTCTCCATTAGTCTCTCTTTTAATTTGATGTCATCATCTTTTTTTCCTATTAGGAGGGTCAAGTGAAGATGTTGCTAGGCACTGTGGAGGTCATGGATATCAAGGGCCAATTTCTGTCTGGGACAGTTGTATTGTAAGGAGTCATACCCTTCCTTTGGCTCTTACATTCTTTCTGCCACCTCTTCCTGAATGGACCCTGAGCCTTGGAGGGTGTGATAGAGATGTTTCAGTGCTGGACACTCCTCCGTCCCTTCTTCTCAGCACTATGTTGCCTTTGGGTCATCCCAGTGGTCATCACCATCTGAAAAGAGAAGCTTCTCTTTGGGGTGGCTTCCACTCTCACCAATGCTGAGTGCCCACCTGATCCTTCCTTGTTGTGCTGTGGATCTGAGCTCTGCTCAGCTGTGCTGGATGTGCTGCCACCAGGGGCTGAATGTTGGAGGTCTGCAGTTCTGATGGTTGGGGAATGGGAGAGTTCAGGAAGCCTGGAGTTGCTCACACTGTCCCTCTGTATCTCTTTCAGTAGCTCCTTAGTTGATCTCAGCTGACTTTCCTTAGATTTCTTTGACTCTGCAAGGAGGCTGATGTTGGAAAATCCCTTGTTTGTACTCTGCTGCTCTGCTTGCCTGGAGGGTGGTGCCTGCTTGGGCCCCAGCTGTCCTCTGGCCATTTTCCTCCTTTCTGGTGGATCTTGGGCTCTCCTTCTTCTCCAGTGTTTAAGAAAAACCTATACTCCTGCACTTTTCAGAAGAAGTGTATTTTACTGTGGTTTTGTTTAAATCCTCCCTAGGCTGGTTTGGCATGGCTCCTATGCCTCCATCTTACCCGAAGTCTCAGAGAAAAATATAACCTAAAAATAGATCTACCATTTGACCCAGCTATTCCTCTCCTGGGCATATACCTAAAGACTCTATTCTTTACTGAAGAGATACTTGCTAAGCCAGCTAGGAAATGGAATGAGCTCAGATGCTGATCAACTGATGAATGGATAATGAAAATGTGGTACATATGCACAATGGAATTCTACTCAGCAGTAATTAAAAATTAAATTATAAAATTTGCAGAAAATGCATGGACCTGGAAAAACATACCAAAATGCTTGCACAATCTCAGAAAGACAAATATCATATACTTACCTCATATGCAGATCCTAGTGGGGGACTAGATTGATTGATTTATAATTTGTAGTAAGTATCAGTAGTGCTGGTAAGGAAGCAAGAAAGAAGTTTGGACATGGGAGAAGCACAGAATGATGACAGGAGCAAATTGATAGGTAAGCAGAGGGACAGAATACAGGGGTGAAAGTGTTCATGGAGGGACTGGGGTATCAGAGGAAGGAAAGGAGGAAGATACAAGAAATAATAATAATAATGAATCATTATCATAGAAACCTTCCTCTTGGTTACCTACTTAAAATATATAAATTTCAACTTCTGGTCAAGATGGTGTTCACCTAACCACGCTTTACTTGGCGGGGCAATAACAGGCAAGATCTGTGGGGTTTTAGGGTCAGCAGGTCCTAGTAGACCTCTAGTGGGAGGACATGGAGGAACAAACTAGAAAATCTGCTGATTCCCATGCTCTCTAGGTAGCCCACCAGACACCAAACATCTCAAACAGCCATTGAAGCTGCTGCACTAGAAGCCAAGCCATGGAAGAGGTTCACTCCTGCATTACCTGCAGGCTCCACAGTATGGGCCAAGGCACCTCTAACCTTTACCAGTGCCAACTGTCTCTCATTCCTCCCCCTTCTGTGGATTTCCTCCCTTTCCCTGCCTCCCATCCCCAACCCACTGTACCAACAAACCACACCATTCCATCCCCTGCCATGCCATGCTACCAGACCAGGCCATCCCATACCCCTGCCAAACCAATATACCATGCTGTCATATCAAATCTCCCCCCACCGCCCCACCACATCTCCAGACCACACAGTCCATCCCTCTGCCCCACCACTGGCTGGGCCCTGCCACCACATCTCTGGGTCCCCACCATGTCTGCAATGACTCCTCCCACTTGAGCAAACAGGCCCCAGATGCCATCAAAAGCCTAATATAGTCAAAAATAAAAGGAACAATCACTGAAAACACTTCAAGGGTAAACTATAGCTTTCCTCCTGAAATAAATAAGATTCCCACACTGTGACGGGCTGACCACAGCACAAAAGACTAATATGATGGGCTGGAGAGATGGCTTAGGGGTTAAGGCGCTTGCCTCCTAAGCCTAAGAACACTGGTTCCAATCTCCAGCGGTTCCAATCTCCAGGTCCCACATTTAGCCAGATGCAAAGAGACGCATTTGCAATGCTGCACTTGACCACAAGGGGCGCACATATCTGGATTTCGTTCGTAGCAGCTGAGACAATGCTGCGCGCCTATCTCTGTCTTCCCCACCCTCTGTGTGTGTGTGTGTGTGTGTGTGTGTGTGTGTGTGTGTGTCTCTCTCAAAAAAATAATAAAATATAAAAAGTTTTGTAAAAAGACTAATATGAAACATTAGATGGAGGTAATCCCAACAAGGTTGCTTAGTCCCATAATGGAAGTCTCTAGTCAAAACATAGAAAAGACAGCAGGATCAGAATGCCAAAATGAAGACACAAATGCATGACTCTGGCCAACTAATTGGCAGAAATTGCAGAAAATCAACAAAAGACCAACTATTGTATGAATACTGTCCTTGTTAGGTAGGACCTAATTTTAAAAAGGACTTCCCAGGGTAAGATGGCTGCATAGGAGCCACGCCAAACCAGAACAGGGAGGGATTTAAGCAAAACTACAGCAAAATACGTTCTTCTTAAGAAAAGTGCAGAATAGTTTTTCTGGTGAGGGAGAAGCAGGAGATGGCCAGAATCCCACTGTGGAGATTGCAGACAGATCCTTGGCAGCCCAATCCACTGGGGCCCAGATCCGACATGGCCCTGATCCACACACCAGGCACCATCCACCAAGCGTGCCTAGCAGCAGCAATAGAAGACCAAACAAGGGGACTTTCCAACCTCATCAGCCTCCTTGCAGAGCCCAGAAATCTAAAGAAAAGTCTGCTGAGCTACTGAAAGAGATAGAGGGGAACAATGTGAGCAACTACAGGCTTCCTGAACTCGCCCATCCCCCAACCATCAGAACTGGGAACCACAGCATTTAGCTCCCAGCAGCAGCACATCCAGCACAGCTAAGCCAAGCTCAAGCTCCACAACACAACACCAGCAGCACCTCCAGGACAACTGAGCCCAGCACATCCAGCACTACTGAGCCAAGCTCAAACTCCACAGCACAACACCAGCAGTGCATCCAGCACAGCTGAGAAAAGTTCAAGCTCTACAGCTCAGGGAATGAAGTGGGCACTCAGCATTGGTGAGATTGGAAGCCACACCATAAGGTAACAAGGCCAGCTGACAAAAAAAGAAAAGTACATAGGAGGCCTGCATTGGAAGTGCTAATTTCTCTTTCCATGTCAGGGTAGGTTATGGATTCCATATTTGTGGTGGGCTTTACCATTTTCAAATGAGCTGAACATGGGTTGTTGAATATTGCTGCCTTTAATACTTTTAGATTTATAGGACATTTATCTTTTGTTTTGTCATTATTGGGGGCAGGGTCTGATCCAGATCCAGGCTGACCCAGAACCCAATTCAGAACAGAATCCTTTACCTCCTAGCTGACAGGATTAATGGTATAGAGCAACACACACCCTTAGGGATTTTGGCCTTATAAGACTGTTTGTTTTGAATCCCCACTCTTGTATACTCTGTGCTGGTTTTAAGTGAATGTGTACTTTGCTCAGTTGAAGCTTAGAATTTGCCAGTAAGTTGTTCCACCCAATCCACTACAATACTGGCTTAACAAGCAAACTCAACACCTAAGATTATTTCTGAGGTTGGCTGAAGGACTGAGTACAAGTGCTACACTTGTCACCTTAAACTCATATCCTGAAAGTGTATAAGGTGGATCACCACATCTAAGAACACTGCAGATAAATAGAAAACCTAAGCATCAATGCAATACAAGATGCAAAAGTCACTACATTATAATACAAGAAACTGAAAGAATCAAGACAATGCAATCCCAACAAAAATTACAAAACAGTCAGAAATGTTCATGAATGAGACTATTATAGATGAAGTTCCTGACAAAGATTTCAAAAGAATGATGCTATCTATACTCAAAGAAATGAAAGGAATCAGAGAAGAAAACAAATGAATTAAAGAAGAAAACAAACTCCTGAAAGAGAACACAGGAAACCAGCTTAATGAAATAAAAAGGTAATTACAGGACATGAGTAAGAAAATAGAAATACTGAAGAAAACCCAGGCTGAAATCCTAACTCTGAAGAACACAGTCAGTGAAATAAAAAACTCTGTGGAAAGTTTCACCAGTAGACTGGATGAAGGAGAGGACAGAATATCTAAACTAGAAGACCAGATGGCAGACCTAATACAGTACAACAAAGAGAAAGACAAGCTAATAGAAAGTTATCAATGGGAATTCCAAGATATCCAGGACACTATAAAAAGATCAAACATAAGAATTCAGGGTACAACAGAAGGGCAAAATTTTCAATCCAGAGGCTTAGTATGTGTTTTCCACAAAATCATAGAAGAAAATTTTCCCCAAATTGGGAAAGAAATGCCAATGCAGATACAAGAAGCTTTTAGAACACCAAACAGACAAAACCTAGAAAGATCCTCTCCTTTCCATGTTATAATTAAACTACTAAACATGCAAACCAAAGAAAATATATTGAAATCAGTTAGAGAGCAAAAGCAAGTGACCTTCAAAGGGAAACCCATCAGGATCACAGCAGATTACTCAACATAAACTTTAAAAGTGAGAAGGACTTGGAATGATGTATTCCAAGTTCTGAAAGATAAAAACTATCAACCAAGATTACGTTATCCTTCAAAGCTATCTATCCAAATTGATGGAGAAATAAGGATATTCCACAACAAAAACAGGCTAAAGGAATTTATGGCAACTAAACTAGAAAGCAAAACACACACAGCAAGAAATAGGAAAAAATAAACCATATTCAAATAACAGTTAAAACAAGTGAATAAAGTGAAAACAGGAAGAACTACAAAACAAGAAGAATGGTGAGAATAACTACATATCTTTCAATAATAACTCTTAACATCAATGGCTTCAATGCCCCAACCAAAAGACACAGGCTTGCAGACTGGATTAAAAAGCAGAATCCTACCATCTGTTGCCTCCAGGAAATTCACTTCTCAATAAAAGATAGAAAACTTCTTAGGATGAAAGGTTTGAAAATGGTATTTCAAGCAAATGGGCCTAGGAAACAAGCAGGGGTTGCTATCCTAATTTCTGACAGGATAGACTTCAAACCAACATTGGTGAGGAAAGATAAAGAAGGTAACTTTATACTGATTAAAAGAACACTCCAACAGGAGGACATTACAATTCTAAATATATATGCTCCTAACATGGGGGCTCCCAATTTCATTAAACAAACACTATTAGACTTAAGGTCAGAGATAACTCCAAACACAATAGTAGTGGGTGACTTCAATACCCCACTCTCATCACTAGACAGGTCTACACAGCAAAAAATAAACAGAGAGACATCTGCATTAAATGATGTCATTGAACAAATGGACCTAACAGATATATACAGAACATTCCATCCAAATGCTGCAGAATATACATTTTTCTCAGCAGCACATGGAACCTTCCCTAAAATAGACCATATAATAGGACACAAATCAAATCTTAACAAATACAGGAAAATTGAAATAATCCCTTGTATGCTATCTGACCACAATGGGATTAAACTGCAAATCAGCAACATGAAAAACTACAGAGCATACAGAAATTCATGGACAATTAACAGTACATTATTGAATGATGTATGGGTCATTGAAGAAGTTAAAAAAGAAATCAAGGGCTGGAGAGATGGCTTAGGGGTTAAGGCGCCTGCCTCCTAAGCCTAAGAACACTGGTTCCAAACTCCAGCAGTTCCAATCTCCAGGTCCCACATTTAGCCAGATGCAAAGTGATGCAAGGGCGCAATGCTGTACTTGACCACAAGGGGACGCACACATCTGGATTTCGTTCGCAGCAGCTGAGACACTGCTGGCGCGCCCATCTCTGTCTTCCTCTCCCCCTCTCTCTCTCTCTCTCTCTGTGTCTCTCTCCAAAAAAAATAATAGAAAATAAAAAATAAAAAGTTAAAAAAAAAAAGAAATCAAGAAATACATAGAATCAAATGATGATGAGAATACAACATACCAAAACCTTTGGGACACAAGTCCTAAGAGGGAAATTTATGGCTCTAAGTGCCTATATTAAAAATTAGAGAGTTCACCAAGTAAAAAAAATTAATGCTTCACCTTAAAGCCTTGGAAAGAGAAGAACAAGGCAAACCAAAAATCAGTAGACAGGAATAAATAATAAAGATTAGGACAGAAATTAATGAAATGGAAACCAAAAAAACAATCAAAAGAATCAATGAAACAAAGAGTTGGTTCTCTGAAAAGATAAACAAGATTGATAAACACTTAGCAAATCTGACCAAAAGAAAGAGAAAAGAGACAAAAATTAATAAAATTATGGATGAAAAAGGGAACATCACAACAGATACCAAAGAAATGCAGAAAATCATATGGACATACTTTAAGAATATATAAGTCTCTAAATTTGAAAACCTGAAAGAAATGGATGATCTCTTTGATTCATATGCCCTACCAAATTTAAATCAAGATGAGATAAACCATTTAAATAGAACTATAACAACTAAAGAGATCCAAGCAGTTACAAAAAAAGTCTCCCAACTAAAAAAGTCCAGGCTCAGATGGATTCACTGGTGAATTTTACCAGACATTCATGGAAGAACTAACACCAATGGTTCTCAAACTTTTCCATAAAGTAGAAAAGGAAGGAATTCTACCAAAATCCTTCTATGAAGCCAGCATCACCCTGATACCAAAACTGGACAAAGATAGATCAAAGTCCAAGTAGCTATAGCCACCTAATCTTTCACAAAAATGCCAACAATACTCCTTGGAGAAAAGACAGCCTCTTCAGCAAATGGTGCTGGGAAAACTAGATATGCATCTGTAGAAGGATGAAAATAGATCCTTATCTCTCTCCTTGCACAAGAATCAAGTCCAAAATAAACCAAAGACCTTAATATCAGACCTGAAAATCTGAAACTGCTAGAGGAAAAAGTAGGGAAAACCCTTCAACAAATTGGTCTTGGCAAAGACTTTCTGAATATAATCCCAATCGCTCAGGAAATAAAACCACAGATCAACCACTGGGACCTCATGAAATTACAAAGCTTTTGTACAGCTAAGGACACTGAATAGAGCAAAGAGGCAACCTACAGAATGGGAAAAAATCTTTGCCATCTATACATCTGACAGAGGGTTAATATATACGATATACAAAGAACTCAAAAAATTAAATAATAAGAAATCAAACAACCCAATTAAAAAATGGGCTATGGAACTAAATAGAGAGTTCTCAGAAGAAGAAATATAGATGGCATATAAACATCGAAAAAAATGTTCTACATCCTAGTCATCAGGGAAATGCAAATTAAAACTACCTTGAGATTCCATCTCACTCCTGTCAGATTGGCTACCATAGTGAAAACAAATGACTATAAATTCTGGTGAGGATGCAGAAAAAGAGGAAACTTTCTACACTGTTGGTGGGAATGCAACTTGGTCCAGCCATTGTGGAAATCAGTGTGGAGGTTCCTGAGACAGCTAAATATAGATCTACCATATGACTCAGCTATAACACTCCTAGGCATATATCCTAAGGACTCGTCTCACTACCTTAGAGATACTTGCTCATCCATGTTTATTGCCACTCTATTCACAATAGCTAGGAAATGGAACCAGCCAAGATGTCCCTCAACTGATGAGTGGATAATGAAGATGTGGCACATTTACACAATGGAGTTCTACTCAGCAGTAAAGAAAAATGAAGTTATGAAATTTGCTGGAAAATGGATGGATCTGGAAAGTATTATACTTAGTGAGATAACCCAGGCCCAGAAAGGCAACTGTCACATGTTCTTTCTCATATGTGGATCCTAGCTACAAAGGATTGGACTTCTAAGTGAGTAAAAATAAAACTCAGTAGCAGAACCCAGTAAACTAGAAAGGGGTTATAAAGGGAATAGAAAGGGAGGGAGGGGGCACTTAATAGGATGGTATTGTATATATGTAAGTAGAAGAACAGATTAAAGGAGGTGAAAAGGCCTAAGTGAGGTCAGAGGAAGAGATTGATTAAAGGAACAGTGGACAGAGGGCTAATCAAAATCTAAGAGGATATAAAAAAGTATTATGGAAACCTACTTTTCTGGACAATGGAACACTCAGAAGCCATAGATTGTTACTAGAAAATTTTCAGTGCCAGGGATGGGATACCTTCCAGTAAGTTGTTGCACAGGGAGGTCACAGATGCCCCCAAAACATTATAGGCCATTGCCAAGGCCCTCGGTTTCCCACCAGGAATAGATGGTAAGACCCTATTGCTGAAGACTCCACATACTTGCATGGCAAGTTCACTGAGAAATCCTGCTGGAGCTGAGCTGAAAGCCTCCGCCATGAGGACCAGCCGACAGAAAGTTAGAAAAAGCTACAATGCATGTAGGTCAATGGGAGAGAGAAAACACTAGTGAAGGTACTCAAGAGTGAACACTGCAAGCTTTAAATTTGGCCAGCCAGGCCAAATGAGCCAATGGATGCAATAGAGGCATGTCTGTTATGGGGGAAACCAACTGCTCTCTAATTGGACTGCAGGCCAGCTCCATTGGAGGGAACACATCCCTGATACTGAAAACATACAACATGGGTAGTCATGAGCCCTAAGGGTGTAATGTCTGCTGGAGTATCACTAAATGTATATATTATGCTCACCAAACTGCCCTGTAAGCACTTCTCTTAATGTCCACACCCATCTATTAATGCTACTCTCACTTTTGGTTAGAGAAGTGTCGGGAGCCATTTGCCTGAAAACCTGTTTGTTCATGGTCTGTGTACATTTTTACAGCGGGCTAATGAGAAGCAGGATGTCTTGCCAAGCATAAGATTAGAGACATGCTAAGGCTCTGGGAACTGAGAAGGGAGTATCTTTTGACCTTGAGGCCAATATTTTAACTGTTCTTTGATTCATGCTGAAGGACATGGCTATCTCAAGAAATCCTGTGAAAATGTTATGATTGTTTTGCTTGCATTTCTTGTACTCTGAGAAGTATAAAAAAAACTATACAAAATAAATTTGTCAGTATTCACTGACAGCCCTCCTGAATCTATCCTTTCTCTCTCATCTCTCTCTCTCTCTTTTTTCCTTTTTTTCCCTTAATCCTCACTCCCCGCTCAGGTACTGTTCGATTCTGCTGGCAGGCTCCAGCAAAGAAGCTTCTCTTTTCAGATGGTGGCAACCTTGGGATGATTCAGAAGGCACCATGGTGCTGAGAAGAAGCACTCCTCTGAGTGCTCAGCACTGAAACCTCTCAAACCTACCTTCCAAGGCTCAGGGTACATTGCAGAAGAGGGGGAGGAAGGAATTAAAGAGGCAAAGAAAAAGGAGGACTCCATACAATGTGCTCCTCCGGACACAAAATGGCCTGGATATCGATGACCTCACAGTGCCTGACACTACCTACATAAGACCATTGTAATAGGAGAGTGAAGTTTCAAAGGGGAAAGTGGGGGAGGGAGGGAAATAACATGGGATATTGTCTACAATAAAAGAAGCTGTCAATTTTAAAAAAGAAAATTACAGACCAATCTCCCTCATGAACATAGATGCAAAAATTCCCAACAAAATACTGGCAAACAGAATACAAGATTATATCAGAAAGGTTATTCACCCGGACCAAGTAGGCTTTATCCCAGAGATGCAGGGATGGTTCAACATACTCAAATCCATAAATGTAATACACCATATAAATGGTCTGAAGGACAAAAATTACATGATCAACTCAACAGAGGCAGAAAAGGCATTTCACAAAATCCAACACCCCTTCAACGTAAAAGTATTACAGAAACTGGGAATAGAAGGAAAATATCTCAACATAATAAAAGCTATTTATGAGAAACCTATAGCCAACATAATACTAAGTGGGGAAAAATTCGAAGCCTTTCCACTAAATTCAGGAACAAGGCAAGGGTGTCCACTTTCCCCACTTTTATTTAATATACTACTGGAAGTCTTAGCTATGGCAATAAGGCAAGAGACACTCATAAAAGGGATACAAATTGGAAGGGAAGAGATCAAATTATCATTATTTGCAGATGATATGATTCTATACATAACAGACCCTAAAGACTCTACCAGCAAACTGTTAGAGCTGATAAACACTTTTAGCAATGTAGCAGGATACAAAATAAACACACAGAAATCAGTAGCTTTTCTATACACTAACAACAAACATGCAGAGGATGAAATCAGGGAATCTTTCCCATTCACGATTGCCTCAAAAAAAATAAAATACCTTGGAATAAACTTATCAAAGGAAGTGAAGGATTTCTACAATGAGAACTTTTAAAAACTCAAGCGAGAAATTACAGAAGACACAAGGAAATGGAAAAGCATCCCATGCTCTTGGATTGGAAGAATCAATATTGTGAAAATGTCAATCTTACCAAAAGCAATCTACAGTTTAATGCAATCCCCATTAAAATCCCAATAGCATTCTTCACAGAAATAGAAAAAACAATCCTAAAATTCATCTGAAAACACAAAAAACCCTCGAATAGCCAAAAAAATTTTGCACAACAAAAATCAGGCTGGTGGCATTACCATACCCAATTTTAAGTTATATTACAAAGCCATAGTAACAAAAACAGCATGGTACTGACACAAGGACATACAGGTACATCAATGGAACAGAATAAAAGACACCAATATTAATCCAGGCAGCTATAGCCACCTGATTTTTGACAAAAATGCCAAAAATATTCATTGGAGAAAAGATATCCTCTTCAACAAGTGGTGCTAGGAAAACTGGATATCTGTATGTAAAAGGATAAAAATAGGTCCTTGTCTCTCTCCATGCACAAGACTCAAGTCCAAATGGAACAGGGACCTTAATATCAGACCTGAAACTCTGAAACTGCTAGAGTAAAAGGTAGGGGAAACCCTTCAACATATTGGCATAGGCAATGACTTTCTGAATATAACCCCAATTGCACAGGGAATAAAACCACTAATCAACCACTGGGACCTCATGAAATTACAAAGCTTTTGTACAGCAAAGGACACTGTGAATAGAGCAAAGAGACAACCTACAGAATGGGAGAAAATATTTGCCAGCTATACATCTGACAGAGGATTGATATCCAGAATATACAAAGAACTCAAAAAACAGAACAATCAGAAATCAAACAACACAGTTAAAAAATTGAACTAAACAGAGAGTTCTCAGAAGAAGAAATACAGATGGCATATAAACATCTAAAAAAGTGTTCCACATCCTTAGCCATTAGGGAAATGCAAATTAAAACTACTTTGAGATTCCATTTCACTCCTATCAGAATGGTTACCATCAAGAAAATAAATGACAATAAGTGTTGGCATGGATGCAGAAAAAGAGGAACACTTCTACACTGTTGGTGGGAATGTAATCTGGTCCAGCCATTGTGGAAATCAGTGTGAAAGTTCTTGAGACAGCTAAAAGTAGATTTACCATATGATCCAGCTATACCACTCCTAGGCATATATCCAAAGGACTCTTCTCACTACCTTAGAGATACTTGCACAACCATGTTTATTGCTGCTCTATTCACAATAGCTAGGAAATGGAAGCAGCCTAGATGTCCCTCCACAGATGAATGGATAATAAAGATGTGGTACATTTACACAATGGAGTTCTATTCAGCAGTAAAGAAAAATGAAATTATGAAATTTGCAGGGAAATGGATGGATCTGGAAAGGATTATACTAAGTGAGGTAACCCAGGCCCTGAAATCCAAACATCACATGTTTCTCTCATATGTGGATCCTAGCTACAAATGTATAGACTTGTGTGTGAACTGGAACCAAAAATTACTACCAGAAGCCAGTAAATTGCTAAAAGGCTATAAGGAAGGGAGAAGAGGGAAAGACTTAAGTGGATGGTATTGTACATATGTAAGTAGAAGAACAGATTACAGGGAGGGAAAGGCCCAAGCAAGGCCATGGGAAGTGAATGCATAAAAGAAGGGCAGGGAGAGGCTTAATCAAAATTCAAGATAGTCTGAATAAGACTTATGTAAACCTACTTTTTTGAATAACGGCACATCCAGAAGCTATAGACTATTACTGGAAAATTTTCAGTGCCTGTAACGGGATATCTTCCAGTGAGTTGTTGGCCAAGGAGGTCCTGGTAGCCTCCAAATCATTAAAGGCTATTACCAAGGCCCTTGGTTTCCCTTGAGAAACAGATGGTAAGACTCTATTGCTAAATACATCTCTTGCCTGAGAGGCAAGGTCACTGAGAAAGAAAGCTGGTCCTGAGCAGAAAACCTTCTCCCTGTATACCAACCAACTGAAAGCTGGAAACAGCTGCACTGCATGCAGCTGTATGGAAGACAGAAGTCATCAACAGTGGACACTGGAAAACTCAAGTTTGGCCAGATAGGCCCAATGACTGAACTGGTGCAATAGTGGCATGTCTGCTCTTGGGGAAACCAACTGCTCCATAAATGGACTGAAGGCCCTCTCTATGGGAGGGAAATACATGCCTGGTACTAAAAGAACTAATCAAAAGTCTATGGCAGGGGAGGTCATGAACCTTAGGGTTATAAAGCCCACTCTTGCCTGGCTAAATGTATATATTATTCCCACCAAGCTTCCCTGAAAGAACTACACTTAATGTTCATATTGATATATTAATGCTACTCTCATTTATGGTTAGAGAAGCTTCTCTTTTTAGATGGTGATGACCACTAGGCTGACCCAAAAGGCAATAAATATAGTGCTGAAAAGAAGGGATGGAGGAGTATCCAGCACTGAAACATCTTTGTCACATCCTCCAAGGCTCAGGGTCCATTGCGGAAGAGGGGGTGGAAAGAATGTAAGAGCCAAAGGAAGGGTATGACTCCTTACAATGCAACTGTCCAGACAGAAATTGGCCTCGATATCCATGACCTTGCAGTGCCTAGCAATACCTTTGGAAGACCCTCATAATAGAAGAAAAAGATGATGACATCAAATTAAAAGAGAGACTAATGGAGAGAGGGAGGGGATATGATGGAGAATAGAGTTCTGAAGGGGAATGAGGGAGGGGAGAGAAATATCATGGGTTTTTTGTATGTAAGTCTAGACACTGTCAATTTAAAAAAGCAGAAAAAGGGGGGGAAGTGTTCAAAAGAGAGTTAAGTGGTCTGAAGGTGAGCCAAAAAAAAAAAAAAAAGAGGACCTCAATAATCAGCTGGCTAAGCTCAATGAAGACATAAATAAATGCAGGAATGAATTCCAAGAACCATTAAAAAAATCAGAAAATGACCTGAAAAGGGAACTCAACAGAGAGATGGATACCACACAGAAAAAGGCAATGGAAAATACAAACCAAGGGATGGAGAGATGGCTCAGCAGTTAAGGCACTTGCCAGCGAAGCCTAAGGATTCAGTATCAATTCGCCAGATCCCATTTAAGCTAGATGCATATGATGGCTCATGCATCTGGAGTGTGTTTTCAGTGGCTAGAGGCCCTGGCATGCCCATTCTTTCTCTATTCTCCCAAATATATTTATATATATAACAAACCAAATTGAACAAGTATAATCTTTCTAGAAGCCTTCAAGACAGTGAGTAATGTGGAGCACAGAACCTCAGAACTGGAACACAAGACAGAAGAAACAGTTCATGAGTACAAAAACATGAACAAATTCAAAAACTTTTCTGAACAGAACATGAGGGAACTATGGGATACCCTTAAACATCCCAACATTTGGATCATGGGTATACCAGAATAGGAATAAATTCAGACCAAAGGCATGGAGAACTTATTTCATACCCTCTCAAAAAAGAGTCCCATCAAGATACAAGAAGGAAACAGATGCCAAACAGACTGAACCAAAGGAGAAACTCTCCAAGACACATTATCATTAAGTCTCTAAACATCAATAACAAAGAGAAAGTCCTAAAAGTAGCAAGAGAGAAAAAACACATTACATATAAAGGTAACCCAATCAGAATTACCTCAGACTTCTCAATGGAAACCCTGAAAACCAGAAGGGCCTGGAATGGAAGAGTGCAAAGTCTAAGAACCTATGGCTTCCAATCCAAATTACTCTACTCAGCAAAAGTACACCTCATAATAGATGGTGAAAGAAAAACTTTCCATGATAAAAGTCAGCTGTACAACTATATGAACACAAAGCCAAACCTACAAAGAGTACTTCAGGGAATTCTCCACCCAGAAGAGTCAAACAACCAACCTCAAGAGCCTACAAGAAGAGATCACAATAACAAAACCCAGAGACTGCTCAAGAAACTTCTAAAGCTGGGCGTGGTGATGCACACCTTTAATCCCAGCACTTGGGAGGCAGAGGCTGGAGGATATACATGAGTTCAAGGCCACCCTGAGAATACAGAGTGAATTCCAGGTCAGCCTGAGCTAGACCGAGACCCTACCTTGAAAAAAAAAAAAAAACTTCAAAGTCCAAGAAAGCACCAAACCACATAAAGCACCACAATATAATATGGCAGAGATAAAAATCAAACTTCACATTTATTACCCTAAACATTAATGGCATTAATTCACCCATTAAGAGATACAAGTTAAAAGGGTGGATCAGAAAAACAGATCCCTCAATGAGCTGTCTTTGCAAAAACTAAAACTAAAACACAAAAACTCACCACTAAAGACAGACACCTCCTCAGAGTGAAAGGGTGGAAACTGATATTCCAAGCAAATGGAAATTAGAAACAAGCAGGTGTTGCTGTACTAATATCAGATAAAATAGATTCCAAATGAAAAGTAATCAAAAAAACAAAGAAGGCCACTCCTTATTCATCAAGTGAATGATCCAACAAGAGGATATCACAGTCATCAATCATTGTGCACCAAACACAGATGCACCACAATTCATAAAACAAAACCTACTTGACAACAAAACAGAAATAACCACCAATAACATCATAGTTGGGGACTGCAATACTCCACTTAACAATAGATAGATCATCCAAATAGAAAATCAACAGGGAAGTAAAAGAGGTCCACAACGCCATAGATCAACTAGACTTAACAGACATATATAAAACATTCTACCCAAAATCTACAGAATACACATTCTTCTCAGCATCCCATGGAACCTTCTCCAAAATAGATCATATATTGGGCCATAAAGCCTGCCTCAAAATATTAAAGAAAGTCGACATAATTTCCTACATGATATCAGATCACAGTGCTGTAAAGCTAGAAATTAACAACAAGAGATGCACCAGGAACTCCATCAGTTCCTGGAGACTGAACAACATACTTTTAAATAACAAAAGGGTAGAGTATGAAATAAAAAATGAAATTGCAAAATTTCTAGAATTGAATGACAATGAGAACACATCTTACCAAAACTTATGGGACACAATGAAGGCAATCCTTAGGAGAAATTCATAGCACTAAATGCCTTCATAACAAATATAGAGCAAGCCCAAACCAATAACCTAACCACCCACCTAAAGGCATTGGAAAAACAAGAATACAACCCAAAAAGCTCCAGAAAGAAATAATCAAGATAAGAGCAGAAATTAATGAATTGGAAACTAAGAAAACAATTAAGAAAATTGATGAAACAAAGATCTGGTTCTTTGAAAAAATAAACAAGATTGATAAACCCCAGACAATTTGATCAAGCAAAAAAGAGATGCTTCAAATTAACAAAATTAGAAATGCAAAAGGAAAGATCAAAACACACAGAAGTGAAATTGGAAAAATCATCAGGACTTACTTCCAAAACTTCAAGAAAAGTCCAGGATTTAATGGCTTCTAAGTGGGATTCTATGAAACCTTCATGGAAAAAATTGAAACAAATTTTTCTCAAACTATTCCACATAATCAGAGAACAGGAAAAGCTCCCCACCTTCTTTTATGAAGCTACTCTCACCCTAATTCTAAAACCAGACAGAGATACAACAAGGAAACTGTAGGACTATATCCCTAATGAATTTAGACACAAAGATCCTGAACAAAGTTTTCACAAACTTGAATTCAACAACAAATCAAAAACATTATCCACCTTGATTAAGGAGGCTTTATCCCAGGAACACAGAGTTGGTGCAACATATGGAAATCTGTCAAAGTAATACACCACATAAATAAGCTTAATCACAAAAACTACATGATCATTTCAATAGATGCAGGAAAGGCCTTCAACAAAATACAATATTACTTCATGATCAAAATGGGGGACAGAATAGGCGTAGACTGTTTCTATCTCAACATAATAAAGGGTATATATAAAGCACCTAAAGCCTAATTAATACTTAATGATGAAAGACTCAAGCAATTCTCATTGAGATCAGGAACAAGACAGGAGTGCCCACATTCACCTCTGTTCTCCAACATAGTACTAGAAGTCCTAGCCCAAGCAATAAGACAGGAGAAAGAAATAAAAGGGATACAAATTGGAAAGGAAGAAGTTAATTTAGCCCTATTTGCAGACAACATGATTCTACACATAACCAGACCAGCCTCCATCTCAAAACTCTTAAAGTGATTAATTCCTTCAGCAAAATAGCAGGATACAAAATCAATGCACAAAAATCCATCCACAAAGTACAAAGATACAAAGAAAGAAATTACTGACATTGCCCCATTTTCAATAGCAACAAAACATAATAAAATAAAATACAATAAGATAAAATAAAATAAAACACCTTGGAATAACACTAAGGATATGAAAGACTAATATGATGAAAAGATAAAACACTCAATAAATAAATTGCGGAGGACTTGAGAAGATGGGAAGATCTCCCCTGCTCCTGGATACACAGAATTAACAGTGTGAAAATGGCAATCTTACCAAAAGCAATATATAGAATAAATGCAATACCAATAAAAATCCCACCATTTTTCTTCACAGAGATAGAAAAAAATGATCTCAAAATTCATATGGAATGGCAGAAGGCATCAGATATCCAAGCACATGCTCAGCAAAAGAAATGCCTCTTGAAGCATCACCATACCTGATCTAAAGCTATATTACAAAGCCACAGTAACAAAAACAACATGATACTGGCATAAAAACAGGATTATAGACCAATGAAACAGAATAGAGGACCTGGACTTTGGGTCAAACAACTATAGCTACTTGATATTTGACAAAGACCCTAATAATGTAAACTGGAAAAAAAAAAAAGACAGCATCATCAACAAATGGTTCTGGACAAACTGAATAACCATATGCAGGAAAATGAAACTCAATCCACACATCTCATCATGCACAAAAATCAAGTCCAAATGGATCAAAGTCCTCAATTTAAGAGCAGAAACTCTGCTACTACTGGAAGAAAAAATAGGAGGAACTTTCCACAATATAAGAGTAGAAAAAGACTTCCTGAACAAAATCCCAGTAGCTCAGGAAATTAAACTATCACTCAAACATTGGGATCTCATGAAACTGAAAAGTGTTTTTCACAAACAGACAATAAGCAGAGCCAATAGATTACCCACAGAATGGGAGAATATTTTGCCAACTATACAACTGACAGAGACCTAATTTCTAGAATTTACAAAGAACTAAAAAACCTAAACAATAAAAAAAAAATCAAACAACCCACTCACAAAATGGGGCAAAGAACTGAACAGGGAGTTCTCAGAGGAAAAAATTCAAATGGCAAACACACCCTTAAGAAAATGTTCAACATCCCTAACCATTAGGGAAATGCAAATTTAAACAACTATGAGATTCAGCCTTTCCCCAGTAAGAATAGCAAATATTTTTAAAAAATCAAATGAAAACAAATGCTGGCAAGGATATGAAGAAATAGGAACCCTCATTCACTGTTGGTGTGAATGCAAGATGGTACAACAACTATGGAAAACATTATGGAGATTCCTAAAAAGGTTGACTATAGATTTGCCAACAGACCCAGTTATTCCCTTACTGAGCATTTACCCTAACAGCTCCAAGCCTCAGTTCAGAGAGATTTGCTCAACCATGTTTATAGCTGATCAATTCATAAGAACTGGAATCAACCCAGATGTCCATCACTATATGAATGGATAGCCAAGATGTGGTATATCTATAGTATGGAATTCTACACACCAGTAAGGAAAAATGACACAATGAAATTTAAAGAAAAATGGTCAAACTTGGAACAGATCATTCTCAACTAACTAACCAATCACAGAAAGACAATCATTGCATGGTCTCACTCATCTGTGGCTCCTAACCTGGATCTGCCTGAGATGCTGACATACCTAATGACCATCTCGAGGACTGGACAATAGGGAGGGTGGGGCAGGAGGGGAGGGTAAGGGTAGGGGGGACACAAAAATAGACCCAAATGGAACTGGTACCATAAAATTCTATATCCTGAAAGACAGACTAAAATGTTGAACTTTTGTCAGGTTATTAGAGGGAACACATGAATCAAAGGGCCCTGGAGAGGGTATTATGAAGACGAATCTTCCCCTGTTTTTCTCTCTTTCTCTTTTATATTACCTACCTTTTTCTTCCTTATTTTTCCTTGGCACTGGCCTGTAACTCCCTGTGCCAGGATACAGTTAACATCCACAATGAGATGTTGATCAGAGAGACCTACAAGGTTTCCCACAAGAAGACAGACTTCTGACAGAGCACTTGATGACCCACCAAAGGTTAATGGTAAGAACCTACTGCTGAAGACACCACATGCTGTTGGCACAGAACATGGAAAGATGTGGCTGGAATCTAGAAGAGAATCAGTTGCCAGACAGTTAGCTTGTCTAGTGTCAGAAGGTGCAACATGAGCTACTGGAGGAAAATGGCCAACATCTCTCCAAGAAACTCATGGTCTAAGCTATTCAGCAGCAAACAACCTGGTGTGATTCTCAGCCAAGTGCAATACTGGCACATATCTATGGTGGGCAACCAACTGCTCTTGAATTGCCTATTGGATACACTCAGTAGAAAGGAACCCATAACTATAACTGGGAAGCAAGTCAGAATCATGTACAAAACATGAGTTCAAAGCCAGGAGTGGTGGTGCATGCCTTTAATCCAAGCACTTTGGAGGCAGAGGTAGGAGGATTGCCATGAATTTGAGGTCAGCCTGGGCTAGAGTGAGACCCTACCTCAAAAAACCAAAAACAACAACAACAAAAATGAGTTTGCTCTCCAATATCAAGCTCCCACCAATCTTGGGCTACAAGAGGGCCTACACCTATTAAATTCTCTCTAAACTAATAATGGTTATCCCATTTATCCAGTGCTAATTTCACTCTCCATTGGAGAATTAGCTTATTTTTTTCAGATGGACACTGAACTTGAGGAGAGAATCAGCCCATTGCACCTCACCAGGGCCCCAGCTGAAACCATGGAGTAACTGGGGAAATAAGCAAGAGTGCTTCTTTCTTGGTGAACCTGATATCAGCACAAAGGTGACAGATAGATGCAGAGGACACTCAACTCCTACCAAACCAGAGATCCAGAGACACAGAGCTCCCAAGACCTTATCACTGAAGTAGACCTAAAACAAACACAACATGGAAAGGGAGGAAATATTGTTAGAGCCACAGTTGGGGCATTATGCACAGAGACATTGCCTCTTCCCCATAACTGATTAATAACCCCACTATGAATGATCCACAATCCACATGGGGATAACTGGCATCCCCAATAAAGAGGGTCCCTTCAGAGAGGAGGGAGGATAGTGAGGAGCCTGTGTACATGCTGAATATGTACATAACTAATAATAATAATTTTAAAATCACAGCATTATTCTTCACAGACATAGAAAAAATGATCTCAAGTAAGAGAGATAGCTTAGCAGTTAAGGTGTTTGCCTGCAAGGCCAAAGACACATGTCCTATTCCCTAGGACACACATAAGCAAGATGCACAAGGGGGTGCATGCATCTGGAGTTCATTTGCAGTGGCTGGAGGCCCTGGCATGAGCATTCTCTTCCTCCTTCTCTCTCTCTATCTCTCTCTTTCTTGCTCTCTTTCTCTCTCTTTCTCTCCCTCTCCCTGCCTATTTCTCTCTCTCTCTCTCTCTCTCTCTCTCTCTCTCTGTCTCTCTCTCTCTCTCTCTCTCAAATAAATAAATTTTTTAAAAATTTAAAATACGAAGAAAAATGATCTCAAATTCATATGGAATGGCAGCAAGACTCACATATCCAAGCATATATTCAGCAAAAGAAACACTTCTGAAGGTATCACCATACCTGATCTAAAGCTATATTACAAAGCCATAGTAACAAAAATAGCATAGTGCTGGCATAAAAACAGGATTATAGACCAGTGGAACAGAATTGAAGCTCTGGACTTTAGGTCAAGTAACTACAGCTATTTGATCTTCAACAAAGGCCCTAGTAATGTAGACTGGAAAAAAAAAAAGACAGCATCTTCAACAAATGGTGCTGGATAAACTGGATAACCATATGCAGAAAAATGAAACTAGACCCACACATCTCACCATGCACAAAAATCTGCTGAAAGAAAAAATAGGAGGAACTTTCCACAATATAGTAGTGGGAAAAGACTTCCTTAACAAAACCCCATTATCTGAGGAAATTAAACAATCACTCAAACATTGGATCTCATGAAGCTGAAAAGGTTTTTCACAGACAAACATATCATAAGCAGAGCCAATAGCCTACCAACAGAATGGGAGAAAAATTTTGCTGGCTATATAATTTACAGAGGCCTAATTTCTAGAATCTACAAAAATCTCAAAAACCTAAACAATAAAAAGATCAAACAATCAACTCACAAAGTGGGGCAAAGGGCTGAACAGGGAATTCTTAGAGGAAGAAATACAATGGCAAACACACCCTTAAGAAAATATTCAACATCTCTAACCATCAGGGAAATGCAAATTGAAACAACTATGAGATTCCACCTTAGCCCAGTAAGGATAATAAACATTAAGAAATCAAGTGAACAGCTGGAGAGATGGCTTAGTGCTTAAGGCATTTGACTGCAAAGCCAAAGGATACTGGTTCAATGCACAAGGGGGTGCATGCATCTGGAGTTCATTTACAGTGGCTAGAGGCCCTGGCTCGCTCTCTTTCTCTACCCCTCTCTCTGGCTATTTCTCTCTCTTAAATAAATAAATAAAATATTTAAAAAGAGAACAAATGTTGGTGAGGATGTGGAGAAGTAAGAACCCTCATTCACTATTGGTGGGAATATAAGATGGTACAACTTCTAGGGAAACAAATTTGGAGACTCCTAAAAAGGTTGACTATAGGGTTACCAACAGATCCAGTTATTCCCTTTCTGGGCATTTACCCTACAAGCTCGATGCCTCAGTTCAGAGATTTGCTCAACCATGTTTATAGATGCTCAATTCATAATAGATAAGAACTGGAATCAACCCATGTGCCCATCATTGGACAAATGGATAACCAAGATGTGGTATATCTACATGATGGAATTCTACTCAGAAGTTAGAAGAAATGACACAATGAAATTTGTAGCAAAATGGTCAAACCTGGAACTGATCATTTGTAGCAAACTCACCCAATCACAGAAAGACAACCATCTCATCGTCTCACTCATCTGCAGCTCCTAACCTGGATCAAGCTGATATGCTGACATACCTAATAGGCATATTGAGGACCAGATAATAAAGAGGGTAGGACTTGAGGGGAGGGTAAGGGATGGGGAATACACAAAACTGGACCCAAATAGAACTGGTACCATAAAATTCTATATCCTGAAAGACAGACTAAAATGTTGAATCTCCATCAGGTCCTTAGAGGGAATACCTGAATCAAAGGGCCCTGGAGAGGGTTTTAACCTTAATTTTCTCCTCTTTCTCTCTGTTTTTCTCTCTTTCTTTTTATATTACCTTTCTTTTTCTTCTTTCTTTTCCCTTGGCACTGGCCTATAACTCCCAGTACCAGGATGCAGGTAACATCCACTATGAGCTGTTGATCAGAAAGACCTAAAAGGTTTCCCAAAAGAAGACAGACTTCTGTCAGAGTACTTGATTACCCACCAAAGGCTAATGGTAAGACCCTACTGCTGAAGACACCATATGCTGTTGGTATAGAACATGGAGTAACCTGGCTGGAATCTGGAAGAGAGTCAGTCCAGACAGTTAGCTTGTCTAGTGCCAGAAGGTGCTACATGAGCTACTGGGGAAAGTGGCCAACATCTGTCCAAGCAACTCATGATCTAAGATTCTCAGCAGCAAACAACCTGACATGATTCTCACACAAGTGCAATAGTGGCACACATCCATGGTGGATAACCAACTGCTCTTGATTTGCCTAACAGATCCAGAAAGGAACCCATAACTAAACTGGGAAGCAAGTCAGAATCATGTAAAAAACATGAGTTCTCCAGATCATGCCTTTAATCAGTGGAAGAGGCCTATAACCCATAGAGGTCTGGAATTGAGACCCTACCTCAAAAACCAAAAACATATCCAAAAAATGAATTTGCTCTCAATATCAAGCTCCCACCAATCTTGGGCTACAAGAGGGCCTGCACCTATTAAATTCTCTCTAAACTAATAATGGTTATCCCATTTATCCAGTGCTAATTTTACTCTCCATTGGAGAATTAGCTTCTTTTTTTTCATGGACACAAACTTGAGGAGAGAATCAGCCCATCACCTCACCAGGGCCCCAGCTGAAACCATGGAATAACTGGGGCAAATAAGCAAGAGTGCTTCTTTCTTGGTGAACCTGATATCAGCACAAAGGTGACAGATAGACACAGAGAACATTCAACTGCTGCCAAACCAGATATCTGGAGACACAGAGGCTCCCAAGACCTCATCACTGAAGTAGACCTAAAAAACAAACTCAACATGGAAAGGGAAATTTGAAAGATAGTTAGAGCCACAAGTTGGGGCATTATGCACAGAGACATTGCCTCTTCCCCATAACTGATTAATAAATAATACAATGAACGAACCACAATCCCCAATGGGAGATAACTTTGGCATCCCCAATAAAGAGTGGTCCCTTAAGAAGGAGGGAGGATGAGTGTATTATCAGGTTTCTGTCTACATGCTGAATAAATAAATAACTAAAAAATAATTAAAAAAAAGTGCATTGATTCTTCACAGACATAGAAAAAATGTGGAGTTGTAAGAGAATGTTGCTGGGGAGTTATCATGTTTGCTTGTCTATAATTAAGACAGTTGACAATTCCCTAAAACACATTAAAGATGCAAACACTTGACCAATATCATGCATCTGGAAATTTGCAGTGTCTGGAAAAGTTGTTGCCTGAGTGTTTCTCCTTCTCTCTCTATCTAATCTCTTTCTTGCTCTCTTTCTCTCTCTCTCTCTCTCTCTCTCTCTCTCAAACCCTCTCCCTAACCATTAACTCTCTCTCTCTGAATAAATAAATTTTTAAAAATTTAAAATGGCAAGAAAAAATGATCTCAAATTCATATGGAATGGCAGCAAGACTCACATATCCAAGCATATCTTTCAGCAAAATAATTGCACTTCTAATGATTTCCCATCTTTGTGCTACCAAATCTAAAGCTATATTACAAAGCCATAGTAACAAAAATAGTATAGTGCTGGCATAAAAACAGGATTATAGACCAGTGGAACAGAATGAAGGTCTGGACTTTAGGTCAAGTAACTACAGCTATTTGATCTTCAACAAAGGCCCACAGTAATGTAGACTGAAAAAAATGACAGCATCTTCAACAAATTATGCTGGATAAACTAAAACCACCTTTGTTTTAAAATGAAAATAGACCCACACATCTCACCATGCACAAAAATCTGCTACTGAAAGAAAAAAAAATAGGAACTTTCCACAATATAGTAGTGGGTATTAGACTTTTCATTTAATACAAAACCCCATTAGTTGAGGAAATTAAACAATCACTCAAACATTGGATCTTCATCTCTGAAAATCTGTTTTCATTGTTTAACATATCATAAGCAGAGCCAATAATGACTACCAACAGAATGGGAGAAAAATTTTGCTGGCTATGATAATTTACAGAAGCCTTGATTCTAGAATTTTCAAAAATCTCAAAAACCTAAACAATAAAAGATCAAACAATGGACTCACAAAGTGGGGCAAAGGGCTGAACAGGTTTCTCAGAGGAAGAAATACAATGGCAAACACACCCTTGAGAAAATATTCAACATCTCTAACCATCAGGTAATGTTCTGATGAGGGTTGAAACAACTAGAATGGTACCTTCCAAATTAGCCCTGTGGCTTGTGGGATAATAAACATTAAGAAATCAAGTGAACAGCTGGAGAGATGGCTTAGTGCCAGTTAAGGCATTTGACTGCAAAGCCAAAGGATACTGGTTCAATGCACAAGGGGTGAATGCATCTGGAGTTCATTTACAGTGGCTAGAGGCCCTGGCTCGATCTATTTTTCTCTAATTTAGAAGTCTCTGGCTATTTCTCTCTCTTAAATAAATAAATAAAATATTTAAAAAGAGAACAAATGTTGTTAAGGATGTGGAGAAGTACAAAATATATTCACTATTGAGGAATATAAGATGGTACAACTTTGTAGCCCTGAAACAAAATTTACTAAGCTAACTGTTAAATAAAGGTTGACTATTTTCATTACCAAAGATATAGTTATTCCCTTTGATGGGCATTTACCCTTTCAAGCTCCATGCCTCAGTTCAAAGATATAAATGCTCAATTAATTTATAGAACAGCTCAATTCATTGTAGATAAGAGTTGGAATCAACACCATGTGCCTTCTCTAATCATTAACAAATGGATAACCAAGATGTGGTATATCTACATGATGGAATTCTACTCAGAAGTTAGAAGAAATGACACAATGAAATTTGTAGCAAAATGGTCGAATGTGGAATAGATCATACTCAGCGAACTCACCCAATCACAGAAAGACAACCATTTGAAACTCTCACTTCAATTCCAGCTCCTAACAGGGATCAAAATTTTATGCTGATATAAACATTTGCATATGAGGACCAGATAATAAAGAGGGTAGGACTTGAGGAAGGGTAAGGGTGGGGGGGACACAAAACTGGACCCAAATAGAACTGGTAGCATAAAATTCTACATCCTGGAAGACAGACTAAAAGGTTGAATCCTCATCAGGACCTTAGAGGGAATACCTGAATCAAAGGGTCCTGTTTCTTTTCATTCTTTTTTATTTTTTCTTTCTTTTTCTTCTTTCTTTTCCCTTGGCACTGGCCTATAACTCCCAGTACCAGGATGCAGGTAACATCCACTATGAGCTATTGATCAGAAAGACCTAAAAAGTTTCCCAAAAGAAGACAGACTTCTGTCAGAGCACTTGATTACACACCAGAAGTTAATGGTAAGACCCTACTGCCAAATACACCATATGCTATTGGTACAGAACACAGAGAAACCTGGCTGCAATCTGGAAGAGAGCCAGTCCCCAAACAGTTAGCAAGTTTAGTGCTAGAAGGTGCTACATGAGCTACTGGGGGAAAGTGGCCAACATCTGTCTGTCCAAGCAACTCAGGGTCTAAGTTACTCAGAAGCAAACATAACATGATTCTCACCAAGTGCAATAGTGACATAAAGCCATGGTGGGTAACCAACTGCTCTTGGATTGGCTGACAGAACTGCTCAGTGGGAAGGAAACCATATCTGGAACTGGGAAACAAGTCAGAATCATATCCAAATAATGAGTTTGCTCTCCAATATCAAGCTCCCACCAATCTTGAGCTACAAGAGGGCCTACACCCATTAAATTCTGTCAAAACTATAAATGGTTTTCCCATTTACCCTGTGCTGACTTCATTCTCCATTGGAAAATCTGCTTCTATTTTTCAGGTGTAAGCAGGACCTGAGGAGAGAAGTGCCCATCACACTTCGCCGGGGCCCCAGATGAAACCATAGAGGAATTGGGGAAATGAGCAAGAGTTCTGCTTTCTCAGTGAACCTGATATCAGCACAAGGGTGAAGGCAATAGACACTGAAGACACTCAATTGCTCTCAAACCAAACATCAACTTAAGAGCCCATCACTGAAATAGACCTAAAACGAATCCAACATGGCTCAGGAAAATTCATGGAAGAGGGGGCAGAAAGATTGTTAGAGCCACAAGTTGGGACATTATGCCCAGTAACATTGCCTCTCCCCCATAACTGATGGCTACCCACACAATGCATGGCCCACAATCCCCTTTGGAGGAGGGAAGGGATGAGGGTAAAGATGGTACCAACATATGCTGTTTACATACTGAGTATGTCAAAAACTAATTTAAAAAAAGAAAAAATAGATAGATATAGAGCACTTGATTACACACCAGAAGTTAATGGTAAGACCCTACTGCCAAAGACACCATATGCTATTGGTACAGAACACAGAGAAACCTGGCTGCAATCTGGAAGAGAGCCAGTCCCCAAAAAGCTAGCACATCTAGTGCTAGAAGGTGCTACATGACAGATAGATGATAGATAGATGATAGAGATAGATAGATAGATAGATGATAGATAGATAGATAGATAGATAGATAGATAGATAGATAGATAGATGATAGATAGATGATAGATCTTCATGTGAAAGAGTGAGCTGAAGAACCCCACAGGGGTGAGGAAAGCTTTACCCTAAAACCATAAATACTTACTGGTAAATCCCAGTGCCAGAATTGAGTTACCTAC
Source organism: Orientallactaga sibirica (assembly GCA_036365145.1). Lineage (NCBI taxonomy): Eukaryota > Metazoa > Chordata > Mammalia > Rodentia > Dipodidae > Orientallactaga > Orientallactaga sibirica. The sequence continues at coordinate 715,332 of JAEOAD010000556.1, read as the reverse complement.
ACTGAGCTGTTGGTCAGGAAGGGCCACAAGACTCCCAAAATAATGTAGGCCATTATCAAAGCAATCTTTTATCCTCCATATCTAAATGGTAAGACCCTATTGCTGAAAGCACCACAAGGCATGGTTGCAGGACATTGAGAGATCATTCTGGAACTGAGAAGGAAGCCAGATCATTACGAGCTAGCTCTCATAGTGCTGAAAATTGCTATGTGAGCTGCTGGAGTATAAAGGTCACCAACATCAGGAACAATCAGTGGATCATACAAGCTACAAAATCAACCAGCCAGGTAAGATATACACAATTATGCAATAGTGGTACACAGACTATGGAGATAAACAACTGTTCTATGATTGATTATGAGACCTACTCAATTCATACCTGCTACTGAGAACCAAGTCAGAAGTCTATGGTTTGGAAGATCATACTCCCTAGAGTTAAGCTTCCACTGTTCTTTGGCTAATAGAGAGATTATGCCAACAAAAATATTCTAAATATCTAAGCTTTTCCCCTTTGATCCATACTGTTCTCACACTTGGCAAAGAAATCTGCTCTTTACACATGGCAATGAATACTAGGGTAGACCCAAACCCATCAGTAGGACAAGAAAAGAAAGCTGACTGTAGAAGACAGCTTCAGGTTTGCTGAGATGAACTTCCAGACCAGGCACAGTTATGGAGGAAGGGATATTATTTATTGAAGCTTACAGATCCATGGGGAAGTTCCATAATGGCAGGAGAAGTGGCCTGCTCTCACAGGACCAGGCAAGAGAGAGAAAAGCCACCAGCCACACAGCACAGCACACTTCAGGAACTCCCACTAGGCACACTTTGCATATCTTTACACTGGAATCCTAAACCTACCACCACACCTTAATATCTGCCCAGTGACAATGCCTCCAGCAAGGTGGCTGAAGATGTAAACTATAAACTAATAAAACACTGAATATATTGGTGGCCATATATTCAAACTTCCACATTCCACCCCTGGCCCCCAATAGATTTATAACTATCACACATTGTAAATTGTATTCAGTCCAATTTCAAAGGTTCTCACAGTCTTGACCAACTTAAGATAGTGAGTCTTGTAAAATCAAACAAGTTAAATACTTTCAACATGTAAAGGCACAGAGTAAACATTTTTAACTGGTATAAGGAATAGCAAGAAGAGACTAGAACAATGCAAACTCAGCCACCATCAGCAGTCATCAAACTTCTGCAGTTCAAGTTCAATATAACCCGAGACTGACAGTCTCCAGGTTCTCCAATTCCACCCCTCCAGCTGGGCAGCGTAGCCAGGGAAAACTTCCATCCCAGGCCAACTCTGCACTCCATGGTAGCCCTTGCATAGTCCTGGTATATCCAAAACACCTTCAGGTCTCCATGCAAACAACGGTCCATCTTCCAAAGGCTCTTCCAGCCTGTTGCTGAGGGTCTTCATGCCCTGCCTCATGCCACATCTCAGCAGCGGCTCCTGGAATAGTGTGCAATTCATAACCACTCCATGCATTTTTCATGCTTCCAAAATTAATACCAGGTGTGCAGGACACAGCCATATTCTTAATCCAGGGATGAAATAAATCATAGCCTTGAAAAGTAAGTTCCTTCTCCAGTCAACTCTTCCCAAAAGAGTTTGCATTTCTAACAGTTTTTCCTCAGGCATCCTTTCCATTGTTTTAATGTAAAGCAGTCAGGCCACCTTCCTTCCACCTTTCTTAATATTGCTAATGTGTTTGACAAAACCAGTCTCAGTTTCTCTAATTTTAACTTGCTTGAGGTTTTCCAACTTAAAATCTTAAGTCTATCAGTCCAATATCTTCAGCTAAGCACATCAGTCCATTACAAATTTAACTTCAATCAAACTCTCTGGGCCTGGATAGCAGAGCACAGCCATCCCTTATGCCAGTAACCCAGTTCCAGCAAAGTCCTCTGCAGTCTTTCCTTCCCCTTAGAAAGTTCATAAGCCAAGCCTTGAAGTTCAATACAGTTTTCCCTTAGCATTCTCAAACTTTCATTAGAATAGCCCATAATATTTGGCTTACCATTCCAGAAGGCATCTTCAGTTGCAAGCACCATGTCCATGCCCATTCCTCCAAAACAGAGGTTCCAAAAGACTAACATCCACATGGTCAGGTTCATGTCACCCCATACTCCTCGGTACCACATTTGTAGCAGACAGCTTCAGGTTTGCTGAGATGAACTTCCAGACCAGGCACAGTTATGGAGGAAGGGATATTATTTATTGAAGCTTACAGATCCAGGGGAAGTTCCATAATGGCAGAAGTGGCCTGCTCTCACAGGACCAGGCAAGAGAGAGAAAAGCCACCAGCCACACAGCACAGCACACTTCAGAAACTCCCACTAGGCACACTTTGCATATCTTTACAATGGAATCCTAAACCCACCACCACACCTTAAGATCCACCCAGTGACATTGCCTCCAGCAAGGTGGCTGCAGATGCAAACTATAAACTAATAAAACACTGAATATATTGGGGGGCATATATTCAAACTACCACACTGACTGCCTATCAGGAGAAAAGTCATCTCTACCAGGTTTGCCATAGACATTAGAGAAGAAGTAGCAAATTAAATATGAGTGCTTTTCTTACTTTTAACCTAAGAACCTATTCCAGGGAGATGTCAGTAGACACTGAGGAGACTCAAAACTTATCAAAGCAGAAAATGAGAGGCTGCTGAAAGCTCAACACTCTAGGAGACTTCTAACATTCCCAATAAGGCTCAAAGAACATTGAGAAAGAGGGGGCAGAAAAGATATAAGAGTCAAAGGGTAGGAAGGTGTATTCTGAGACATTTTCCCACCCATAGGGAAATGGTGCATTCATGACCCCTAGTGAATACTGACAACCTCATTAAGATAGGACTTCAGTGGAATGGGGGCAAGGGAGAGGGAACATAAGAGTATAAGCCAATGATTATTTAGACAATATGTAAATATGTTCATACAGTAATGTTTGCAATGAAAAATAAATAATAATGCAAAAAATTAAAAGATGTCTTGGGGTTTATAAGGCTTTCTATAATATAAGGCAAGATGAACAAGTTGATCTGTAAAATGACTAGACTGTGACATGCAAAAATAAAGTTATGACCCAATCATCAATCTCCATGAGGTATCCATGTATTTCCTTTCCAATGAAGGAATCATTCACCTTTTTCTTTGTGTTGGTGACTGGGCAGGGATAGGGCAGAGCACACACCTGCAAGCTTTGCAAAAGGAAGCAAAACTGAATTGAGGACAAAAAAAAAAAAGGAGGGATTGTTTAGTACAACTGGTTCAGTCAAAACTTTCCATAGGTTGTTTACACATCTCTCCTTCTTGGTGCCCAGGTTGAGTCCAATAAGGGAGAAGAAGATTGTGTAGTCCAGTTGGTTCAAACACAAATTCTATGAGATGTTTGTGTATCTATCTCCTGGTGACCAGACTATAACCAATGAGATGTCTGGTCATATAGATCTCTTAGAAACTATGCTTTTTATTTTGTTAATGTTTAAAGGATCTATAAGAAGAAACAAGGGGAAAAAAAAAACAGTAATGATCCCTCTGGCCAGGGCAAGACTGCTAGTGGTGCCAGGGACTACTTATGCTTAAGGTCTCTTCTCCTAACTGCCAAATAAATCTCTCCTGCTCTCATCACTAGTATATTCCAAAACTGTACCATGCACTCAAATGTGAATTAGTGAACAGTATTTCAAAACCTTTTCACAAGAGCACTGCAAAATAAGTGGTAACAGTATATGACCAATATTTGAGTCCTTATCGAAGTAATTTTATCTTTTTTTTGCTGGGTATGGTGGCACATATCTTTATAAGAGAAAAGAGAGAGAGATAATTGGCATGCCAGGGCCTCCAACCACTGCAATTGAACTCCCAAAATATACACTACCCTGTGCAAATATGTGACCTCATGCACTTACATCACCTTGTGCATCTGGCTTAAATAGGATCTGGTGAGTCAAACCTGGGTCCTCAGGCTTTGCAGGCAAGTGCCTTAACTGCTAAGCCATCTATCCAACCCCATTTATTTTCTTTTAATCCAATGACAGGACTACTAAGCTAAGCATTAGTAAATTGAGTCAATAACTTGTGAACTTAACCCAGCTGTGGCATGTAGCCACCAAGATAGCTACAGGTAACATTCACTTTTGGTTGTTTTGTTTTTTGATTTATTTTTTGTTGACAATTTTCATAATTGTAGACAACAACCTATGGTAATTCCCACCCTCCCCTCATTTTCCCCTTTGAAATACCACTCTCATTATAATCCTTCCCCTCTCAATCAGTCAACACTGCTTTTTTGATGTCATCATCTTTTCCTTGTATTATGATGGACTTGTTCAGATAGTTTCAGGCAGTATGAGGTCATGGAGATCCAGGCCATTTTGTGTCTGAAGGAACACGTTGTAATGATTCCTACCCATCCTTTGGCTCTTACATTCTTCCAGCCACCTCTTCCATAATGGACACTGAGCCTTGGAAGATGTGATAGAGATCTTTCAGTGCTGAGCATTCCTCTGTCACTCTGTCTCAGCACCATGGTGCCTTATGAGTCATCCCAAGGTCACTGCCATCTGAAAATACAAGATTCTCTAACAATGGGCTGGAGAGATGACTTAGCAATTAAGGCACATACCTGCAAAACCTAAGGATGACAGTTTGATTCTCCAGGTCCCACATACACCAGATGCACAAGGGAACACACACATCAGGAGTTCATTTGCAATGGCTAGAGGCCCTGGCACACCCATTCTTACTCTCACCCTCCCTCTTTCCCTGTCTCTGTCTCTTATAAATTTAAAAAAAATACTTTCAGCCAGGTGTGATGGAAAACACCTTTAATCCCATCACTTGGGAGGCAGAGGTAAGAGGAGTGCCATGAGTTTGAGGCTGCCCAGAGACTACATAGTTAATTCCAGGTCAGCCTGAGCCAGACTGAGACCCTACCTCGAAAAAACAAAGAAAAGAAAAGAAAAGAAAAGAAAAGAAAAGAGAAGAGAAGAGAAGAGAAGAGAAGAGAAGAGAGAAGAGAAGAGAAGAGAGGAGAAGGAGAAGAAGAAGAAGAAGAAGAAGAAGAAGAAGGAGACGAAAGGATACATGAGGTGACCAGAGTGTGGGAACTGAGAACACAGGAGGTTCTGCGGGAGATGCTGAAGCCCATCCGACCTTGTGCTTTCCTCACCTTTGTGCGTCTGGCTTATGTGGGATCTGGAGAGTCAAACATGGGTCCTTAGGCTTCACAGGCAAGTGCTTTAACCACTAAGCCATCTCTCCAGCCCCCTGTCCTTATTATTTACATACAGTGACTGATCTCATCTGCCTGGCAATTCCATCGGGCAGGCACATGAGCAGGTGCTATGGATGTCTTGTGAGTGCTTTTCCTATCTGGCAGGCTTATCCAGCCCCTGGCTCCAGGACTCTGGCTTCTGTCATCTGCACCCTTTTTTGGAGGACCTTGTCTTTAACTGATGGGAACTTCTAGGAGACAACAACCTTGGGGTGCAGTTCATACTTCAGTCAACCCCACACTAGCAGGCTGAGCATAGGCTTTTGACCACATCTTAGCTGTGCTGTCTTGGGAGACTCCCCAACACGTTCCCCCACACAAGAATCCATGAGAAAAGAGACAGCAGGATGGAAGAAAGTCTTTTCCAGCTATTCATCTAACAAGAGATTGATTCACAGAAGCTAGACGATATAAAGAATCCAAGGACCTAGCAACAACAACAAAAAAATCCACAAACCATTCAATTAATAAATGGTAGATGAATTGAACAGACACTTCTCAAAACAAGAAGTACAAAATGGACAATAAATATATGAAGAATGCTCAGTATCCTTAGCCGCCAGGGAAAGGCAAATCAAAACTACACTGAAGTTCCATGTTATCCAATGAGAAAGGTTATTATCCAAATGGCAAAAAACAAGCCTGGCATGGAGGCTCATGCCTTTAATCCCAGCACTTGGAAGGCACTTGAAGAAGGAGCGCTGTGAGTTCAAGGTCACCCTGAGACTATGTAGTAAATTCCAGGTTAGCCTGGGTTTCTGGGTTAGAGTGAAACCCTGCCTCAAAAAACCAATAAATAAATAAATAAATAGGCAAAAAAAGTTGTGGTAGTTTGAATAGATGTCCCCCAATATATTCAGTGTTTTATTAGTTTGTAGTTTGCAACTGTAGTCACTTGGCTGGAGGCAGGGTCACTGGGCAGATCTTAAGGTGTGGTGGTGGGTTTGAGATTTCAATCTAAAGATATGAAAAGTGTGCCTAGCTGGAGTTCCTGAAGTGTGCTGTGCTATGTGGCTTTTGGCTTTTGGATTTGCTCTCTGTGTTTGGTCCTGTCAAAGCAGGCCAACTTGTTCTGCCATTATGGAATTTCCCCTGGATCTGTAAGCTTCAATAAATATCCCTTCCTCCATAACTGTGCCTGGTCTGAAAGTACATCTCAGCTAACCTAAAGCTATCTGCTACACAAGTGCTGGTGAGGATGTGGATGGAGAAAAATTGTCTCCTCTGCACTGTTAATGTGAATGTAAATGAGTGCAGCCACTTTGGAAGTCAGTGTGGAAGTTCCTAAAAAAAAACCTAAAAACAGAATATTTCTGGAAATATGCCAAAAGGAAAGAAAGCCAGAATAAGAAAAGACATACTGTATATCCATGTTTCTTACAATGCTATTCACAACAGCCAAGATGTAGACTAGGCCTAGATGTCCATCAGTAAATGAATGAATAAATAAAAGGTGGTAAAGAAAAAGAGAAGATTTTCTAACCAAAAGTGAGAATAGCATTAATATATGGGTATAAACATTAAGAGCAGTGCTTACTGGGCAGTTTGGTGAACATAGTATAACATTTAGCAAGATGCCAGCAGACATTACACCCCTAGAGCTCAAGACTACCCCTGTTGCAGGTTTTCAGTATCAGGCATGTATCCCCTCCCATGGAGTGATCCTCCAGTCCAATTAGAAAGCAGTTGGTTTCCCCTGCAATAGACATGCCACTATTGCACCCATTGGCTCATTTGGCCTGACTGGCCAAATTTAAGGCCTGCATTGCCCACTGTTGAGTAACTCCACAGGTGATTTTTCTGTCTCTCCCATGGAACTGCACACAGCATTGCTTTTTCCAACTCTCTGTCAGCAGGTATACATAGAGGAGGTATCCCTCTCAGCTCTAGCAGGATTTCTCAGTGACCTTGCAGGCCAAGCATGAGGAGTCTTTGGCAATAGGGTCTTACAATGTATTTCTGGTGGGAAACAAAGAGCCTTGACAATGGCCTGTAATATTTTCAGGACATCAGGGACCTCCCTAGTCAACAACTAACCGGAAGGTATCTCATCTATGGCATTGAAAATTTTCTAGTAAAAATCTATGGCTTCTTGGGGTTCCATTGTCCAAAAAAGTAGGTTTCTGTATGACTTATTTATATCCTCTTAGATTTTGATTAGCACTCCCTCTACTTTTCCTTTATTCAATCTCTTCCCCTGACCTCACTTAGGACTTTTCACCCCCATTAATCTGTTATTCTATTTAAATATATATAATATCATCTTATTAAGACCCTTCTCCCTCTCTTTATATTCTTTTTATATCCCCTTTCTACCTTAATGGCCTCTGCTACTGAGTTTTATTACTATTCCCATAGAAGTCCAATTCATTTGTAGCTAAGATTCATATATGAAAGAGAACATGTGATGTTTGGCTTTCTAGGCCTGGGTTACCTCGCTAAATATAATCCTTTCCAGATCCATCCATTTCCCTGCAAATTTCATAATTTCATTTTTTTTACTGCTGAGTAGAACTCCATTGTGTAAATGTGCCACAACTTCATTATCCACTCATCAGTTGAGGGACATCTAGGCTGCTTCCATTTCCTAGCTATTGTGAATAGATCAGCAATAAACATGGTTGAGCAAGTATCTCTAAAGTAGTCCTTAGGGATATATGCCTAGGAGTGGTATAGCTGGAACATATGGTAAATCTATTTTTAGCTGTCTAAGGAACCTCCACACTGATTTTCACAATGGCTGGACCAGATTGCATTCCTACCAACAATATAGAAGGGTTCCTCTTTTCCCACATCTTTGCCATAATTTATGGTCATTTGTTTTCATGATGGTAGCCATTCTGACAGGAGTGAGATGGAATCTCAATGTAGCTTTAATCTGCATTTCACTGATGGCTAGGAATGTAGAACATTTTTTAGATGTTTATATGCCATCTGTATTTCTTCTTTTTGAGACCTCTCTATGTAGTTCCATAGCCCATTTTTAATTGGGTTGTTTGATTTATTATTATTTAGTTTTTTGAATTCTTTGTATATCCTGGATATTAATCCTCTGCCATATGTAGAGCTGGCAAAGATTTTCTCCCATTCTATAGGTTGCCTCTGAACTCTATTCACAGTGTCCTTTGTTGTATAAAAGCTTTGTAAAATAATGAGTTCCCAGTGGTGGATATGTGCTTTTATTTCCTGAGCAACTGGGAGTATATTCAGAAAGTCTTTGCCAAGACTTGTGGGTCTTTATCATTACCGTTACCATTCCTGGAGTCGTTGGCCACCGATGTCCCTGGCCAGGGAGGGAGGAGTTGGGAGGGAAGCAGCAGGGTCCTTCCTGGAGCAGCAGGTGAGTGCAATGAACATGACGGGCAATAGCACCCAGGAGACCATCTGATGGACAGCACTCATTAATTCAAAAGGGGAGTGGGTTTATAAACACTTGGGGAAGGTTGAGATGGCACATACAGACTATATGGCAATCGGATGCATAGTTTATGGGCTGTTATCTAGGTGGTGGAAGAACTAGTAACTTCAAAGCTATGGGGGAAGGACAAGGGAAGGGGGGAAGAGGGGATTAACAGAAAGCTGGGTGGGGGAAGAGAGATGATGAGAAGGCTACATGACTTCAGCCACATAAGGGTCTCTTGGGTAGCTAGCCACAATGTCAGGAACTATGGGGGGCAAAGTCTGACTTATGGAATAGTCAGAGTCTTTTGGGGTCCGGGGGGAGGGCCTTGCCAGTTCTGCCCACTCTGGGCGATGACAGCACACTTCAACCTACAATGTAGGGAAGGCCAGTCACCGTCGCCAGGGGAGACCAGTCACTGTCGCCAGGGACTCCCTGATGATAGGGCCAGCTGCAACCCCACAGCCCAGGTTCCCTGGCCATGTCCAATAGTTCAGGCCAGCCTCCCAAGTCCAGCCCGTTTCTAGCAAGGCCCAACAACTCCCCCTTTGTTTTTTTAAAATGGGGCAGTGTCATCTTAGATAAGTTTTTGTGGCTTAATGTGGGTCCCATTAGAGCCAAATGGTGTATAAGGACCCAATCAGTCAAGATTTGTTTATATTGTTTAAACCCTAATTTACACATACAGGGGATTATGCATAAGAGTAGTAGCAGGGTGCCTGACACCAATAGTAATCAAGCGAAAATCTGAGAAACTGTTTGGGAGAAAATTTTTGCAATGTGTTCTGTAAGGCATCAAAAAAATCCTTTTGCTGTCTTAGCAGGATCACCAAAAGACAAGTGACTATGTGAAATAATAGATATTTCCTTTTGTAAACTTTGTAAATCTCTGCTGAGATTATGATGATTCCAAATACCCAGAATATGATTTTCAACCTTCCACCATTTAGTAGCAGTCAGTCCCATTGTAGGGTAAAGGAGTGATATATATGAATTGATAATTTGCATGACAGAACAATTGCATTTGAGCTGCCAGATTGTCAACCCATCTTCCTAAATACAAAACAGCATCCTCTACAGCATCTAACCAGACTAACACCTTTTTATCAATATCTATCTGTGATGAAAGGGCTTGAGATATATTTTTAGTCAGGCCATTAACATGATCAGCTGTCTTCATCAATTGTGCCAGGGATACTGCTGCCACGGTGGAAGAGGCAATGATGGTGATTGTAGCAATGATCCCCACAAGTAGCTATTCTATGAATCTTCTTTTCCATGTCATCAAACTGTTGAGCTGCTGGAACACTTGAGCTCCAAAGCTGGAGTACCAGAGCTCAGTCATTTTGACTGGCATAATTAAGTAAGGAGGCCGCATGACAATAAAGACTACATGAGAGGAATAATCTGCAGCTGTGTCTCCCTTAGAATTGATACAATACACCGGGTACAACTAAGATAGTAAATTTCATTTTGGTGATTGACCCACCCAGGCCCAACTACGAAAAGATAAGGGAGGGGCAGACACGTATGAAACTTAAAATGATTTTCTTTTAGGGTAACTATTACTTTCCATAATTCTGGTTGAGGCTGCCCTTGGGGACCCAAGATGGGTGGTACCTCTGATTGTTTACTTTCCTGGGGACCCAACTGTAATCATAAGTTATATTTATTTTGGCATTCACCATCCATAATTAATGGGTGGTTTGGATATATTAAATAACATCCCTCATGATACCTATTGTTTGAAAAGCAGATAGGTGGCTCTGCTGCAAGAGAGGTTCAGTTAATTGGTTTAGTCTCTTTTTGCAGGAATTCTAGGTCATAATTGGCAGTGGTGTTGGGCCCTAAGAGGCCCGGGTGTGAGGCCTAGTGGAACTTCATGAGCCTGACTAGAGTTTGGCGACCTGTCTTTGGCCTATTACTCCTGCTTAGGAGTGACTCAGCAAGACCTAAGCCAAAACTGCCTCCGCCCAGCTACTGCTGACATGGTGAAATACTATTGGCCCCTACTCCTTTTTCCATCCTGAGACCCACCATCTTTCTCAAGGCTATATAAACATCTTCCTACTACAATAAAACGAGTTCCTGCTTCTACAAGACTCCCGACCCAGTGTGTTTTTCTCTCCAGTGTCTTAGAGGAGGGGGTTCTGGGTCACCGACATTCAACATCCCGCTCAGCCCCAAAAGGAACCGGCTGGACTGGCTCTTTCTTCAGCCCTACCTGCCGGGAGAAACCGGCACAGTAAGGGACGCATTGGAAAACATCTTAGGTAGGGGTTCTTCCCAAAGAGCAGCCCTAGCTAGAGGGAGGTCAGGTACATAAGCCCAATATGCTTGTTGGGCCTGTGCTACGTTTAAGGTCAGGATAGCAAGGAAGGATATAAACAGAGTCTCTGAAGATAGACGCTATTGTGAATTTCATACCAGCCTGACTCCTTACTGGCAGAGGGCCTCAATTTGGCCCCAGGTCAGCATGTTTTCCTCCTGGGGGCCCTGGAACACTTCCATTTCAGTGTCAGATGAGCCATTTCCTTGGATTTGGATGTTTTGAACTGGGACCCAGGCAAGCCTGGGCTGATCCTGTGAAAATAGAAGCAGATCCTCCCCCCCCCCTTGTGAGGAGGGGTGTTAGGCCCCTACCATATTTCATCTAAAGGATTTTGCCATTGCACCAGAATAGAGAGGGCAGCTACTGGTGTGCCAATGGAAGGAGATAGGGGATGTTGGGAATTTTTTGTTTATTAGCTATATTAACCATGTGAGAATTAAATACTAATGAGCCAATTTTAACCTTAAGATATAGTTAAAATATTGACAAATAGAGGAATTTAATTAACTTCGTTGGGTACTCTAAATTTAGTCTTTTATAACCATTATCATGACCAGATTAACATCAACAAGTTAAAGTTTTAAGTTTGTACACTGAATATCATAGTAACCTGTTATTAGCTAGGGCCATGCTTTGTTAGTCTGATGTAAGTCCTAGGTTAATAATCATTTTATTGTATCTCAAAAGATCTGTAATCCAATTAAGTGCTTTGTCTTTAACCTTCTGTTTACATTTACTCATACCTTTGTCTACATATTTTTATCTTACAATCTATGTAACCATTCTGTAACAATCTTTTTCATCAAACAGTTACCAACATTTAAAGTTTTCTCTCCAGTTTAACTTTTTTAGTCAGTTTATCTCATTACTACCAGCAAAAACTTTTATTGTCTTTACCATAAGGATTTTAATAAAAGGCCTTTTGAAATAACTTTATAAAAGAGATCAGACTTGACTTCTGAAACACATTTTTTAAATATGAAAGTAGATTTGAACATTATAGAACTTTTATAACAAATTTAGTATCAAGCACGTTTAAATTTAAACATAAATCTTGAGACTGTTTTTTGTTAGTAGTCCCAGAGAAGCATAGCGAGGCAAAGTGAACTTAAAACAGTTGTAAAAGCTTATAAGAAGTCCACGTCTAGCCGGGCGTGGTGGCGCATGCCTTTAATCCCAGCACTCGGGAGGCAGAGGTAGGAGGATCGCCGAGAGTTCGAGGCCACCCTGAGACTACATAGTTAATTCCAGGTCAGCCTGGACCAGAGTGAGACCCTACCTCGAAAAACCAAAAAAAAAAAAAAAAAAAAAAAAGTCCACATCTATTCACAGAAATTTGGCATTTAACCAGATTTTATGTGTTTGCAGTCCCTAGGATCTGCAAGCCAGGGAAGCTAAGAAAGCCTCTCTTTTTTTTTTTTTATTCCAGGGAGGATTTGGGGCTTTTCCCCTCAGGCTATAAGGCAGCTTTCTGATCTTGCCATTTTAGCTTTTTTTTTAATCTATGACCTCCTTGTCTACCCTGCTGTGTGGGTGTGGCTAGAAGGCATCAGGCCACTGTGCCTGAGCCCACGTGGCTCCCTGAGCCTGGGTCCTGAACCCAGTGGTGATCATGGAGAGAAGCAGGATGTGGGGGAGGGGCTTTTCCCTTAGCTGCTGCTATTGCCACCGCTGCTGCATGGGGCATTTGGGGAGCTGAGCAGCCATGGCTCCAGAGTAGACTGCAGTCCAGTGGCCACCACGCCTGTCCAACTGCCGCGGCTTTGGGGCATGGGCCAGTGGCCATGGCGACTGAGATCTGGAGGAGTTTTTCCCAGAATAAATTGGCCTCTTTTTGAGAGAGTTTTATGCCCCTAACTTTAAGAAATGTCCAAATGTCCTTAATCCACTGATTTGGGATTCCTTTTGATGGGAGTTAGTGTTTCCCATGATAAAGAAAGACCAGAAATGCCAAGACCAGAGGGCAACATTCCTGGCTACAATAGCACAGGGGATTTCCAAAGGCCTTTGGCACTAGCCTGACCGCAACTTTTGCAAGGAGCTAGAGCAAACGCCATTACAAGATGGCACTGGCTTCCTGTCGGTGTTGAGGTAAACATCTCCATATTAGGCAGCGTCTTGGCGCTAACCTTACTCAAGGTATGCGCACGCGCGTGACGCAACCTGTCCCGAGCCTATCCCGTGGTATCTGCTTGTGGCAAGTTTCTTGCAACCAATCAGTAAGCGCCTCGTAGCAGTACGCCCTATAAAAGCAGCTGCAGATTTGCGCCCCTCGCCCCTCGCCATCAGCTTTCCTGTTAACCAAGAGGCTCTCCAATAAAGTGTGATCAAGAAGAATCCTCGTCTTGTGGTCGTTCCTTTTCCTGCAGGTCGGGAGGTTCGCCGCAAAGTGGTGCCGAAGCCCGGGACGCCGGGTGCCTTGCGGTCGCCAGGCGGGGGGCCGAAGAGGATCCAGAACTTGACACACGGAGAGGAAGACGTCGGTAAGTCATCCCCAGGTATGCTGTTTTTTGACTTAGAGATTTTTTTGGTCCTTGCTGTTGCCCTTCCCCTGTGGGTACTGCTTTTCATCGTGTACTCCTGTTTGAGTAAGGGCAGTCACACGGACATCATCAGAGAGGGACGGAGGGCGCTAGCAAGACACCAGGATAGCCTTTCTGAGTCAGACACAAATGGGGAAATACAAGCTAGGCCTAGGAAAAAGGGGGAAATAAAAAAAGGAGAACAAAAACAAGAAAAAGATAAAAGTTTACAAGAAGAGCTCAAAGAAATAGGTGAAACTTACTCTTGCCCGCCCTTTGAGGGGGACAGAGGAGCCTCTGTTAGGAAGTATCCTATTCTAGAGGAGTTTGCACATTTAAATGTGCTGGAGGCAGATGATGAGACTAGCTCAGATTCTGAAAAGGAGGAAGAAGATAAACTAACTGAAGAGGAAGAGGAGGGACTGGAGGAGGCTGCTGCCCATTATGATAGGGAGCGATATAGGCCTCCGCCCAGGCGCCCTCTATTGATGGGGAGGTCAGAAGATAGGGGGTATGGCCTTGTACAGAAGGTGGAGCCTTCGGCACCGCCACCCTATATCCCCCCAGAGGACAGGTGCCGCTTCATTAGGGCAAAACCTGGTCACGGCTGGCCTCCACCTTCCCAGTCTTTGAAGACCCAGCAACAATCAAAGAAGGCATGAACCGATTGTTATAAACAACTGAAGGATTTGGTTCAGGCAGTGAAAGATTTTGTTCCAGGCGCTTACTCAATTGCGCTAATGCGCAGGATTATTGCAGTGCCCTTAACTCCTACAGATTGGATGGAGTTAGTCATAATAAGATCCAATGTTTCTTGTTTTAAAGCTTCAGTCTTTGATTTTGCAAACACAGCTTGACAGAATGTTCAAGATTCATCCTCACCCAGTATCCGCTTTTCACTTGGTCCTGTTGCCTGATCAAATTTGTCACAAGTGTATATGGTTGACAAGGCCAGTCTTTGATTTTGGCCATGCTTTCATCTTTCCTAGATAATTCCAAGGCCTTAGCCACTGAATTTGTCACAGATTATATCATGTCCCTGCACAAAAGGTTTGGGCCTCCTTTCCTTGAAGGAAAAGATTCTCTATCTCAAGAAATGAGGCGAGGCGACATTGTAAAATCTTGTCAGTCTTGTGTCACTTTTCTGCCCTCCCCTCATGTGGGTGTTAATCCCCGAGGCCTCCGTCCTGGTGATCTTTGGCAAATGGATGTGACTCATCTCCCTGAGTTTGGAAGATTGAAATATTTACATGTCTCAGTGGACACTTGTTCAGGAATCATCTTCGCCTATTACAGGACAGGCGGGCGGGTGAGAAGGCCTCTCATGTAAAAACCCACTGCCTGGAGGCCTGGGCAGCGTGGGGAAAGCCCTTTGCGCCGTTTAAAAACTGATAATGGCCCGCCATATACATCTACTGGTTTTCGGGCTTTTGTGCGCAGATGCAAGTTGCCCACACCACTGGCCTTCCTTATAATCCACAAGGCCAAGGCATTGTGGAGAGAGCCAATAAGAGTATCAAAGCCATTTTATTTAAACAAAAGAGGGGATAGCAGAAGATGCAACCCCTAAGGAGAGGGTTTCCTTAGCCCTCTTCACCCTTAATTTTTAATTTTGGACAATAATGATAAGTCTGCAGCTGACAGGCACAGTCAAGATGTGGCCCAGTCACCCAGAGAAGTGGTGATGTGGAAAGATGTCCTAGATGATAAATGGAAAGGACCGGATCTTGTTATAATAAGATCCAGGGGAGCTGTTTGTGTTTTTCCACAGGACCAGGAATCGCCCCACTGGGTTCCAAGCCGGCTGGTGAGAACAGTCCACCCTTCCTCAGGAGAAAACCTGGAGATTCAGAATGATTCGTGGAAACGGGATGTGGAGGAGCCTGGGGATGATGGCTCTCCAGATCCTGGCACTCAGTAGAGGACAGCAATGCTGGGGAATTTTGTCTGCCTTCCCAAAACCTCTGCCTGTCCGCCATGATGCACCAAACTTCCCTCAATTTCTTTACAACACAAAAGGATTTGGGCCTCCCCACCCTTCTGAAGGATGACACCGCTCATCCTTTGGGAGAGAACCGGACCTTTTGTGGAAGAGGGCGCTCTCTGTTTCACGCTTGGTCCAGCCCGTGACTCCTGTATGTTGCTGACTCGAGCAGCCAATTTGTCTCGCAAATTGTCTTTGTATCTTTTGGGGAATTGGTCCGAGGAGTTTGATGTGAACCTAGATGAGTTAAGAAGAGCTATTGTTGCCATCAATTCCACTCGGGTGGACCTTAGTTTGGCAAAAGGTTTCACCTCCTGGTTTTCATCAGCCTTTTCTTTCTTCAAAGAGTGGGTAGGGGTAGGACTGTTTGCAGTCTGCTGTTTTGGAGGATGTCTGTTCTGCCTATGGTTGGTTTGCAAAATGCGAGCCCAAGCTAGGAGGGACAAGGTGATTATCTCTCAGGCACTAGCTGCATTGGAGTGTGGATCCTCCCCCCAAATTTGGCTGTCAGCCCTGAAAGGCAACTAGTTCCCCTGGCCCCTGAACCCTCGGGGTTTAGAGTACCCATTGCACGAGGATGGGCAGGAGATGGTAACTTCTGTTTGACCACTGCCTTTGCACTCTCGAGGGATTTCTCCCATTGCACTGAGTAAGGAGAGGTCGAACTGCCTCCCTTGATCGGTCAACACATCATGAGGTGGGGACCTGATCGGGAGGGCGGTTACTCTGGAGCTTGGCCTGTCTATAAGAAAGAAGGGGGAACTGCAGGGAGCTAGAGCAAACGCCATTACAAGATGGCGCTGGCTTCCTGTCGGTGTTGAGGTAAACATCTCCATATTAGGCAGCGTCTTGGCGCTAACCTTACTCAAGGTATGCGCACGCACGTGACGCAACCTGTCCCAAGCCTATCCCGTGGTATCTGCTTGTGGCAAGTTTCTTGCAACCAATCAGTAAGCGCCTCGTAGCAGTACGCCCTATAAAAGCAGCTGCAGATCTGTGCCCCTTGCCCCTCGCCATCAGCTTTCCTGTTAACCAAGAGGCTCTCCAATAAAGTGTGATCAAGAAGAATCCTCGTCTTGTGGTCGTTCCTTTTCCTGCAGGTCGGGAGGTTCGCCGCAAACTTTAAGTTTCCTAGCACCATTTGCTGAAGAGGCTGTCTTTTTTCCAATGAATATTTTTGGCATTTTTGACAAAGATCAGGTGGCTGTAGCTACCTGGACTTACATGTGGGTCCTCTATTCTGTTCCATTGATCTACATGTCTGTTTTTGTGCCGGTAACATGCTGTTTTGCTTACTATGACTTGGTAATACAAGTTAAAATCATATATGGTGATACCACTAGCAGTATTTTTGTTGCTCAAAAGTATTTTAGATATTTGGGCTGGAAAAATGGCTTAACATTTAAGGTATTTGCCTGCAAAGCCAAGGACCCTGGTTCTATTTCCCGGGACCCACATGAGCCAGGACTACAGTGGGGTACATGCATCTGGAGTTTGTTTACAGTGGCTGGAGGCCCTGGCACGCCCAATCTCTCTCTCTCCCTCTCTCTGCCTTTCTCTCTCTCTCTCTCTCTCTCTTTCTCTGTCTGCCTCTCTCAAATAAATTTAAAAAATATTTTAGATATTCGAGGTTTTTGTGCTTCCAAGTGAATTTTTGGATTGCTATTTCCATGAAGAATGCCATTGGAATTTTAATGAGGATTGCATTAAATGTGTAGATTGCTTTCAGTAAGATTGCCATTTTCACAATATTTATTCTTCCAATCCAAGAATAAGGGCTGTCTTTCCATTTCCTAATATCTTTTGTAATTTCTGTGTTGAGTGTTTTAAAGTTTTCATTGTTGAGATCCTTCACTTCTTTGGTTAGTTTTATTGTGAATGGGAGTGATTCTCTGATTTCATTCTCTGTGTGTTTGTTGTCTGCTTATAGGAAGCCTACTGATTTCTGTGTGCTTATTTTGTATCCTGCTACATGGCTATAAACGTTTATCAGTTCTAACAGTTTTCTGGTAGAGTCTTTAGAGTCCTTTATGTATAAAATCATATCATCTGCAAATAATGATAACTTGATCTCTTCCTTTCCAATCTGAATCCCATTTATGTGTGTCTCTTTATTTATTGCTAAGGATAAGATATCCAGTATTATATTAAATAAAAGTGGGGACAGTGGACACCCTTGTCTTGTGCCTGATTTTAGTGGAAAAGCTTCAAGGTTTTCTCCATTTAGTATTATGTTGTCTGTAGGTTTGTCATAAATAGTCTTTACTATATTGAGATATGTTCCTTCTATTCTGAGTTTCTGTAGGACTTTTATCGTGAAGGGATGTTGGATTTTGTCAAATGCTTTTTCTGCATCTAATAAGATATCATTTGATTCTACAAATTTTTTTATTTCATTCTTGATTTATTCATTGACCCATTCATAATTTACTAGTGTATTGTTTAGTTTCTATGATTTTGTGTATGCTCTATAGCTTTTCTTGCTATTAATTTGTAGTTTGATCCCATTGTGATCAGATAGATTGCAAGGACTTATTTTAATTTTCCTGTATTTGTTAAGATTTGCTTTGTGTCCTAATATATGGTCTAGTTTAGAGAATGTTCCAAGTGATATGAAAAAAATGTGTATTCTGCACCATTTGGATGAAATGTCCTGTATATATCTGTTAGGTCCATTTGTTCTATGACCTCATTTAATCCAGATGCATCTCTGTTTATTTTTGCCAGAATGAACTGACAATTGATGAGTGGGGGTGTTGAAGTCACCCACTACAACTGTGTTTTGTCTTATCTGTGACCTTAGTTCTAATAGCGTTTGTTTGATGAAGTTGGGAGCATCCATGTTATGTGCATATATATTTGGGTTTGTAATGTCCTCCTGTTGGAGTGTTCCTTTAATGAATATAAAGTGACCTTCATTATCCTTCCTAACTAATGTTGGTCTGAAGTCTACCCTGTCAGATATTAGGATAGCAACCCCTGCTTGTTTTCTAGGCTCATTTCCTTTAAACACCATTTTCCAACCTTTCACCCTAAGGAAGGGTCAATCTTTTGTAGAAAAGTGAGTTTCTTTGACTCAACAAATTGAAGGATCCTACTTTTTAACCCAGTCTGCAAACCTGTGTCTTTTGGTTGGGGCATTTAGGCCATCGATATTAACAGTTACTATTGAAAGGTGTGTATTTATTTTTGCCATTTTTCTTCTTTTACAGTTATTCCAGTTTTACCTTTACTTTCTTGTATTAATTTATTTTCCACTATGGTTTGTTTTTTCCAGGTTTCTTATATGTGTGCTCTTCTTTCTCTTAAGCATAGAGAATACTTTCAAGTATTTTCTGTACAGCTGATTTTGTCATCAAATATTCCTTTAGCCTGCTTTTGTTGTGGAATGTCCTTATATCTCCATCTACTTGAATCGATAGCTTTGTAGGATAAAGTAATCTGAGTTGATGTTATCTTTCAGAACTTGGAATACATCATTCCAAGCCCTTCTGGTTTTTAAAGTTTATGTTGAGTAATCTGCTGTTATCTTGATGGGTTTATCTTTGTATGTGACTTGATTTTTCTCTCTAACTGCTTTCAATATATTTTCTTTGGTTTGTGTGTTTGGTGGTTTAACTGTAATATGGCAGGGAGAGGTTTTGTCCAAGTTTTGTCTGTTTATCTAAAAGTTTCCTGTATCTGCACTGGCATCTCTTTTCCAATTGGGAGAAATTTTCTTCTATGATTTTGTTGAAAATCCCTACTAATGCCTTTGGAGTGAAATACTTCTCCTTCTACTATACCCTGAATTCTTATGTTTGATCATTTCCTAGTGTCCCAAATATCTTGAAATTCCCATTCACACCTTCCTATTCATTTGTCTTTCTCTTTGTTGGGCTATATTATGTCTGCCACCTGGTCTTATATTTTAGATATTCTTTTCTCCCCTTCATCCATTCTTCTGTTGAGATTTTCTATGTAGTTTTTATTTGACTTACTCTGTTTTTCACTGCTAGTATTTCTGACTGGTTTTTCTTAATTGTTTCTGTTTCATTATTCATGTCTTGTGTTGACCTCCTTATTTCATTAAATTGGTGTCTTGTGTCTTCTTTGATTCCTTTGATTTCTTTGAGCATATTTTTAATCATTCTTTTGAAATCTTTCTCAGGCATTTCCTCTAAATCAGTCTTACTGGAGGTCATTTCTGATGGATTTATAATTTTTGTTGAATTTATAATGTCTTGATTTTTTGTGTTTCTTGTATTATAATGTAGATTTTGCATCTTGGGTTAATTTAATGCTTGGGTTTTCTAATTATGTGCAGTATTATTAGATGCATCAATAAATATGATGTTATATATCTTCAGGATAGGAGCTTACAATGTTAGGTATGGCTCTTAAAAGATTCTCAGAGTAACCACAAAGGTGACCCTATGTGTTGGGTTTGCCTGCTATGAAGGTATTCTAGTAGGCTGGGTGGAACAAAATACAGGCAAATTCTAAAATTTAACTAAACAATATACACATTCAATGAAAACTAGCACATAGTATTTATGCAAGAATAGGTATTATGACAAACAGATCCTCTAACAAAGTCAAAGTCCCTAAGGATGTGTGTTGCCCTACACCCTTAATCCTGTCAATTGGAAGGGTGAGATTTCTGATCTGTAGAGGGTTCCAAGGTCAGCTTGACCAAGCGAGACCCTGCCCCAATGAATGACATAAGAGGAGACAAAGGCACTAAAATCAGGAAGCAACAAATGACAAGCCCAAAATATAGCTTATTTAAGAATGATAAATCTGACCATTCATCATAATTAACACATAATTTACCCTGACATGGAAGGTGCAATTAGCACTTCCAATGCAGGCCTATATACCAGACTTTTTTGGTGGATACTGACCTGGTGTAATCCCAGTTACCTTTTGGGATGGCTTTGCTCTTAGTTATGCTGCACACACTCTTGGGTCCCCCTTTGCTGGTCTGTGGGCTCAGGTAGGTTGGTGGGGTCAGTGGGTCTCTGCTCTGATAGACTGTAATGGGTGCTGTGTAGGTGAGTTCACTTCCCTAGGTCTTTAGTGATTGCTGGTGCTTGCACTGGCAGTGGGGGTAGAGGAAGTGGCAGATGGTGGCTGAAGTTCTCCTACTGGTCCTCATGATCCTCTTCCTCATGAGCCACTCCACTGATCCCTGCTGTCCTCCACTTCACATTTCTTTAGTTTGCAGGAGGATGGTTTGAGTGGAAAATCCCCTCACCTGGCTTTTCCTGCAGCTCAAGCTTAGCCTGGCATCTGCAGCTGCATGGACCTGGTGCCACTGTTGCTGGGGCCACTTCTGCCTTCTATGGTCTCTAGATGCTCTGGATCTCTCTTACTTCTCTGCTGTGGTTCATAATTTCTTACACAACTTCACTTTTTTGGTAGAAGAGTGTATTTTTCTGTGTTTTTGTTTTGTTTTGTTTTTGTCTTTTTCTTCCCTAAGCTTCTTTGGCATGGTTCCTACTCCTCCATCTTAACCGCAAGTCAATAGGTAATATTCTTTTCCTTCATTACCAAACTGTCCTTTTTTCTTAAAAGTACAATCACAGCCCTCCCTTAGGGCAGGCCTGTTTTTTAAATTTCTGTTATATATGTGACTGCTCCACATTCTGGCTGGACTACCCAATATTTATATTAAAATCTCCAGCATTTACAATCATCTCTTATGTGTTTCAGACAAATTTGAAAATGTTTGGGAAAAAAGATCACAAGGATATAATGGAAGACAAAATATATAAGAGGACAGCCAGGCATGGTGGCATACTCTTTTAATCCCAGCACTCTGGAGGCAGAGGTAGGAGGATAACCATGAGCTTGAGGCCACCCTGAGAATACAGAGTGAACTCCAGGTCAGCCTGAACTACAGTGAGACCCTACCTCAAAAAGCCTATATATATATACAGAATTGCAGGGTACCTTGAATATCCCTCAAGTTGCTGATTTTATCAAGGACTAAGTGGATTGGTAAAGGAGAGTAAAGGCATTCTCCAAGAAGTGAGTACAAAGAAAGAGATTTTCAAACAAAAAAGGTGGAATAGGGCTGGAGAGATGGCTTAGCGGTTAAGGTGCCTGCCTCCTAAGCCTAAGAATTCTGGTTCCAATCTCCAGCGGTTCCAATCTCCAGGTCCCACGTTTAGCCAGATGCAAAGTGACACAAGGGCTCAATGCCGCACTTGACCACAAGGGGGCGCATGCATCTGGATTTAGTTCACAGTGGCTGAGAGGTTGCTGGCACGCCCATCTTTATCTGTCTTCCTCTCCCTCTCTCTCTGTCTCTCTCTGTGTCTCTCTCCAAAAAAAAAGGTGGAATAAAGAGTTCTAAGCAAAATGGTGATTATACGTTTGAAAACTATAAAGAGAAATGAGATATTTATAACTAGCATGAATGCTCAGACATGACAAGGAATTAACCAAAATGAACCAACAATTCTGGGATCATAATGTTTAAATGTGACTTTAATGAGTGTAGCCAAATATGTGAAGTTGATCAGAATTAGTCAATACTATCTAATGATGCACCCATAAAGGCCCAGCGAAACTGATGCTCATAAATTTCATAAGTTAGCTTTTTGATATTAGCATAGGCAAATCTGAAATCTATTCAACCATCCATTCAAATTCTTACTAAGCACCTTAATCTGAATTATCTAAGTGAACATAGCATCCTTTGTCAATTTGGTAAAATTTTGGTAAAGTGAATTATTTAAGCTCACTAGGACCCATACACTAGTAGTAGTATGTATAGTATGTTATGTAAATATTAAATGGGTGTACACGATTGTTAGCACAGATATGTAATGCCAACACTTAGAAAGCAGATAGATAGAGAAGGGCCAGTTTAAGGCCAATCTTGGCTACATAGCACAACTCTGACTCAAAAAAAAAGAAGAGAAATGTTACATGAAATGTATCTAAGGTATGGTTTTGCCTTGCTGACTTTAGTATGGAACAGAGAACAAAAAAAGTCCAATATCTTTCTGTCCTTTTTTATTGGTTATATTAATTTTTTATTTTTATCATCAAAAACTAGGGCAGTCCTAACTCACAAACTAATTTTAAAATTTAAGAAAATGGAGAGATTTCTGGTCAAGATGGTGTTGGTAACAGGGGCTTGGAAAATGATAAATAACCCAGTGGTTTAAAGCATTTTCTTGCAAAGCTTAACAGCCCAGGTTCAATTTCCAAGCCACCCATGTAAACTGAACACAAAAAGTGACAGAAGTATCTGGTGTTCCTTGCAGCGGCAAGAGGCTCTAACATGTGCAGGCACACACACACACACTGGTTAATTAAAATAAAGTAGTAACAATGAAAACTTTAGGGCTGTGATTAAATCTATAGACCATCAGGCAATGCAAGTATTGAGTTGATAACATAGAGATACAGTTTTGATATAGAAAACCAGACTAAAATATAATCATTTTAAAATGGGCTGTAAACCCATGGTTTTTGTTTGTTTGTTTCTTTGTTTTGGCTTTGGTAAAGGCACTTACCTGCAAAGCTTAAGGACCCAAGTTTGATTCCCCAGTACCCATGTGAAGTCAGATGCACAAAGTGGCACATGCATCTGGAGTTCATTTTCAGTGGCTAGAGGCCCTTGCTTGCCCATTCTCCCCCAACTTGTAAATAAAAATAAATAAATAAATAAATACATAAATTAGTTAATTTTTTTAAAAATTTTATTGTGAGGTAAGTTTGTTTTTCTTGTCTATTTGTGTATCTATTTGTGTATTTTTTACATTTTTAATTATTTTGGGGCTAGAGAAATAGCTCAGCAGTTAAGGCACTTTGGTTAAGTAATTTTTAAATTTATTTTTTTATTAACATAACATATAAAAATTAGGTTTCATTATGTTGTGTTTCCAATTATGAGGTTTTTTTTTTTTTTTTTGGCTGCCTTTCTCCATCTTCTCCCCCATGCCCTTCTTCCTCTTGTACCCTTGTCTTCACCATGGTCTCCTTTCCACTTTCATACTGCATGTTTCCATTTATTCTCTGCCCACCCCCACCACCTTCTCCTCATTTCTCATTCCTCTCTCTTGCTCTATACTCACTCTCATATCCCCATATTTACATACATTCAAACATTAAAAGTAAGGGTCCACACCAAACACACAATTTTTGCCTAGGTCACATCTTCCATCCATTCTCCTGAAATTTTTGTAATTTCATTTATCTTTACAGCTGAATAAAATTCATATATATATATATATATATATATATATATATATATATATATATGCTCTGCTCTCACTAACCAGTCATCAGTTGATGGACATCTAGGATGATTCCATAACTCTATTGTGAATAGAGCAGCAATAAACATGGCTGTGTATGTATTTCTGTATCAGGACATAGAGTCTTTGGGGGTATATACCCAGGAGTGGCATATATGTGTCATATGGTAATACAATTTTTAGCTTTGGGGGGAGTTTTTGTTGTTTGTTTGTTTGTTTGTTTGTTTGTTTGTTTGTTTGTTTTTTTTCAAGGTAGGGTCTCACTCTAGCCCAGGCTGACCTGGAATTCACTATGCAGTCTCAGGCTGGCCTCAAACTCACAGCAATCCTCCTACCTCAGCCTCCTGAGTGCTGGGATTAAAGGCATGTGCCACCACACCTGGCCTGAATTTTTAGCTTTTTGAGAAACCCGCACACAGATTTCCATAGAGGTTATGCCTGTTTACATTCCCCCCAAAGTGAATAAGGGTTATCCTTTCCCACAACCTTGCCAGATTCATTGTCATTAGTTTTCTGATTGGGGTTGAGATGAAATCTCAAAGTGATTTTAATTTGCATTTCTCTGATGGCTAAGGATGTTGACCATTTTATAAATGTTTTTTGGCATTTTTATTTTTTCTTTTGCAAATTGGTCATTTACTGATTAGCATTCTTGTTTTTTTAGTATATAATTTCTTCAATACTTTACATATTCTAGATATGAACCCCCTGTCTGAGGAATAGCTGGCAGAGATTTTCTCCCATTCTGTAGGCTTTCTGTTTACTCTGCTAATAGTTTCCTTTGCTGTGCAGAAACCTGCTATGCAGAGGAAATGTTTGCAGATTTTCCCCTTTCAGTATAATGTTGGCTATAGGTTTGTCATATATGACTTTTATTATTTTAAGGTATGTTCTATCTATTCTCCACAACTTTCATCACAAAGGCACATTGTTCTCCTGTGTCTCTCAAGACGGTTTATTGATGTTCATATGCTGAACCAACATTGTACCCCTATGATCAAGCCAACTTAGTCATGGGTGTATAATCTTTGTTATTCATGGTGTATAATTTTAATGTGAACTTGACTTGTGTTTAAAGGTACTTTTTGAGAATTTTTATATATGTTCATCAGAAATAGTGGTCTATAGTTTTCTTTTGTGTGTGTGTCTTTTATCCACTTTTGGTTTCAGAGTAATACTGGCTTCATAGAATGAGTTTGGTAGTCTTCCTTTCATTCTGTTTTACCGAACAGTTTGAGAAGTGTTGGTTTTCAATCTTCCTTAAAAGTCTGTTAGAATGTTGCATTGATTCAATCTGGTCCTGGGCTTTTCTTTGGAGGAGACTTTGAATTACTGCTTCAATCTCAGTGTTCATTATAGGTTTGTTCAAATTGTTTATATGTTCTGGCTTTAATTGTGTTAGGCCATATGTATTTAGAATTTTATCCATTTTACCTAGGTTTTCCAGCTTTTTGAAATATAAATTTTCATATTATTCCTTTATAATCTCCTGGATTTCATTGGAGTCTATTATAATAACTTCTTTTTCGTCTCTAATTTTATTTATTTAGGTCTTCTCTATCATTCTTTTGGTTAGTTTTGCTAGGTTTGTCAATGTTAATTTTTCCTAAAACCAATTCTTGTTCAGGTGATTTTGTGTATCATTCTTTTAGTCTCTATTTCATAAACATCTACCCAAATCTTTATTTCTTGAAGTTTTCTGGATTTGAAATTGGCTTCTTGTTTTTCTAGCACCTTAGGTTACATGATTAGATTGTTTATTTGAGATCTCTCTGAATATGCAAGCAATAATAACTATAAACTTTCCTCTAAGACCTGTTTGATTGTATCCCTGAAGATCTGATACACTGTGTTAGCATTTTAGTAATTTCTAGAAAATTTTTAATTTCCTCCCTAATTTCTTCAATGATCCACTGTTTATTTATGTGTGTATTGTCATTTTCTGTTGTTGTTTGTTTTCTTTTTATGAGGCAGGGTCTCACTCAAGCTCAGGCTGACCTGGAATTCTCTCTGCAGACCCAGGCTAGCCTCAAACTCACAGCAATCCCCCTACCTCTGCCTCCTGAGTGCTGAGATTAAAAGTGTATGCCATCACACCTGGCCAGATTTAGTTTTTATGGCATACCAAATATCTTACTGTTCCATCCACATGTTTTTTGAAATTTGTCATTGTCCTTGACTGAGTAATCTGATTCCTCTGTCTTGTCTTCAAGAGCTGAGATTCTGCCCTTCCCATGATCTATTCTATTGCTCAGGCTTCCAACCAGATTTTTATTTGAATTACTGAATTTTTCATTACCAGCAACATTACATGTTAGTTTTCTTCAATATTTATCCCTCTTTATTGAATTCTATTCTTTTATTGGTGTGTTGGTGTATCCGAGATACCTTGTGTTCATTGAATTCTATTTTCATACCCTGCATTGATGGATTTATTTTATCTATCTAGCTTGCTCTCTCTCTTTCTCTCTCTCTCTCTCTCTGTGTGTGTGTGTGTGTGTGTGTGTGTGTGTGTGTGTGTGTGTGCGCCCTTGGAATTCGTTCAGCAGTGTATTCATTGCTTTGAGCATATTTATCATCATTATTTTGAAATCTTTATCTAGAATTTCATCTAAGTCTCCCCTGTTAGGAGACTTTACCCTGGGATATGAGGTTTTGGAGATGTGTTATCCTAGTTTTTCTTGTTACTTGTGTCTTTCTGTTATGGCATATACAGCATGAGATTATTAGTTGATTCATTTATTTAAGTCACGTTTCCTCTTTCAGTAGAAGTGTTTGTAGCATTCATGAGGGACTATGTGTAGTACTGTTAAGGAGTTCTTTTCCTCGGTTATATTGGTGTTAAAAGTCTTAGGTCTAACCCCAACTCACCTCTCTGAGTAGGATACTGTCTGCAACAATAGTCACTAACCAAGGTGCACCTCCCTATGAAAATCGAGTAATAGTCAGCTATAAAACAATCATCACTTTAGTGCTAATTATTTTAGGATATGAGTGTGTGTGTGTGTGTGTGTGTGTGTGTGTGTGTGTATATATATATATATATATATATATATATATATATATATATGCATGCAGTATAATATTAATTATTATTAGCATGAGTGGGGGAAAACAGAAATGTTAGGATGATAAAGTGAAAGTAGAAAATAGGAAGTTAAATATAAAGAGTAACAATAGGGGCAATAACCAGTGGGGGTGAGAGAATTTTGGCTACTGGTAAGATATTCTATCAGTCAATGTACAACAGTCTCATCTCTCCAGAGGCTGACACAGAGACCCTGTAAGCCAAACAAGACTTTGTTCTTTGGGAGATGAAAAAGTAAAAGAAAGAGTAAGGATAAAAATATAAAAAGCGGGCTGGAGAGATGGGTTAGCGGTTAAATGCTTGCCTATGAAGCCTAAGGACCCCGGTTCAAGGCTCAATTCTCCAGGACCCACGTAAGCCAGATGCACAAGGGGGTACATGCATCTGGAGTTTGTTTGCAGTGCTTAGAGGCCCTGGTGCACCGATTCTCTCTCTCTCTCTCTCTCTCTCTCTCTCTCTCTCTACCTGCCTATTTATGTATTTCTCTCAAATAAATAAATAAATAATAAAATATTTAAAATATATATATATATAAAGCAAGCCAGGCATGGTAGTGTACGCCTTTAATCCCAGCATTCAGGAGGCAGAGGTAAGAGGATTGCCGTGAATTCGAGACCACCCTGAGACTACATAGTGAATTCCAAAAGTCAGCATGGGCTAGAGAGAGTCCTGACCTCAGAAAATCCAAAAAAAAAAATTATATTTGCACACACACACACACACACACACACACACCACACACAAAGCAATAAAGGGGGAGAGCAGAATGAAAACAAACTGCCCTGCTAAAGTGATATTGGTTATTAGAAGCAGAATAGGTGTGAAGGGAGAGAGAGCAGGATAAAGGTGCATGACGTGTAAACCAACTATTTATTGGATCTCCTCTCCACTGTCTTGCCACTAAAAGTTCCTCTCAGGTGGGTTGCCTGTACTCCCCCTTTGAGTCTTTCTTTGGATTATAGGGTTATCAGTGCTGTCCAAATCATACTAAGTTTATGATTCCTACATATATGTATATTTGAACAAAATAACATGGCATTTGTCCTTTTAAAATATTTTGTTTATTTATTACAGAGAGAGGGAGAAAATATGGGTGTGCCAGGGCCTGTAGCCACTGCAAACAAACTCCAGACACATGAGCCACCCTGTGCATCTGGCTTTCATGGGTACTGGGGAATCAAACCTGGGTCCCTTGGCTTCACAGGTGAGTGCCTCAACAGCTAAGCCATCTCTCCAGCCCCAAAATATGATCTTTTTGTCACCATTATCTGTAAATATTCACTGTTCATTACTGTGACACACAATATATATATTTCAATTAACATGATTTTGAAAAATAATCAAGCAGATCTATTTTGGAGTATAATTTGAACAGATACAAGTTCACACAAGCATTCATGCACACACTGAGATATGCATATAGTCGTTCTCCTTTTCCTTCATTAATCTTCCCACTGCTGCCAGAATGATTGGTTCCTTTGAGGGAAGCCATAGCTATAAAAGGAAAAATTACCTGCCTCTCCTAGATATTTATCTATGCCTTTCTTGTGAAACCACTGGGGAAAATTAAACAGATATAGGTAGAATTAAATGCACAGACAGAAATACAGGCAAAGGAAAGGAAGTGGGCACCTCCCACAAAACACACTGGGGAGATGTGGCTCTTATTCAGGGAGAATCTGTAACCTTAATAATCAGTGAGTTGAAAAACATGTTTCATTTGGCTCAGAGTACTCCAGGATGTGAGTCTCTGAAGCCACAAACAATACTTTTCATCCATTATTCAGATTTTAGACTGCATAAATGGGAACATTCTTATGACAAGAGTTTTTTGCACATCTTCCTCTTGGAGCCAGAAATAACACTATCAGGTATGTAAGGAAGTCAGCTTGTATCAAAAAAACACTATTGTTTCTGTGGCTTCATTGCAGTCAGGTGCTTAGAGCATAACATTCTATAAATGCTTTAATTCTCTGTTCTTTTATTCCTTGTAGGAAAATATATTAGATTCCTCACTTCTCCCAACACACTTCTAGAAGAGTACTTAAGGTAATATATTCACATTAAGGGCAACAGAGTCCCTACTATACAACTTAGAGAAAATGATGCCTAAATGTCTTGAATATTAGGGAAAGGGGATCATTAATTTGCCTTCAGTTCAAATGTAGCCTTAGCCTTGTTTGGGTTGATCGATTATCTTCATAAGGAGCAATTGAAGCAGACTACTATGTCTTCAGAGTTGATGGTGACAAGTGGTTAAGAGAAAGCTGAGAAACAAGCAAGCCAATAAGCATTCTTTCCTTTTAGATTTGCCCAAAGATTATCCTTAAAATATAAGTTTTTAAAGAACCCTTGCATTTATCATTTAAAAGAGCTCTTCCCTGAGCAAGTGACTGAAATCCCCACAAGTGATTAGGGTACTGGAGGAGATTATGGCTCACTTACCACTTACACAGACTGGATTTCCTAAGCTCTTTGTTCTCCTCTTCCCTCTGACTGACCACTTGTTCTATCTTTAGAAATGAGCAGAAAGCAGCACTCGGGAGGCAGAGGTAGGAGGATCGCCATGAGTTCAAGGCCACCCTGAGACTACATAGTGAATTCCAGGTCAGCCTGGGCTAGAGTAAGACCCTACCTCAAAAAAAAAAAGAAAGAAAGAAAGAAAGAAAGAAAGAAAGAAAAAGAAAGAAAGAAAGAAAGAAGCAGAAAGACAACAGGGGGAATTTAAACTTAACAATTGAACTACTGATGGGCACACCTTTGAGGTGGTATCACTAAGAAAACATTCAGTGAAGTTTATCTATCTTTCTCTGCCCCTATATTCCATAGATAACTAAACTTTCACTTAAGCACAAATAATGTCAACAAGATCATGTGCATTATGAACTCAAATAACTACCAAGGTGAGAGTTAAAGCTTAAGAAGTGCAGTTCAAAGTCACATACCATGAACTGAAATCATATTCTTGGTGACAATAACATCCTGTTCTGTGGATAGGGTAAGTTAACTTATGTCTCATATCACTATCTACTATGTTCAAAAGTCTCAAATATCTATTTTATGACAAATAAAATTTATCATGCCACTTGCAGTACATATATTTATGTTATTCATAATTAGAATAAATACCATTTTGTCTCATTTCATAAGGACAGCTCAAAGGCACACAACCAAAGGAACTGTCTGTGTGCATGATTTTACAGCTATAGTGACATTCTTGCATGATCTGATAAAGCAACGTTTTAAAATGCGAGGAATTTTATTTTCTGTGTTAATTCTTGTATCCCAGAACTTAGCACACTGGATATAGTAAACAATGACTAAGCATTTGATACATGACTGATTAATAAATAAATTGATGGTGTGGGGTGTTGCAAGTTAACTGCAATCTAAATTAAATTAAACTTTTCTTTTTATTGTAAGTCTAACAACTATATTTTCCAGACAAGAATGATAGTATGCAGCCTAACAAATATTAGTTATAAGAAGTATATTTGAAATTACCATACTCTTGGAAATTTTTATGTGTATTACAATATATTGAATTAAATCACTTAGAGCAACATCCATTTTCATAGAGATCATGTAAAGAAAATGTTTTCATTATTCTTAAAATATTGTCAACACTAATATCCAAACTTACCTTGACAGTGAAACATTTGTCAGTCTGAGTTTGCTCCAGGTTTGATCAAACTCTAAGAAGCAGACCTCTTGCTCTCTACAGATTGCATAAATGGCATAAGTATGGAATTTTGTGAGTATCTTAGTAGTGATATTAAAAATGCTTTAGTCAATTATTCTGTTTTCAAATCAATATATTATCAAATATTTATAACAAGTTACTTGGTAAGTCTGGACCAATAGGTTCTAGAACACTTTTAGCAAAACATGCAAGACTGTTGATTCAGCCATTACCAGAAAGACCTTTCTGGTCTCTCCACATCCTATGACAACCTTTCTGTTCATTATTTAATTTATGTAAAGGCAAGACTAAGAAGGTACAAATAATACAGTTTAGGACTTATTTTGTAGCAAAGTGGTTTTACATATGAAAGAAGCTGACTTGCCTAACAGCAAGGTGCCTTAAGAGACAAGCCATAATAAATAGTTTGGCTGGGCATAATGGCCCACACCTTTAATCGCAGCACTTGGGAGGCAGAGGTAGGAGGATCACTGTGAGTTCAAAGCCAGCCTTGAACTATACAGTGAGTTCCAGGAAAACCTGAGCTAGAGTGAGACCCTACCTTAAACAAAACAAAAGAAAAGGAACTAGTTCAGCTCTGGCTACAAAGGCAGGAAAGGAAAGCCAGGGAATGTTGTGGCCTGAAAAATCTGTAAGGAACAAAAACACCTGCCTTCAGGTATTTAAGGTTCCACCATAACCATCATTGGAGACTGAATTGACTCATTTTGTGTAGCTTTCAATAAAATTTAAATGAACCTATTGTACTGGGAGTGCCAGGATCTAGGTGTAGAAGTAATAAGGAGACAGATTTTGTTCAATATAAAAAAGTGCTTAGAAGCTAGGCATAGTGGCTCACATCCATAATTCCAGCACTCAGAAGGCTGAGATAAAAGGATCACCATGAGTTTAAGACCAACCTGGTCTTAAGGTCAGCCTGGGCTAGAGTGAGAGTCTGTCTCAAACAAACAAAAAAAAAATGTACTTTGAGAGAAGCAGGGATCTTCAGGAGAGGAAGGGACTGGATTGTTAGGGCAAATCCAAATGCACCTGGGGAGTATGATTGGAAAGGAACTAGATTTATAGTTTTCAAATATTTTACAGATCTTCAGGTGCTATGTAGCACCTACCAAAGAACAGAAAAGGGGTGTCCAAGTCCTATCCCATAGTTCCATGGCCATCTGCTTTGATTGAATTTCTATATATGCCACACTCTGAATAAGAAGGCCATTTATAGCTAATTTTTTTCAGATTTACTCTGAATTTCTCAATTTTTCTTCAAAATGAAAAGATATGACCAAAGTTTATACTTCTACTTAGGATATCCAAGGGACAATGATTTTTACCATTGCAGATACACAAAGTTATCAGAATATTTGAAATATAAAGTTTGTTCCAGCCAGGTGTGGTGGCACATGCCTTTAATCCCAGCACTGGGGAGGCAGAGGTAGGAGGATCACCATGAGTTCAAGGCCACCCTGAGACTACATAGTGAATTCCAGGTCAGCCTGGGCTAGAGTGAGACCCAACCTCGAAAAACAAACAAACAAAAAAAGTTTGTTCCATACCAGTCTCCAAATAACCCACTATATATGTTACTGGATTTGCACTTACCTTTAAGTAAACCCCTTAAATCTCTCTAAACATCAGTTTTCCTACCTTTAAAAGAGGAGGATAACGTATACCTCTCTATATCTCAAATGGTCAATTAACAGAAGAATTAATGTGATAATATAAAAATTGTCCATTTTCCAACAATGTGTTCATAAACCTAAAAATGTTTATTATTGTTCATTTCTTGGTAATTTATTTTTTTCTAACAGCTTCGGGGTCCAAAAACAAAACAATTCATTGTGTGACTGAGTTTATCCTCCTGGGTTTCCACGGTCAATGGGAGATGCAGAGTTTCTTCTTCTCCTCAATTCTGGTTCTCTATCTCCTGACCTTGCTGGGGAATGGGGCTATTGTCTGTGCGGTGAAATGGGACAGGAGGCTCCATACACCCATGTACATCTTCTTGGGAAACTTTGCCTTTTTAGAAATCTGGTATGTTTCCTCCACTGTCCCAAACATGCTGGTCAATATCCTCTCCGAGACTAAGACCATCTCCTTCTCCGGCTGCTTCCTCCAATTCTATTTCTTTTTTTCACTTGGTACAACGGAGTGTTTCTTTTTATCAGTTATGGCTTATGATCGGTACCTGGCTATCTGCCGCCCGCTACACTACCCTTCCATCATGACTGGGAAGTTCTGTGTGATCCTGATCTGTGTATGCTGGGTGAGTGGATTCCTCTGCTATCCTGTCCCCATTGTCCTCATCTCCCAACTTTCATTCTGTGGATCTAACATCATTGACCACTTTGTATGTGACCCTGGGCCATTGTTTTTACTGGCCTGTGACCCTGCTCCTTCCATTGAGCTGATCTGTTACACCTTCAATTCAATGATTATCTTTGGGCCTTTCCTCTCCATCTTGGGATCCTATGGGATGGTACTCAGAGCTGTGCTTCGTGTTCCTTCTGGTGCTGGTCGAACTAAAGCTTTCTCCACATGCGGGTCTCATTTAATGGTGGTGTCTCTGTTCTATGGAACCCTTATGGTGATGTATGTGAGCCCAACATCAGGGAACCCAGCAGGAATGCACAAGATCGTCACTCTGATTTATTCAGCTGTGACTCCACTCTTAAATCCTCTTATCTATAGTCTCCGGAACAAGGACATGAAAGAGGCCATAAAGAAAGTCCTGGGATTAAAAAGTAGCCAAAACTGAGACAGCTTTGAAGGAGAAGCCAACTAGATCACTTTTTTACATTTTAAGAGGAATTGTTTATGCAAATTATTTTTTATTATGCAGATTGGGATCTACTGTGCTAGTACCATAGCTTTCTCTGAATTGATCATGTCCAGCTACCCTTTTACTTTGCCCTCCAAACCATACCCTTCCCCTGTCCCTAATAAGCCCTTTTCTGTTTTCATGTCAACTTTTTAAGTTGCTTAGTATGATTTCCACATATGATAAAGAACATGAAATATTTGGCTTTCTGTGTTGGTCTTATTTAGCTTAATATGATGTCCCCCAGTTCCATCCATTTTGCTGCAAGTGAGAGAATTCCATTCTTCCTTATAGCTGAATAGTCTATTGTATGCAATATTTTACTTACTTATCCATTGACAGGCACATGGCTGACTCTCTGGTTATCATAAATAGTGCAACAACAAACATAGACATGAAGGTATGCTGTACACTGACTCTGATTCCTTTGGTATGATACAGCTGGAGCATATGGTAGTTCTAGTTTTAGTTTTGTTGGAGAGTTTTCATGCTCTTTTCTATGCTAGTTGTACTCATTTATTTGGTGAATGGCTTGGTTATGTGTAATAGCAATAGAGAATGGCTTCAGCTAAGTGTATTCTAACTAACACAAGTAAAAAATAAGTCTCACTCTTCACAGTTCCTTAGCAGTTCAAATTCAGCTCATTGATACAAATGCTCAATAAAAATTTTAAATGTGTATGGCTTGACTATGATGTTAATATATATAAATAATATGTGTGCATATGAACTGTTGTGATTTGAGTACACAATTCCCCCTATGATCTCATGTGTTTGAACACTTGGTCCTCAGCTAGTGGCACTGTTTGGAAAGTTGTGGAACTTTTAGGGGGTGGTGGAGCCTTGCTGAGGCAAGCCTTGAAGTTTTATAGCATGGTCCTACTTCCAATTTGTTTTCTGCTTCCTGCCTCTGGCTGCAATGTGGTTGGCCAGCCTGCCATGCCTTCCCTACCCATGATAGAAAGTATCCTCTGGAACTGTAAATCAAATTAAGCCCTTTCTTTCCTTAGCTTGCTTCCTGTGAGGTATTTATTCATAGCAATGAGACACTAACACACAAAATTGGTAATCAGAAGTGGGGCCATTACTATGATAAACTTGTCCATGTGATTCATAGTCTCTAATACTGGTTTTTGGGAAGAATGTGGAAGACTTGGAACTTTGGGCTAGAGAAGCCTTACAATGCTGTAAACAGAGCTCAAAGAGCCCTTCTGGTGGAAGTTCAGAACAGAATGCTCAGAAAAACACAGACAATGGAGGCCCACCTTTGAACTTTCAGAAGGAAACAAGGACTCTATAAGAATCTGGGCTAAAAGCAGTTCATGTGATATTCTAGGAAGGAAACTGGCTGAATTCTGCCCATGTCCTGAGATCTTCAGCAAAGTTGAATTTATAGGTAATGGACTAATTTGGTAGAGTAAATTCTTAGACAGCCCAGCATTCCACCTGTGGTGTAGCTTCTATTGATTACTTTTATCCAAGTTTACAATGAAAGAAAGCAACAGAAAAATAGGTTCTATGGTCAGCACTCTGGACTCTGAAAGAAAACAACAAAGAAAAATATATGAAATATATGCCATCAGGGAAGGAAAGCAAGTTTGAAATTGCCCATAATAATCAAGCCTATGCTAAGAAAGCATATGTAATTGTCCATGAGATTAGCACCATTAAAGAGGAGCCCTTGCACTGGGACAATAGAAAAGATGCCCTGAGGACAAGGTCCCACTCATTGAAGGTTCTCATAAAACAGATTCTTTTGACAGGAAAAGGCCTGAAGGGAACATGCTGACAGAGTTTTCTGCTACTGAAAATCAACTGTCTAAGAAAGTGTTTCACCAACATCTGCCTGGAGCTCATGCATCTGTGATGCAAGGGGGAATAAATTCTATCCCAAACAGAATTTAGCAGTGTCATTCACATGGTGCTAAGACTGAGGGGTTCATGGAATCTTATATCATAGTTCCAGAGAGCTGCTAAAACCAAGCAATGCATGGCAGGATCCTGCAAAGGGGAACTGAGAGGCCACTGACTGGAGCTGAGAATGTGAATCCTAAGTTGCCATGAGGACCACCAGGATACTGGAGATGCCAATGTATAGAACCATGGGACATCAGTCAAGAAAAGCTATCAGCTCAGAATGGAAATATCCCAAGAGAAGCTACGTGTACTACAGGCAGCAGAACTGGAGCTGTGGAGCTGACCAAGACTCCTGGAGCTTAGATGAGCTCATCATATTTCCTAGATACAGGTCATGGGGCATCAGGATTTGGTGTTAGCCTTACTAGGTTTTAGTCTTGCTTTGGTTCAATCTATTCTTGATATTGCTCCATTCCTCACTTTTAGAATGGCAATGTCTCCAAGGTTAGAAGTATATAATTTGTGATTTTGATTTTACAGCAGGTCACAGTTACTTACATTGCCTGGCGTCTCAGAAGACACTTTGGACTTTTGAACAGTGTTTGGGCTTTTAAAGACAATGAAGATTTTTGAAGTTGGACTGAATGTGTTTTGCATCATGAGATGACCATGAGTCTATGAGGTCCAAGGACAGAATATTTTTGTTTGAATGCAAAACTTCCCCCATATGCACATGTGTTTGAACAGTTGATCTCCAGCTGCTGCCACTGTTTGGGAAAGTAGAAGCTTTAGGAGGTGGAGGAAGTAGGTCACAGGGGATGGGGCTAGCATTATTATAGCCTGGCCCCACTTCCCATTTGTCCTCTGCTTCTGGCTGCAATGTGATAGGCCAAGAGCCTTCCCTTACCCACCATAATGAAATCTATCTCCTGAAACTGTAAACCAAATTAAATTCTTTCCTTCCTTAAGTTGCTTCCTGTCAGGTATTTAATCATAGAAATAAGAAAACTGTGTGTGTGTGTGTGTGTGTGTGTGTGTGTGTGTGTGTGTGTGTGTACAATTTTTTCTCTATGGCATATGTTTGCTAGTTTTACCTTTGGCTGTAAAAGGAATGAATTGCATGTGTTCCTAAAGCCTTTGAAAAGACTTAAATCTTTCAAATTCAGAAAACAAATATTTATAAAGACAATGAGTTAAAAAATACACACACACACACACACACACACACAGCATATGTCATGGTTTGAGGCCATCTTTCATGCCAAAATCATAGCATGCTTCACACCTCTGTGCTTAAAAATTATATATTGTACCTCTAATCAATTGTCTACAAACATATCATACTAACTAAAAGTGGCTCTTCAGAAAGATATTTAATTGGCACTTTATGTATCCCCTGGCACAAAATTATAAGTGCTTCAAGTTAATAATCACCACAGATCAATTTGTCAACAATATCAATGAAACTGCAAGGCAAGAAACAAGAAAGTCCCTAAAGAAAACATGGCTCATTTGAAGAGATAGTGCAAACTATCTAACATGGAGCATAATTTAGGAATAATGCATAGTCACTACTCAGTAAAAAATAGACCACTGAAATCCTGGAGTGCAAAAGAAATTAATCAGGCATGAAGTGCTTACACAGAACCTCCACATCTGAGATAGAGAATAGAATCTTTTTGACCTCTGTACACATCCACCACAGGATGACCTAGTCTGGTGGGTACTTCTATTGTTAGTTATGACAGATGGGCTTACTTATTTATACATCTTTTCATTGAATATTCTCAAGAGACTCTCAAAGTAATATCAGTTTCAAAATTTCAGCCAAGTGACTTCTCTCTCCATTTGAAAATTTGCTTCTCTGTTTCAGATGGATGCAGAACCTGAGGAGAAAATCAGCCTATTGCACCTCACCAGGGCCCCAGCTGAAACCATAGAGTAATGGGGGAAATGAGCAAGAGTGCTGCTTTCTTGGTGAACCTGGTACCAACACACGTGTGAAGGAAATAGAAATAGAGAACACTCAACTCCTACCAAACCAGATATCCAGAGACACAGAGGCTCCCAAGACCGCATCACTGAAGTAGACCTAAAACAAACCCAACATGACTCAGTGAAATTCGTGGAAGAGGAGGTGGAAAGATTGTTAGAACCACAAGTTGGGACATTATGCACAGAGACATTGCCTCTTCCCCATAAATGATGGCTACCCCCACAATGCACGACCCATATTCCCCAACAAGGAGGGTCCGTCCAGAGGGGGGAGGACAGGGAAGAGGCTAATGATGGTACCAGCATGATGGTATACACACTATCTACATAACTAATTTAAAAAATTTCAGCCCAGCTGGGCATGGTGGAGCATGCCTTTAATCCCAGCACTCAGGAGGCAGAGGTAGGAGGATTGCAATGAGTTTGAGGCCACCCTGAGATTACATAGTAAATTCCAGGTCAGCCCAAGCTGGACTGAGACCCTATCTCAGAAAAACCAAATAAAATAAAATAAAAATTCAGTCCCAAATTAAAAGAAATATGAAATTCCTCAGCATGTATAGATCAGCATGGAATTTACACATGCTAAAATCAATATGCTAATGGTAACAAAGTCAGTTATAGGTCCTCTCCTCTCAAGAAGCATCTGCGGCACCAGAAAGGGTGTGCCTTTTATAGATAGTGTGGGCAAAATTGTTAAGGAATAGCTCTATACACTGATTTTTAAAAAAATAGAAAATTGGGATTTGGCCAATTTTAATGGTGACACATGACTATTCCAGCACTGGGGAGGCTGGGATAGAAAGATCACCATAAGTTCAAAGCCAGCCTGGGGTTCCAGAGTGAGTTTCAGGTCAGCCTGGGCTACCTCAAAATTATAATAATAATAATAATAATAATAATAATAATAATAACAATAGGAGAAGAAAAAGAAGAGGAGATGGAGGAGGAAGAAAAGATTTCTGTGATTTTTTAATATTTATAAATATTTTTATTTATTCATTTGTGAGGAGAGACAGAGAGTATGGGCAGGCCAGGGACTCCTGCTGCTGCCAATGAACTCCAGATACATACACCACTTTGTGTATCTGACTTTACAAGGTACTGGGGAATCAAACACAGGTTATCAGACATTGTAAGCAAGTACCTTGAACTGCTGAGCTAGTTTTCTGGACCTAGGGGGTTTGTTTATTGTTGTTGTTCCCTTCAGTGTCAACTACACTACTCCTCTGCACCTTCAGGAATGGTAGCATTAAGAAAGAAGAAAGTATCTGGGTGCAATGGTGCATTCTTATAACCCTAGAACTGAAGAGGGGAGCAGGAGGCTTTAGACATTGGACGGGGAGGGACAGAGAAAAGGAGGAGGAAGAAGTTGTGATAAGAAAATCAAGTCAGTGTCCATGAAGACTAAGAATCCATATAGAATTTAATGGTAAATATATTAGGAAATATTTATTTCATTAATATTAGAAATTGTGAAATTTATGTACCATCCTTTTCCTATGACTGTTTTTATACAGGAGGTTTTTTTGTTCTCAAAAAAATAAAACCTAAACTTACCTGCTTGAGCTGCTGTCATACCTGATAGGCAACTCAAGACCCAGACAATAGGGATGGAAGGGTTTGGGGACGGTGAAGGGGGGTAGAAACAAACACAAAATTAAATCCAAGATGAGCTAATACCATAGAAGCCTTTATCCTTGGAGGTAGCCTAAAAGATATAATCCTCAAAAGAAGTAAGGGGGGGGAGCACCTGAAAAGTAGGGCTATAATGAGGGTGGAATGAAGCCTAAAAGAAAAAGAAATTTTTCTCTGACCTGTAACTCCCAGTACCACAGGTTGGTTGCTACCCATATTGAGCTGTTGATCGGGGACACCTATGAGGTTTCCAAATCAAGACAGCTTTCTGTCAAAGCACTAGATTACCTGCCTGGGGCAAAAGCTAAGACCCTATTGCTGAAGACACCATATGCTGCTGACACAGAGCACGGAGAGACCTGGCTGGGGGAATGTAGCCAACAATGGTCTGAGCAACCAGATGTCTAAGCTACTCTGGAGCAAACACCCTGATACAATGTACACACCAGTACAATAGTGGCACACAGCTTCCATGGGTAACCAATAGCTTTCTGCTTGGCTAAGAGATTGGGAAACATATCAGACTCCTATGGAGACAAAGATTATGTTCCCCAGTGTCAAGCTGTCACTAGTCTTTAGCTAAAAGAGGGGTTACATACATCAATTTCTCCCTACATTAATAATGCTTATTCCATTTACACTGTGCTGACTTCACTCTCTATTGGAGAATCTGTTCTTTTTCAGAAGGTAGCGAGACAAGAGGAGATAAACTACCCTGGCACTTCAACCAAGCCACAGCTGAATTCACAGAGGAATTGGGAAGTTCCATAAGAGTTCTGCTTCCATGCTGTTCCTGATAATCAGCACCAGAGTATAGAAGATCCTGAGGACACTCAACACCTACCAAAGCAGAGATCCAGAGGCTCCTAAGAGCTCATCACTGAAGTAGACTTAACACTCACCCACCATGGCTCAGGGAATTTTGCAGAAGAGGGGACAGAAAGATTGTAAGAGACACAGGTTGAGACATCATGCCCAGATGCATTCCCTCCCCCCAAAAATAACTGACTACTGCTCCCACAATGTATAAATTACAACCCCATAGGGAATACCTGCAACCCTACTGAGGAGCATCCCCAATGGAATTGGAACAGGGACGAGGGAAAAAAGGGTACAGACACATGAGGTATCCATATGAAACATCTTGTTAATAATAATAAACATTAAAAAAAAAAAAAAACAGAGCCAGGCATGGTGACGCACACATTTTGAGTTCATTTGCAGTGGCTGGAGGCCCTGGCGCACCCATTCTCTCCACCCCCCCACCTCTTTCGCTCAAATAAATAAATAAAATATATTTTAAAAGGGTCATTATGCACAGAGACATTGCCTTTTCCCCATAACTGAGGGCTACCACCACAATGCATGACCCACACTCCCCAATGAGGAGAGTCCTTTCAGAGGGGGAAGACAGGGAGGAGGTTATTGAAGGCACCAACATGAATGTATTCACATTATGAGCATAACTAATAAAATACATAATAAATTTAAATATACATATATTAAAAATAAATTAAAACATTTTAATGACAACTTTCACAAATATAAACAACATACCATGATTACCATCCTCTCTCCCCATCCTTCCTTTACCTCCTCCTAAATATCCCCTCCACTGAATCCCTTCTTTTTTCCTTCAAATTTTTATTTATTTATTTATTTGCAAGCATAGAGAGAGATAGAAGAGAGACGGACAGAGAGATAATGGGCACACCAGGGCCTCTAGCCCCTGCAAACGAACTCCACATGCCTGTGCCCCTCATGCATCTGGCTTACGTGGGTCCTGGAGAATCAAACCAGGATCCTTTAGCTACTCAGGCAAACACCTTCACCGCTAAGCCATTTCTCCAGCCTTCTTCACATTTTTTTTATTGACAGCTTCCATACTTACAGACAATAAACCATGATAATTCCCTCCCCCCCACTTTTCCCTTCACAAATCCACACTTCATCATATCCCCTTCCCCTCTCCATTAGTCTCTCTTTTATTTTGAGGTCATTATCTTTTCTTCCTATTATGAGGGTCTTGTGAAGATAATGCTAGGCACTGTGAGGTTATGTA
Organism: Orientallactaga sibirica; assembly: GCA_036365145.1. Taxonomy (NCBI): domain Eukaryota; kingdom Metazoa; phylum Chordata; class Mammalia; order Rodentia; family Dipodidae; genus Orientallactaga; species Orientallactaga sibirica. The sequence continues at coordinate 674,378 of JAEOAD010000556.1, read as the reverse complement.
TATCAAGGCCATTTTCTATCTGGATAATTGCATTGTAATTGGGCTCTTACGTTCTTTCTGCCACCTCTTCTGCAATGGACCCTGAGCCTTGAAAGGTGTGATAGTGTTGCAGTCAGGTTTTCATTGCTGGCAGAAATCACCTGACCAAGAGCAGATTTTGGGGGAAAAAAAAAAGAGTTTATTTTGGTTTACAGACTCAAGGGAAAAAACAATGGCATGAGCAGAGGGTGGATATCACCCCTGGTCAACATAAGGTAGATCTTGTGTTGAGAGTGCCAAACACTAGGAAGGGGACACTGGCTATAATACCCATAAGCCTACTCCCAACAATACACTGCCTCCAGCAGGTGTTAATTCCCAAATCTCCATCAGCTGGGAAACTAGTATTCAGACGCCTAAGTTTATGGGGGACAGCTGAATCAAACCACCACATTCTAACCCTGGCTCCCATAAACTGATAACCATCCATGATAGAAAATACAACACCCCTGGGCATGGTGGCAAATGCCTTTAATCCCAGAACTTGGGAGACAGAGGTAGGAGGATCACCATAAGTTCAAGGCTACCCTGAGACTACATAGTGAATTCCAGGTCAGCCTTGGCTAGAGTGAAACCCTACCTCAAAAACCAAAAAAAAAAAAAAAATGGGAAAAGAAAGAAAGAAAGAAAGAAGAAAAGAAAGTGAATTCAGTCCAACTTTAAAAGTCCCAATAGTTTTATCAATCTCAATGATGTTCAAACATCCCTGTAATCCAAGGTCTCTTAACTGAGCCATAATACCAAAAAATCAAAAAGAAACAAAACCCATAATGGCACAGAATAAACATTCACACTGTGAAAGATGGCATTGGGTATGGCAAAGAAATATTCAACCAATACAAGATTTAAAAAACCAGGGCAAAAATCATACTCTGTAGCTCCAAGACCAACAACTCTAGCCAGTGACAAGTCTCTAAGTCTGATAATCCTAACAAGCAACAATCTCTGGAGTCCCTCTAGCTAGGCTACTCACAGTCCTGGAAAACATCACCCAGGACTGGCAGCTTTCCTTAGCAGCCATCTTCTGGTCCTGCATCTCCATTGGGTCTCCACTGCAACTCATGGTTCATCCTCACAGCTCCGTTGGGTCTCTATGCAGGCATCCAGCAAACCTGCTTCACACTGCCATGGCCATTTCCAAAACACAAGACCACATTTTTGCAAACTCAATAACCCTCTCTTTCCTGTATTTCTTATATTCCACAATGCCAGTTAGAGTGCCAATTTGTTAATCCAGAATAAAGCAGACTTTGAAGATCAGGACACTCCTTGAGCACTCAGGCACCTTCAAAAGAGAGTAGTCTAACCGGGCGTGTTGGCACCTGCCTTTAATCACAGCACTCAGGAGGCAGAGGTAGAAGGATTGCTGTGAGTTTGAGGCCACCCTGAGACGACACAGTGAATTTCAGGTCAGCCTGGGCTAGAGTGAAGCCCTACCTTGAAAACAAAAACAAAAAAAGAGAGAGTCTACATTCTTCCTGTTGACCTAGTGCAGGTCAGCTGATTCTATCTCAAAATTGTAATCTCTCATATAATTACAGCTGAACAGGCAGAAGTTTCAGCCCAAAGATTTCATTTCTGTGCCATATCCCTCTGCTCATACCAGTCCATTTCTACACAAAGCAATCCTGAATAACTCCTGAGGACATGGCCATAACACCAAGCCTCTTACATAAACTGCTTCTAGCCCAGTCCAGACAAAAGTTTTTCTCACCCTCATAAGCCAAACCTCACAGTCCTTCGTTCTTACTGCATACAGGCCTTTCAACTCTGACCAGAATAGTCCATCAAGCTGTACTTATAGCACTGCAAGGCATCTCTTAGGCCAAGGTTTCAAGTCCTTCCACATTCCTCTTGAAAATCAGCTCCAAAAGGCCAAAGCCACACAGTCAGGTGTCCAGCAGCAATCCCATTCCTTAGTACCAACATTACTGTTGCAGTCAGGTTCACATTGCTGGCATAAATCACCTGAACAAGAGAAGCTTTTAGGATAAAAAGGTTTATTTTGGCTTGCAGACACAAGGGGAAGCTTCATTATGGCAGGAAAAACAATGACATGAGCAGAGGGTGGACATCCTAAGGTGGACAATAGCAACAGAAGAGTGCCAAACACTGGCAAGGGGACACTGGATATAATACCCATAAGCCCACCCCCAGCAATACACTGCCTCCAGCAGGCATTAATTCCCAAATCTCCATCAGCTTGGAACCTAGCATTCAGAACACCTAAGTTTATGTGGGACACCTGAATCAAACCACCACAGATAGTGATGTTTCAGTGCTGAACATTCCTCTGTCACATCTTCTCAGCACTATGATGACTTTTGGGACATCCCAGGGGTCACCACCATCTGAAAAGAGAAGCTTCTCTAACCAAAAGTGAGTGTCATTAATATATGACTATGACCATTAAGTAAAGAGCTTACAGGATGGCTGGTAGGCATAATCTATGCATTTAGCCAGACAAGAACAGGCATTACATTCCTAATGCTCATGACCTCCCCTATCATAGGCTTTTGATTAGGTTCAGTACCAGGCATGTATTCCCTCCCATAATGCAGATCTCCTGTCCAATTAGAGAGAAATTGGTTTCCCCTCTATCAGACATGCTACTAGTGCTCCCATTGGCTCGATTGGCCTGGCAGGCCAAACTTGAGGCTTGCAGTGTCCTCTGTTATCACCACTGATGGCTTCTGTCTCCTAAAGGGCTGCAGGCAGTGCAGCTTTTTCCAGCTTTCTGTCAGCTGGTCTGCAGGGAGGAGGTTTTCAGCTCAGCCCCAGTTTGATTTCTCAATGACCTTGCAGCCCAGGTATGTGGAGTCTTCAGCAATAGGGTCTTACCATCTATTCCTGGTGAGAAAAACAAGAGCCATGGTAATAGCCAGTAATGTTTTGAGGCATCAGGGACTTCCCTGGCCAACAACTCACTGGAAAGTATACAATCCCTGGTACTGAAATTTTTCTAGTGACAGTCTATGGCATCTGGGTGTGCCGTTATCAAAAAAAAAAGTAGGTTATCATATGGCTTATTCACAATATCCTGAGTTTTTTTTTAATATTTTTTAATTTTTTTTTTTTTTTTTTGGAGAGAGACCAGAGAGAGAGACAGAGAGAGAGACAGAGAGAGAGAGAGGAAGACAGAGATGGGCACACCAGCAGTCTCAGCTGCTGAGAATGAAATCCAGATGCTTGCGCCCCCTTGTGGTCAAGTGCGGCATTGCACCCTTGAGTCACTTTGCATCTGGCTAAACGTGGGACCTGGAAATTGGAACTACTGGAGATTGGAACCAGCGTTCTTAGGCTTAGGAGGCAGGCGCCTTAACCCCTAAGCCATCTCTCCAGCCCTATCCTCAATTTTGAATAACTCTCCCCTTACCCTTCCTTTATTCAATCTCTTCCTCTGACCTTGCTTAGGCCATTCAACCTGAAGTAATCTCTTCATCTACTTACATATACACAATACAAATTTTATTCCAACTCACACACAAGTCTGTACATTTGCAACTAGGATCCACATATGAGAGAAAAAATACATTTGGCTTCCTGGCTTGGGTTATCTCACTTAGTATAATCCTTTCCAGATCCATCCATTTCCCTGAAAATTTCATAATTTCATTTTTCTTTACTGCTGAATAGAATATCAATGTATAAATTTACCAAATCTTCATTACTCATTCATCAGTTGAGGGATATCTAAGCTGGTTCCATTTCCTAGCTACTGTGAATATAGCAGTCATAAACATGGTGTGCAAGAATCTCTAAGGCAGTGAGAAGAGTTCTTGGGATATATGCCTAGGACTGGTATAGCTGGATCATAGAGTAAATCTGTTTTTAGCTGTTGCAGGAACTTCTACATTGATTTCTACAATGATTGTATCAGATTACATGGCCATCAACAGAGTAGAAGGGTTCCTCTTTTTCCACACCCTCATCAACATTTATTGTCATTTGTTTTCTTGGTGATAGCAAATTCTGACAGGCATGAGATGGAATTTCAAATTAGTTTTAATTTGCATATCCCTGATGGCTAAGTATGTAGAATATTTTCACAGATGTTTATATGCCATCTATATTTCTTCTTTAGACTCTATTTATTTCCATAGCCCTTTTTTTCAATTTTTGGAGAGAGACACAGAGAGAGACAGACAGAGAGAGGGAGAGGGAGACAGATAGAGAATGGGCATGCCAGCAGTCTCTCAGCTGCTATGAATGAAATCCAGATGAGTGCACCCCCTTGTGGGCAAGTGTGGCATTGCGCCCTTGGGTCACTTTGCATCTGGCTAAACATGGGACCTGGAGATTCAAACCAGGTTCTTAGGCTTAGCAGGCAGGCACCTTAACTGCTAAGTCATCTCTCCAGCCCATAGCCCATTTTTTAATCAGGTTGTTTGCTATCTTATTATTTAGTTCTGTGAGTTCTTGTATATCCTAGATATTAACCCTCTGTCAGATGTATAGCTGGCAAAGATTTTCTCCCACTCTGTAGGTTGTCTGTTTGCTCTATTCACAGTGTCCTTTTCTGTACAAAAGCTTTGTAATTTCATGAGGTCCTGTTAATTTATTAGTGATTTTATGTCCTGAGCAACTGGGGTTATAGTCAGAAAGTCATTACCCATGCCAATATGTTGAAGGGTTTCTCTACTTTTTCCTCCAGCTGTTTCAGAGTTTCAAGTTTGATATTAAGGTCTTTGATCCATTGTAGTTAATTCTTGTGCATGGAGAAAGATAAGGATATTTTCATCCTTTTACATATATATATCCAATTTTCCCACAACCATTTGTTAAAGAGGCTGTGTTTTCTGCAATGAATGTTTTTATCAATTTTTTTTGAGAATCAAATGACTGTAGTAGCCTGGCTTTACATCAGGGTTCTCTATGCTGTTCCATTGGTATGCATGTCTATCTTTGTGCCAGTACCATGCTGTTTTGATTACTATGGATTTTTAATATAGCTTAAAATCTGGTGTGGTGATGCTACCAGTCTTCTTTTGTTGCTTAAAATTGTTTTGGATATTCACATTTTTGTGCTTCCAAATGAATTTTAGTATTTTTTTTCAGAACTTGGAATATATCATTCCAAGCCCTTCTGGTTTTTAAAGCTTGTGTTGAGTAATAGGATGTTATCCTCATGAGCTTGCCTTTATCAGTGATTTGCTTTTTCTCTCTAATTGCTTTCAATATATTTTCTTTGGTTTGCATGTTTAGTAGCTTAATTATAACATAATAAGAAGAGGTTCTTTCCAGGTTTTGTCTGTTTGGTGTTCTAAAAGCTTCCTGTATCTGCATTGTCATTTCTTTCCCAATTTAGGAAAAAAATTCTTCTATTATTTTGTTGAAAATGCCTACTATGCCTTTGAAGTGAAATTCTTCTCAGTCTACTATACCCTGAATTCTTATGTTTGATCCTTTCATACTGTCCAGAATATCTTGAAATTCCCATTCATACCTTCCTTCTAGCTTGTCTTTCTCTTTGTTGGGCTGTATTAGATCTGCCACTTGGTCTTCTAGTTTAGATATTCTGTTCTCTCCTTTATCCATTCTACTGGTGAGATTTTTCTACAGAGTTTTTTATTTGATTTACTGTTTTTCATTCTTGATATTTATTTCTGGTTTTTCTTCAGTATTTTTATTTCCTTACTCATGTCTTGTAGTGATGTCTTTATTTCATTAAGTTTATTTCCTGTGTTCTCCTTCAGGAGTTCGTTTTATTCTTTGATTCCTTTGTTTTCTTCTTTGATTCCTTTGATTTTTTCTTTGAGTATAGATAAAATCATTTTTTTAAATCTTTGTCAGGCATTTCATCTAAAACAGTCTCATTGGGTGTCATTTCTGATGTATTTATAATTTTGGGTGGAATTGTACTGTCTTGATTCTTTGTGTTTCTTGCATTATAGTGTAGAGACTTTTGCATCATGAATTAATTTTATGCTTGGGTTTTCTAATTATCTGCAGTGTTCTTAGTCACATAAATCTGACTTTATATACCTTCAGAGTTGGTGTTTAAGGTGCCAAGTGTTGCTCTTGTACTCCAAGACAAAAGCAGAAGTAATCCTAGGTGATGAGTTTGCCTGCTATTCAAATATTCTAGTGGGCTGTGTGGAAGAATTTACTGGTAAATTCTAAAATTCAACTGAGTAATATACATATTCAATAAAAACCAGCACAGAGTATTTATGCAAGAGTGGGAATTAAAACGAACAGATAACCTTATAAAGCCAAAGTCCCCAAGGGTATGTGTTGCTCTACACCCTTAATCTTGTCAGCTAGGAGGTTGAGATTTCTGTTCTGAAATGGGTTCCAGGTCAACTTGGGTCTGAATCAGACCCTGATCCCAATAATGACAGAAGAAAAAGACAAAGGCTCTATAAATCTGAAAGCATCAAAGGCAACAATAGTCAACCCCAAAATACAGCATAATTGAGAATGGTAAAGCCAACAAATTATATGTAACCCATAACCTGCCCTGACCTGGAAAGGAAGATTAGCACTTCCTGTGCAGGCTTTTCTAGGACCTGCCTTTTTGTCAGTTGGCCATGTTACCTTTTGGGGTAGCTTCCAATCTCAACAATGCTGAGTGCTCACCTTGATCCCTCTGTATTGAGCTGTGGATCTGGTGTTCTGATCATATGGCTGGATTGCCCTGAGTTCTCTGGAGGTTCATGGCCCTGATGCTTGGTGGATGGGAGAGTGCAGGAAGCCTGAAGTTGTGACAGAGCTGCACAGCTGATCCCATTTGTATCTCCTTCAGCAGCTGCTCAGCTGGCTCCTGCTATCTTCCTCTTCAGGTTGCTTGGCTTGGCGAGGAGGCTGATGCAAGTAGAAAATCCCCTAACTTGGTTTCTGCTCCTGCACCTCAGTGCCATGCTGAGCATGCATGCAGATCAGGGCCACAGGCTCCTCAGCAGCATTCTGGCCAGTTTTTTCCTTCTGGAAGATCTTAGTCTCTCCTGCTTCTCTGCTATGGTTTGTAATAACTCATACACCTTCACTTTTTGTAAGCAGAGTGTATTTTGCTGTGTTTTTGCATAAATCCCTCCCTGGGCTGGTTTGGCATGGCTCCTATGCCACCATCTTACCTGGAAGACCCTGGATGCATGCCTTTAATCCCAACATTCAGAAAGCAGAGATAGGAGGATCACTGTGAGTTCAAGGTCACCCTGAGACTACATAGTGAAATGCAGGTCAGCCTGGGCTAGAGAGAAACCCTACCACAAAAAGCAAAATCAAAAACAGAAAAATAGGGTTGGAGAGATGGCTCAGTAGTTAAGGCACTTTCCTGTGAAGCCTAAGGACCCAGGATCAATTCTCCAGTACCTATGTAAGCCAGATATACAAGGTAGTGCCTCTGTCTGGAGTTTGTTTGCGGTGGCTAGAGGCCCTGGAGTGCTCTCTCTTTCTCTCTCTCAAATAAATAATAAATAAAATATCTTTAAAAATATAAATAAATAACAGAAAAATAGGGCCAGATGTAGTAGAGCATTATTATTAGCCCCTAGCTTGCTAGTGTTAGATTGACTCACTGTCTTGTTGCAATGTTTTACCTGCTGTAGCATAGGTGATGACCAGCCTCTGCTCATGCCACACTAGCCCTGCCATATGGGGCTTCTCCTCGAGACTATTATCATCATCTGCTTCTGGCCAGGTGCTTTATACCAGCAATGAGAAGGTAACAGCAACATGTACTAAGTAAAATAACTAGGATTCAGAAAAATAAACACCACATGTTCTGTCTCATATTTGAATCCTAATTTTGAATTTTAAGATTTGTATGTAAATTGGAGTAAGAGTAAATAGAGGCCAGAAAGCTAGAAAGGAGCTATGACTGGAGGAGAGAAGGGCTTGAGAGGAGGGGATAGGACATATGAAAGTGGAAGGGCAAAACACTCACAGAGGAAAGATTTAAGTAGGGTCAGGGAAAAGGGATGGAGGGAATGACAGGATGGGGAAGTGTTAACCAAAACTGGAGACATGAAAAAGCCACATGAAAACCTAATTGCTGGCTAGCTAATTTAAAAATATAATTAAAGAGCCAAGCATGGTGGGAAGGGATTATGATAATGGTGTATTAACTATACTTATGGAAGTTTTCAATAAAATGCTAAAAAAATAAAATAAAATAGGACTGGATAGATGGCCTAGCAGTTAAAGTTGCTTGTTTGCCAAGCCTGACTGCCTGAGTTCAATTCCCTAGTACTAATGTAAAGCCAGATGTACAACATGGAACATATATGTCTGGAGTTTATTTGCAGTGGCAAAAGGCCCTGGTGTGACAATTATTTCTCCCCCCTTCTCATTACAAATAAATAAATAAACCAATATACTATGATCCTACTCCCATAGAGTGGGCTTCAAATCTAATCAGAGAGTAATTGGTTTCCCACTGTGGTGGCTTGATTAAGGTGTCCTCCATAAAGTTAGGTGTTCTGAATGCTAGATTCCCAGCTGATGGATATTTAGGAATTAAAGCCTCCTAAAAGCAGTTTATTGTTGGGGACAGGCTAATGGATATTATATCCAGTTTCCTCTTGCCAGTGTTTGACACACTCTCCTGTTGCTGTTGTCCACCTGATGTTGGCCAGGAGGTGATGTCAATACTCTGCTCAGGCTATTGTTTTCCTCTGCCATCATGGAGCTTCCTGAGTCTGTAAGCCAAAATAAACCTTTTTTTCCCACAAGATGGTCTTGGTTGGGTGTTTTCTGCTAGCAATGCAAACTGACTGCAACAGCAAAGTTGGTACTGAGGAGTGGTGTCATTGCTGTTTGAATCCTGACTATGTAGCTTTGGCCTTTTGGAGCTGATTTTCAAGAGGAATGTGGAAGGATTTGAAACCTTGGCCTAAGAGGCACCTCGCAGTGCTGTAAGTACAGTTTGATGGACTATTCTGGTCAGAGTTGAAAGACCTGAATGCAGTAAGAACTAAAGACTGTGGTACTTCCACCTCCTGGGTCTGAGTTCCTTGCATAGACAGTGTGTGGGCAGGCTCTGCAGTCTGCAGTGAGTAGGCCAGACCCATTTGCAGGCTACTCCCAACTCCCAGGTCTGAGTTCCTTGTGCGGACAGTGTGTGGGCAGGTGCAGTGATCTGGAGTGAGTAGGCCAGACCCATTTCTGGGCTCCTCTAACCTTCCAGGTCTGAGTTGGTCTGGGTACTGGAGGGAATGGCATAAAGTAGGCCAGATCCCTGTTCCCTTCCTCCTCCTAGTCCCCTGGTCCTGGTAGGTCCCATTGTGCCCTGCTTGAGGAGACCTAGTTCCTGTGTGAGCTGTACAATCAGGCCATTTGCTCTGGTATACTAACTGGCATTAGGTACCAACATCCCTGTTCACCTGAATCAGTGGGTTAATGGGTCAAAGAACAAAAACTTGCTTCCTCCACAATAAAATAAAGAGTCCCCATAAAATGGGTAGACAACAACAACAACACAAAAAAGCCAATGAAAGCCAGAAAACTGAGAGATCTCCTCCAAGGATGCCTAGTCCTACAGTAGAAGCCTCCAATGAAATTGTAGAGAAATCAAAAGAAATTGATTCCAAAAATGAAAACACAACAACCAATAACACCCTGATTTAAAGAAACGAAATCTCTGAACTTGAAGCAAACTATCAAAGAACCAACAATAGTATCAATGAAATTGAACAGAATCATCTCCTAGAGCATTCAGCTTTTGACAGTAGCCTTAATCTGGTTGAAGAAAACATAAGATCCCTCAAAAGAAATATGAATAAATGGGAGGTAAGTCAAGAAATGGAAGGCCTCAACTGTAGGACACCCTAAAATGACCAAACATCTGGATCATGGGTATACCAGAAAGAGAGGAAATCCAAACCAGAGGCATAGAGAATATATTCAGCAAAATGATTGAAGAAAATTTTTCTAATCTCTCAAAAGAGAGGCCCATCCAGATACAAGAAACCCACAGAACACCAGACAGGACCAAAGAAGAAAATCTCCAAGACACATCATAGTTAAAACTCTTAACAATGAAAACAAAGAGAGAGTTTGTTTGTTTGTTTGTTTGTTTGTTTGTTTGTTTGTTTGTTTGTTTTTTGGTTTTTCGAGGTAGGGTCTCACTCTAGTTCAGGCTGACCTGGAGTTCACTCTGTATTCTCAGGATGGCCTCGAACTCACGGCAATCCTCCTATCTCTGCCTCCCAAGTGCTGGGATTAAAGGCGTGTGCCACCAAGAGAGAAGCAATTCACAACATACAAAGGCAACACCATCAGAATTACATCAGATTTCTCAATGGGAACCCTAAAAACCAGAAGGGCCTGGAATGGAACACTTCAAAGTCTGAAAAAGTATGGCTTCCAACCCAAGCTACTTTACCCAGCAAAAGTAACCCTCATAATAGATGGAGAAAGAAAAACTTTCCATGAAAAAAAAAACTTCAACTCTATGATTATATATATGAACACAAAGGCAAACCTACAGAGAATACTTGAGGGGATACTCCATGCAGAACAGTCAACCAACCAATATCAAGAGCCAACAAGAAAATCACAATAATAAAAAATCACAAAATAAACCAGGTTCAAAACAGTACATAACACAAGAAAGCACCAAACCCCATAAAACACCTCATCATTTCAGGGACTAACTCAAACCATACAGTAATAACGTTAAATATTAATGGTCTTAACTCACCCATCAAAAGACACAGGTTATCAGGATGGATCAAAAAACTGGATCTGGGCTGGAGAGATGGCTTAGTGGTTAAGGCACCTGCCTACAAAGCCTAAGAATGCCCATTTTAATCTCCAGACCCCACATTTAGCCAGACACAAAAGTGACACAAGCATGCAATGTCACACATGCGCACAAGGGGGCACATGCATCTGGAATTCATTCACAGTGGCTGAGAAGTCCTGGCACACCCATTCTCTCTCTACCTCTTCCTTGTTCTCTCTCTCTTAATCTCTGTGTGTCTCTCTCTCAAATTTAAAAAAACAAACAAAAAAAAAACCCAGACCTCTATATCTGCTATCTTCAAGAAATCCATCTCACCATTAAAGGTAGACACCTCCTCAGGGTGAAAGATTATAAAATGATATTCCAAGCAAATGGAAATAAAAAATAAGTGGGTGTTGCTACATTAATATCTGATAAAATAGACTTCAAACTAAAAGTAATCAAAAAGGACAAAGCAGGTCACTTCCTCCTCCTCAAGGGAATGATCCAATAGGAGCACATCACAATCATAAATACATATGCACCAAACACAGGTACACCACGGTTTATAAAACAAAATCTACTTGACAACAAAACAGAAATAAACGCCAACACCATCATAGTCAGAGACTTCAATACTTCACTATCTCAATAGACAGATCATCCAAGAAGAAAATCAACAGGGAAATTATGAAACACAACAACATCATAGACCAACTAGACCTAACGGGTTTCTACAGAACATTCCACCCCAACTTTACAGAATAGACATTCTTCTCAGCAGCTCATGGAACCTTCTCCAAAATTGATAATATATTAGGCCATAAAGTGTGCCTTCATAAAGTCAGGAAAATTAAAGTAACTTCCTGCATCATGTCAGATCACAATGCTTTACAGCTAGAAATTAACTAGAGACACATCAAGAACTCCATCAGCTCTTGGAGACTAAACAACACACTTTTAAATAATGAATTGGTCATGGAAGACATCATAAAAGAAATTGTAAAATTCTTAGAATTGAATGATAATGAAAACACAACCTATCAAAACTTATGTGACACAATGAAGGCAGTCCTATGGGGAAAATTCATAGCCCCAAATGCCTATCCACCTAAAGGCACTGGAAAAACAAGAAGAATCCAACCCAAATAGCTCCAGACAAAAAGAAATAATCAAAATTATAGCATAAATTAATGAATTGGAAACTAAGAATACAATTTTTTAAATTGATGAAACAAACAGCTGGTTCTTTGAAAAAATAAACAAGATTGACAAACCCCTGGCCAAATTGATCAAGCAAAAAAAAAGAGAGAGAAGTCTCAAATTAACAAAATCAGAAATGAAAAAGAATAATCAGGGCATACTTCCAAAACCTCTACTCCACAAAATCAAATAATCTGGAAGAAATGGATGAATTCCTAGACACATAACACCTACCAGATTACTAAACTAAACTAAACCCAGACCAAATCTATCACATCCATGGAGATTGACAAGGTAATCAAAAACCTCTCAAAAAGAAAAGTACAAGACCAGATGACTTCTCAGCTGAATTCTATCAAACCTTCATAGAAGAACTCAAACCAATATTCCTCCAACTGTTCCACATAATTGGAGACCAGGGAATCCTCCCTGACACCTTTTATGAAGCTAGCATCACTCTAATACCAAAACAAGACACAAAGATGCAACAAGGAAAGAAAATTATAGGCCCATATCCCTAATGAACTTACATGCAAAATCCTTAATAAAATCCTTGCAAACCAAATTCAACAACACATCAAAAACATTATCCACCTTGATCAAGTAGGCTTTATTCCAGGGATGTTTTAACATATGGAAATCAGTCAACATAATACACCACATAAGTAAACTGAAACATAAGAACCACATGATCATCTCAATTGATGCAGAGAAGGCCTTTGACAAAATACACCACTTGAAAATGAAAACACTGGAAAGAATAGGTATGGAGGGTTTTTATCTCAACACAATAAAAGCTATATATAAAGCTCCTAAAGCCCATTCCCCATATACTTAATGGGGAAAAACTCAAGGAGTTCCCACTGAGATTAAGAACAAGACAGGGGTCCCCACTCTCACCACTGCTCTTCAACATAGTACTATAAGTACTAGCCCAAGCAATAAGACAGGAGAAAGAAATAAAAGGGATTCAAGTTGGAAAGGAAGAAGTCAAGTTAGCTGTATTTCTAGATGACATGATCCTATATATAAATGACCTTAAAATCTCCATCTCAAAACTTCTAAAGGTGATAAATTCCTTCAGCAAAGTGGCAGAATACAAAGTCAATGCACAAAAATCAGCAGATTTTCTATATGCAAAGGACAAATATACAGAGAAAGAAATCAGTGAGGCTGTCCCATTTTCAACAGCAGCAAGATAAATAAATACCTTGGAGTAACACTAACCAAGGATGTGAAAGACCTATATAATGAAAACTTTAAAACATTCAAGAAAGAGAGGGCTGGAGAGATGGCTTAGCGGTTAAGGTGCCTGCCTCCTAAGCCTAAGAACACTGGTTCCAATCTCCAGCGGTTCCAATCTATAGGTCCCACATTTAGCCAGATGCAAAGTGATGCAAGGGTGCAATGCTGCACTTGACCACAAGGGGGTGCACGCATCTGGATTTCATTTGCAGCAGCTGAGAGGCTGCTGGCATGCTCATCTCTATCTGTCTTCCTCTCCCTCTCTCTCTGTCTCTTTCAAAAAAAGAAAGAAAGAAAGAAAGAAAGAAAGAAAGAAAGAAAGAAAGAAAGAAAGAAAGAAAGAACGAACTAGAGGAGGTCTTGAGAAGATGGAAAGACCTCCCATGCCCCTGGATTGGTAGAATTAAAATTGTGAAAATTCTTTGGCAATTCTACCAAAAGCAATATACAGATTTAATGCAATATGAATAAAAATACCAGAATCACTCTTCACAGAGATTGAAAAAATGATCTCAAAATTCATATGGAATAGCATAAGGCCTCAAACATCCAAACATATCCTCAGGGGAAAAAAAAACCTCTGGTAGTATCACCATACCTGTTCTAAAGCTATATTAAAAGCCATGGTGATTTAAAAAAAAAAAAAAAAACAGCATGGTACTGGAATAAAAACAGAAACATAGACCAATGGAACAGAATTGAAGACCCAGACCTTAGGGCAAGCAACTACAGCTGCTTGATCTCTGACAAGGGTGCCAATAATGTAGACTGGAGAAAAGACAGCATCTTCAACAAATGGTGTTGGACAAATTGGATGACCGTATACAGAAAAGTGAAATTAGACCCACTCATTTCGCCATACACAAAAATCAAGTCCAGATGGATTAAAGACCTCAATATAAGACCTTAAACTCTTCAAGTACTGGAAGAAAAAAATAGGAGGTGCTCTCCATGATAAAGGACTAGGAAAAGACTTCCTGAACAAAACCCCAGTAGCCAAGGAAATTAAACAAGCACTCAATCAATGGGATCTCATGAACCTAAAAAGCTTTTGCACAAACATACCATAAGCAGAGCCAATAGATTACCCATGAATGAGAGAAAATCTTTACCAGCTATACCACTGACAGGAACCTAATATCTAGAATCTACAAAGAACTCAAAAAATTAAACAATAAAAAATCAAACAACCCACTCCAAAAGTGGGGCAGAGAACTAAATAGGGAGTTATCAGAGGAAAAATTACAAATTAAAAAGTACCATTAGGGGCCTCTCCATCACCTCCACCACAGCCTGTTGGGGCTGTGGCATTGGCGGGGAGGGGGACGGTAGTGGTAGACGCCTGCCCCTGCTCAGAGAAGGTGAAAGAGAATAAGATACTGGACAAAAGTAGATGTCTGCCTCATGGTATTTTGGCTTCCTGTTGGTTGCACAGTCTTCCTTTGGGCAAAGTTCATGCTGAAAAACTGAAGCAACTAGTGGTTGAATATTATCAAATTTCTCTACCTAGCTCTCAGTCTGATAAAGAGAATCCCTTTTTGTCACCCTAATGAAGCTTTCAAACAAGTCCTATGACTCTTTTCAAGATGAACTCAAAAATTACATTAAAGTACAGAAAGCCAAAGGCCTAGAGCCAGAGACTTCTTTCAGAAGGATGAGAGAGGACTATGTAAGAAATGGTGGGTACAGAGAAGAGGTCGATTCCAGACTCAGGTATAGAATGTTTGACCCAAGATTTCCATCTGGAACCATCCAGACTTATCCAAGATCATGCAATATTTCACAAACCATAGAGAACCAGTTCCCAGCTCACGACAGCAAGCTGACACTAGACTCTCTCAGCTACTGTCAGTTTACCAGAGACTATTTCTCAGAAAAACCAGTGCCCCTGAACTTTAGTCAGCAAGAATACAATTGTGGCTCATACAGCATAGAATTTGGAGTTCACAAACATCTCTGCTCAGGTTACAGCGCCAGCAGCTCTCAAGCTAGTCATAAACATATGAATCAAAAAATGAAAAGGTACCTAGAGAAAGGCAGAGAAAGAACTGAGAAAGAGCGACCCAAGCATGAGAGAAAAAGAAGTTCTGAGGAAGTGGATCTAAACAAACACAAGAGCATCCAAAGAAAGAAAATGAAGGGAGAAACAGAAACTGAACCAGTCAGTACAGAAAAGCTTAAAAATCAAAAAGAGAAAAAAAGCTGAGATGAAGCCTCCAAGAGAGAGGACCACAAGCACAGAAAAGAAGGAATAAGGGAAAAAGGACAGAGGAAGAAATACTTTGGGACCAGTCTATCCTTGGATTTTGAAACTCTTTAATTGGTTCTCCTGGAATTAAACTGAAAAATACTTGAGGAGCTTGGTTTCATGGTTCTCACTCATGCCACTTATCCTATGTCAAAAGGTACTTTAATTTCTAACAGTGAGCACAACTATTTAGTATGCTTGTTTTCCAATATGAAAATTACATTTTCTAAAAGCATAATTATGTCTTTCTTACATATAATTTCCCTTTATGAGAGTGGCTCTGTTTTTTGTCAAATTTCTGTGATGGAATTATTTTCCCTTGGGAGACCATTTATTTTAAATTGGAAGATTAATACTTTGCAGAATCTTATGTTTTGGTTGGGTTCGTTTTAGTTTTGTGTCAGATATTTTTATGCTCACTGGTTTTCTATGAAGCAATTTAGACTTCCTTTGTTAGATCTAATTTGCAGCGTAGGAGAGTGAAATACACTATACTAAGCTTATCTTACATATAGTTCCAAAAGTTTCAAAGAGTCTTCACACAAAATCAGTTTCTAATCTGTGAATATTTACAATAAAGTTCTAATTTCTGAAAAAAAAATTACCATTAGGGAAATGCAAATTAAAACAACTATGAGATTCCACCTTACCCCAGTAAGGATAGCAAATATTTAAAAAATCAAATAAAAACAAGTATTGATGAGGCTGTGGGGAAATAGGAACACTCATTTACTGTTGGTGGGAATGTAAGCTGCTACAACCACTGTGGAAATCAATATGGAAACTCCTGAAAAGGATGAACATAGAGTTACCAACAGACCCTGTTATTCCTTTACTGGGTATTTACCCTAAAAGCTCCTCATCTCAGTTCAGAGAGATTTGCTCAACCATGTTTATAGCTGCTCAATTCATAATAGCTAAAATCAACCCAGGTGCCCATCATTGGATGAATGGATAACCAAGATGTGGCATATCTACAAGATAGAATTCTACTCAGCAGTAAGAAATAATGACACATTGAAATTTGTAAAAGAAAAAGAAAAGAAAAGAAAAGAAAAGAAAAGAAAAGAAAAGAAAAGAAATGGTCAAACTTGGAACAGATAATTCTAAGTGAATTCACACAATCACAGAAAGACAGCCATCACATGATCTCACTCATATGCAGTTCCTAACCTGAATCATCCCAAGTTGCTGACATGAATGAATAGTACCTTGAGGCTTGAACAATAGGGAGGGTAGGGCTTGGGGGAAGGTAAAAGCTGGGGGGACACAAAACTGAGCCCAAATTGAACTGATACCATAGAATCCTATATCTTGGAAGTCAAACTAAAAGGTGGAACCCTCAAGAGGACCTTAGGGGGAGCATTTGAATCAAAGGGTCCTGAAGACGTTAAGACAAAACCTAACCTCAAATTTCTTCTGTTTCTCTTTCTTCTCTGTCTTGGCACTATCCTGTAATTCCCTGGACCAGGTGTGGTTTACATCCACAATGAGCTGTTGATCAGAGACCTACTAGATCTCCCAAAACAAACAAGACAGACTTCTGTCAGAGCACTTGATTACCCACCAGAGGTTAATGGTAAAACTCTACTGCTGAAGACACCAAATGATGAAACTCTACTGCTGAAGACACCAAATGGTAAAACTCTACTGCTGAAGACACCAAATGCTGTTGGCACAGTCCAGAGAGAGACCTGGTTGGAATCCAGAGGAGAACCAGTCCCCAGACAATTAGACCATCTAGTGCTAGAAGGTGCTAGTGCTAGAAGCTTCTGGGGGAAAGTGGCCAACATCTATCCAAGCACCTCTGAAGCAAAAACCTGACATGATGCTCACACAAGTGCAATAGTTCACTTGTAATAGTGCAACACAGCTATGGTGGGTAACCAACTGCTCTTGGATTGGCTAACAGATCCACTCAGTGGAAAAGAAACTATATCTGGAACTGGGAAACAAGTCAGAATCATATCCAGATAATGATTCCACTTTCTATTGTCAAGCTCTCACTAACCTTGGACTATAAGTGGATCTACACCCTTTCAATTCTCTCTAAATTAATAATGATTATCCCATTTAACTGGTGCTGACTTCATTCTCCATTGGAGAATCTGCTTCTCTTTTGCAGATGGGAGCTAGACCTAAGGAGATAAATGATCCAGTGTACTCCACCCTGGCCCCAGCTGAAACCTTGGAGGAACTGGGGAAATGAGCAAGAGTGCTGCTTTCTTAGTGAATCTGTTATCAGCACAAGGGTGAAGGAGATAGACACTGAAAACACTCAACACTGACCAAACCAGAGATCCAGAGGCTCCTGAGTGCCCGTCACTGAAGTAGGCTTAAAATGTTCCCGGCATGGCTCAGGGAATTTTGCAGAAGAGAGGGCAGAATGATTGTTAGAGCCACAAGTTGGGACATTTTGCACAGAAACATTCTCTCTCCCACCCCCATAATGAATGACCTACAATCCCCAATGGGTTGACCTGCATCCCCAGTGAGGAAGGCCTCCTCAGAAAATGAGCAGGGAGGAAGGAAAAGATGGTACCAACATGTGTTGTTTACATACAAAATATGTCCATATCTAATAAAAAAATAAGAAAAAAAGAACTAAGGACTGTGAGGTTTTGATTATGAGTGTGAGAAAGAGCTTTGCTTGGACTGGGAAGAAGCAGTTTGTGTGAGAGGCTTGCTGTTATGCCCGTGTCCTGAGAATTTGTGTAGGGTTGCATTGCATAGAAACAGACTGGTGTGTGCAGAGGGATATGCAAAGAAAAAATGAAATCTTTGTGTGAAAGTGCTGCCTGTTCTGGTGCAATAGAGAGATAACAGCCATTTAGATTATGCCAGCCAACCTGCATTGGAATGACAGAAAGAATTCAGAGTCTTTTAAAGGGGACTGAATGCTGAAGGAGTGTCCTGTTCTTCAAAGTCTGCTTTATTAACAAATTGGCACCCCACCTGGTATTGTGGCATGTAAGTAAGCTAGAAATGAGATGTAAATGGAATAGAAAGGGAAGGAGGGGGACTCAATAGGATGGTATTGTATATATGTAAGTAGAAGAACAGATTAATGGGAGTGGAAAAGCCTAAGTGAGGACAGGGGAAGGTATTGATTAAAGGAAAGGGGGAGCTAATCAAAATCTAAGAGGATATAAATTAGTCATATGGAAGCCAACTTTTTTGGACAATGGCACACCCAGAAGCCATAGATTTTTGCTAAAAATTTTCAATGCCAGGGATGGGATACCTTCCCATGAGTTGTTGCCAGGGAGGTCCCTGATGCCCTGAAAACATTACAGGCCATTGGCAGGGCCCTTGGTTTCTCGTCAGGAATAAATGGTAAGACCCTATTGCTGAAGACTCCATATATTTGAGCTACTGAGAAATCCTGCTGGAGCTGACCTGAACACCACCTCCATATAGACCAGCTGAAAGAAAGGTGGAAAAAGTTATGCTGCTTGCAGTTCAATGGGAGAAAGAGAAATCACCAGTGAAGATACTCAACAGTGGACACTGCAAGCCTTAAATTTGGCCAGCCACCATGCAATGGGTGCAATAGAGGTATGTCCTTTTGGAGGAAATCAACTGCTCTCTGATGAGAATGAATGCCCACTCATGGGAGGGAATACATGCCTGATACTGAAAACCTACAACAGGGGTAGTCATGAGCCTTAGGGGGTGTAACATCTTCTGGTGTCTGGCTAAATGTAGACACTGTGCTCACCAAGCTGCCCAGTAAGCACTTCTCTTAATGTCCACACCCATATATTAATGCTACTCTCACTTTTGGTTAGAGAAGCTTCTCTTTTCAGATGGTGGCAACCTTGGGATGACTCAGAAGGCACCATAGTGCTGATAAGAAGTGACAGAGAAGTGTTCAGCACTGAAACATCTCTATCACACATTCCAAGGATCAGGATCCATTCTGGAAGACATGGCAGAAAGAATGTAAGAGCCAAAGGAAGAGTAGGACTCCTTCCAATGTGCTCCTCCAGATACAAAATGGCCTGGATATCCTGGACCTCACAGTGCCTGACACTACCTACACAAGACCATCAGAATAGAAGGAAAAGATAATGACATCAAAATAAAACAGAGACTAATTGAGAGAGGGAAGGGCTATGATGGAGAGTGGAGTTGCAAAGGGGAAAGTAGGAGAAGGTAGAAAATTACCATGGGTTATTGTCTATAATTATGGAAGTAGTCAATAAAAAAAGTAATTAAAAAAATTAAAAAAAGAAATGCAGGAAAGAAAGGGTCATTGAATTTGTAGTACAGTCTTGTGTTTTGGAAATGGCCATGGGCAGTGTGAAGCAGGTTTGCCTGCATGGACTCCCGATAGAGCCGTAAGGGTGGACCATGGGTTGCAGTGGAGACTCAGTGGAGATGCCAGGACCATGAGACAGCTGCTAAGGAGAGCTGCTGTCTCCAGATGAAGTTTTCCAGAACTGTGAGTAGCCTAGCTGGAGGGGCAGAATTGGAACTCCAGAGACTTGTTGCTGGTTAAAATTATTGGACTTGGAGATTTGTCACTGACTGGAGTTGTTGGACTTGGAGCTACAGAGTGTGATGTTGAAATCTTGTATTTGTTGAAATTTTCTTTGCTATGCCCAGTGCCATCTTTTGCAGTGTGAATGTTTATACTACGCAATTATGGGTTTTTAGTTTTTTTGGTATTATGGCTTGTATTAGTCAGGGTTCCCTAGAGGAACAGAACCACTAGAATGAATTATATTAAAAAGAGAATTTATTGGATTTGCTTATGGTAGTCTATTAGCAGTTGCAGGCCCAAGAATCAAGGAACCCGGTAGCTACTCAGTCCACATGGATGGATGGCTCAGCAGTCCCAATCCAGTACTGAAGGTCTGGTGGCTTCCTCAGGACTGCTGGTCTTCAATCCACATGGGTCTTCAGTTGTTGTTCTACAGTCCACGCTGGACGGCAGCAAGCAGCTCTGGCAGCCAAGTGGAAGGAAGGGGCTCTTTTCACCCAGCGCTTCCTTATATAAAGTTCCCATCTGACATAGGGCACCCACTCTGGGGGAAGGGCTCACTCTGGGGGAAGGACTTCCTACTTCAGTTAATCCTTCCTGGAAACAACCTCAGAGACACACCCAAAAGGGATTTCTGTGGATTACTAAACAGATCAAGTTGACAACACCTTATCCATTATAAGTCTACCCCTTGTCAACTTGACACCAAACCGTATCTCCTTATAACATAGTTAATTTCCAAAACAGTAACAAGCTCATAATTCTGCCTAACATGGTATAACTATCCCATGTACAATTGGAAATGCAAAGCAAGGTTCCTTTAGGAATGCTTAGCCTCTAATATAATAGGTCTAACATAAATTCAATAACAATTACCTAGTGATATAATCTTAATATTGGTGTAGATATGTACAAACACTCCCTATGAAGGTAGGACAGAAACATGGCAATTACAGTCCTTATTTTTGTAACTGCTCATGTGGCCTTAGCTGGTATTTGTAACTACCTTCTTCTACTACCCATTCTGTATTTCCTCCACCTTCCAAGCACCTCAGTAGATCTTGGTTCTTTACCTGGAGGGGTGACCCATACCTTCATTCCTGAATGATCTGGGCCATTTATCACACTGCCTTGATTGGGTTGTTGCAGTTGTCCATTGACTTTGATAACAGGGCATGGTAACACCAAGAGATGCCCTAGAGAATCTCCAGCACTCCAGACATACTCTTCCTTACCTCCATTGTGGAGGAGCAGTCCAATTTCCCCCTGGTAGTCTGGATCAATAACCCCTGCTAACATTGTAACTCCTTTCTCAGCCTGTGCACTCAAGGGCATCAGGAGCCCAAAGTGGCCAGGGGGAAATCTCAGCTTCCAGTTCAATGGAATGTTCTTCGTGCCTCCTAGAAAAAACACTCCCACCTCTGGCACCAAGATCTCTAGGCCAGCAGAGCATAGGGTTTCCAGAACAGGAAGCAAAAATTTGGCTAATGGGTCATTTGGGGTGATGGTAAGCATGACCATTCCCATTTCCACCCCTTGATTCCTGGACCCGTGAATCCGGGCTATAGGAGGAATAGTACCATATATAGCACAATGATTTAGAGCATATATAGCTTACTGGAGGACACTACTCCAGCCCTCCGAGCTATTGCCACCTAGTTTGTGCTGTAACTGTTTCTTTAAAAGGCCATTCTAGGGCTGGAGAGATGGCTTAGCAGTTAAGGTGCTTGCCTGCAAAGCCTAAGGATCTCGGTTTCATTCTTCAGGTCCCATGTAAGCAAAATGCACAAGGTGGCGCATGCATCTGGAGTTTGTTTGCAACGGCTGGAGGCCCTGGCATGCCCATTCTCCCTCTTTCTCTCTCTCTCTCTCTCTGTCTTTCTCTCTTTTAAATAAATAAATAAATAAATAAATAAATAAATAAATAAATAAATGAATAAATAAATAAATAAATAAATATATTTATTTAAACTGTCAGAAAAAAAAAAAGGTCATTCTACCATTTTATCAAGCCAGCTGTTTCAGGGTGGTGGGGCACATGGTAAGACCAGTGAATTCCATGATCACGAGCCCAGTGCTGTACTTCCTTGGCTGGGAAGTGAGTTCCTTGATTAGAAGCAATGCTGTGTGGAATACCATGACAGTGGATAAGGCATTCTGTAAACCCAGGGATGGTAGTTTTAGCAGAAGCACTATGTGCAGGAAAGGCAAATGCATACCCAGAGTAAGTGTCTATTCAAGAAAGGACAAAACACTGCCCTTTCCATGATGGAAGTGGTCCAATATAGTTAACCTGCCACCAACTTGCTGGCTGGTCATCCCAAGGAATGCTGTCATATCGAGGGCTCAGAGTTGGCCTCTGCTGCTGGCAGATTTGGTACTCAGCAGCAACCATAGCCAGGCCAGCCTTAGTTAGTGGAAGTCCATGTTGTTGGGCCCATGCTTAACCTGCATCCCTGCCACCATGGCCACTTTGTTCATGGGCCCATTGGGCAATGACAGGGGTGGCTGAGAAAAGAGGTTGACCACTATCCAAAGAACGGGTCAGCTTATTTACTTGGTTATTAAAGTCATCCTCTGATGAGATCACCTTCTGACGAGCATTAACACTGGACACAAGTATCTTTATATCCTTTGCCCATTAAGAGAGCTCTATCCTAGCCAGGCGTGATGGTGCACACCTTTAATCCCAGCACTCGGGAGGCAGAGGTAGGAGGATTGCCATGAGTTCAAGGCCACCTGAGAATACAGAGTGAACTCCAGGTCAGCCTGAACTAGAGTGAGACCCTACCTCAAAAAAAAAAAAAAAAAAAAAAAAAGAGCTCTATCCACATACACCTTCTACCATATGTCCTTCTTACCAATTTTCCAGTTGTGCTCCTTCCAAGTCCTGAACCATCCAGTCAAACCATTGGCTACAACCCATGAATCAGTGCATAACCACACATCTGGCAATTTTTCTTTCCAATAAAAATGCACAACCATGTGTACTGCTCAGAGTTCTGCCCATTGTGAAGACTTCCCTTCACCACAGTCCTTCAGTGATGTCCCAGAAAGGGCTGTAATGCTGCAGTTGTCCACTTCTGGGAGGTGCCCACTTAACATGCTGAACCAAGTGTAAACCATGCTCTTGTCCTCTCCTCCTCAGTCAATTGATCATAGGGCACACCCCATCCAATGATGCCGAAGGTGCAGGCTTGGGCACAGAAGGAATTGGAACAGGAATAGAAACCATAGGCATTTGGGCAACTTCCTCATGTAACTTATTTGTTCCTTCATGGCTTGCTTGAGCTCAGTCACATATATACCAATTCCACTTGATGATGGACTATTGTTGTACATGTCCACCTTTATGGCCTGGGGTGTCAGATAACACCCAGCTCATAATGGGCAGCTCAGGTCAAAGAGTAACTTTTTGGCCCATTGTCAAACATTCAGTTTCCACTAAGGCCCAATAGCAGGCCAAGAGCTGTCTCTCAAAGGGAGAATATTTGTCTGCACATGATGGCAGGACCTTGCTCCAAAATCCCAAGGGTCCTTATTGTGATTCACCTATGGGGGCCTGCCAAAGGCTCCAAACAGCATCCCTAACTGCTACTAACACCTCAAGTACCATCAGATCTGCTGGATCATATGGCCCAAGGAGCCGAGCAGCCTGCACAGCAGCCTGGACCTGTTGAAGAGCCTTCTCCCATTCAAGTACTAACCAGGCCCAACCCTGCTTAGCTTCTGAGATCAGACAAGGTCAGGCATGTTCAGGGTGGTATGGCTATAGACTAAAGAGCCCCACTGAAAACTAGTAGCTTTCCAAGTCACTTGATATATGGGATGGAGTAAGACATGCAAGTGAGGAATGTGCTGTCTCCAAATTCAAATAAGCTGAGTAGACATTGTACTTCTTTCTTAGTGATGGGTTAGGATTGAGACTTGTTGCTGGTTAGAATTATAGGACTTGGAGATTTGTCACTGCCTAGAGCTGTTGGACTTGGAGCTACAGAGTTGGATGTTTGCCCTGTCAAAATCTTGTATTGGTTGAAAATTTCTTTGCTACACCCAATGCCATCTTTTGAAGTGTGAATGTTTATTCTATGCCGTTATGGGTTTTTTAGTTTTTTGGTATTATGGCTCAGTTAAAAGATCTTGGACTATGGGAATGTTTGAATATCATTGGGATTGATTAAAAACTATGGGGACTTTTAAAGTTGGATTAATGCATTGCATTTTACATCATGTACATTAGTTTATGGGGGCCAGGGGCAGAATGTGATGGTTTGACACCTGTGTCTTCCATAAACTTAGGTGTTCTGAATGCTAGGTCCCCAGCTGATGGCAGTTTGGAAATTAAAGTCTCCTGGATGCAGTGTTGTTGGGGGCAGGCTGATGGGTATTACAGCCAATTTCCCCTTGCCAGTGGTTGGCACACTTTCCTATTGCTGGTGTCCATCTGATGTTGGCCAGGAGATGATGTCCACCCTCTCCCAATGTCATTGTTTTCCCCTGCCATCGTGGAGCTTCCTCTCAAGTCTGTAAGCCAAACTAAACCTTTGTTTCCCACAAGCTGCTCTTGGTCAGGTGTTTTCTGCCAGCAATGTGAACCTGACTTCAACACTCCCATAACAGACATGCCATCATTGCTCAAGCTGGCACATTTGGCCTGGCTGACCAGCCATTAAATTTGCAGGATCCACTGCTGATTAGGCCTATTCATGACTTTTCTCCCCCAACAGGGATCCTGACAGCTAGTCATCAGGCTTCCATCTGAGCTCCACCTTGATTTCTCAGTATCCTCCAGCCCAAACATGTAATCCTGGGAATTACTGCCAGCATCCACATGACAGACAGACAGAATGGGATGGTGTCATGATAAAGAATCCAGTCTTGAGCTGGAAAGATGGCTCAGCAGTTAAGGCACTTGCCTGCAAAGCTTAAGGACCCAGGTTCAATTTCTCAATATCCATGTAAAGCCAAATGCACACGGTAGCACATGTGTCTGGACTTCATTTGCAGTGGCTAGAGACCCTGGTGTGCCCATCTGTCTCTATCTGCCAATCTCCCTAAAATAAATGAATCATTTACAAAAAAAAGAATCCAGTCTTAGGCCATTCCTTTAGATCTTTGTTTCTATCACATTATTGTGAATTTTACAAACTTTAGTATGAACTTTGAAACTGTTCTACCCAAAATATCCTCTTCTAGAGATAAAGTAAAAATTTTTATTAGGTTAAATGTTAACACCAAACATTGCAAAATCCTAAATATAAAGTCAGTCTCTTAATTTTCTAAAATTATTTATTTGTATTAAAAGGAATTCCATGGGCTGGGCTCCACCTCCCAAATTGCCATCAACTGGGCTCCAAGCATTCAAAATATATTAGTTTATGGGGGGCATCTAATTAAAAACACTGCAGCTGGTGTATGATGAAAATGTCAAGCCTGGAGTGGTGGCACACACCTTCCAGCAATTGGAAGGCAAGGATAAGAGAATCACTGTGAGTTCAAAGCCACCCTGAGACTCATAAGGAATTCCAGGTCAGCCTTGGCTAGAGTGAGACCCTGTGTCATAAAACCAAAAATGAAGGAAAGAAAAAGAAAGAAGAGAGAAAGAAGAGAAAGGGAAAAAAAGAGAATGTCAGATTTTAAGAACAAAAATTATATTTATTTATTTATTTATTTATTTATTTATTTATTTATTTAAAAGAAAGACAGTGAAGACAGAGAGAGAGAGAGAGAATGGGAGCACTGGAGTCTCCAGCCACTGCAAATGAACTCAAGACATATGTGCCACCATGTGCATCTGGCTTTATGTGGGTACTGGGGAATAGACCTTGGATCCTTTGGATTTGCAGGCAAGTGCCTCGACCACTAAGCCATCTCTTCAACCCAAAAATGTCAGATCTTAATGACGGGGTAAATGAGTAAGGAATACATGGGAATTCTATGTATTATTGTTGAAGCTTTACTCTAAATCTAAAATTATTCCAAAACAAAATGACTAGTTTTTTTTTTTAAATCAGTTTGCCTAGTATATCTTGTGATATGAATAATCTCATTTAAAAGTACAAGATCCAGGGCTGGAGAGATTGCTCAGTGGTTAAAGGCACTTGTTTACAAAGACTGATGGCCCAGGTTCAATTCCTCAGTACCCTCATAAGCCAGATGCACAAAGTGGCATGTATCTGGAGCTTGTTTGCAGTGGCTAAAGGACCTGGCTGGCCTCAAACTCACAGTGATTCTACTACCTTTCCCTCTCAAGTGCTGAGATTAAAGGTATGTGCCACCACTCCTAACTAAAATGAACTTCTTAATGAATATGGATAAAACTATGTATAAATTGAGATAAATGTGTTTTTGTCCTTGGTGTGATCCCCAGTACCACATAAAACTGGGTGTGATGCCTGTAATCAAGTAGTAGAGGTATGAAAATCAAAAGGTCATCCTTGGCTAAATACCAAGTTTGAAGCCACCCTGGGCTACATGAGATCTTATCTCAAAAAAAGTTCTTGGACTTCCCAGTAAGATGGCAGCATGGGAGCCAGGCCAAGATGTTGGGGTCCCCCCTAAGGCAAGCCCAGGAGGGACGGCAGGGTCTCTGCTGAGTTGGGGGTGAGCAGCACAGAATCACGACACAGACTCCGGGAGTTGAGTGAAAGCGGAGGGTGAGCTGCCACAAACTCGTTTATTGAGGAAGTGCAGGGGGTTTTAAGGGGCTTGGCTGGCCAATCATTGTATGGGGTAGTCCCATTTTTGTGATCAATGGCAGCCTGTCTCTGGACAGGTCATCTCGTAGCAGGTTTCTTGCAAGCATGGGACTGTAGCTGTTGTCACGCCAGGCCTGCACAGAACACCAGGTTCACAGAAGCCACTTCCTGGTTTCTTCTGCCATGCGGTCTGGCTATAGCCAGATCGGCATTGTGCCATACACCAAACCAGCCTAGATAAGGATTTAACCAAAATCACAACAAAATACATTCTCCTTCTGGAAAGTGAAGGTGTATAGGTTCTTCTTAGATAGAGCAGAGAAGCAGAAAACACCAAGATCCATCAGAAAGGAAGAAAACAGTCAGAATCCCACCGAGGCTCTTGCAGACCCTGATCTCTGCAATCTGTACACTTGGCCAGTGCCAAGCTGTAGGAGCAGAGACCAAACAAGAGGATTTTTCCAATCTCATCAACCTCCTTGCAAAGTCAAGAAATCTGAAGGAGACAGCAGAGATCAGCTAAGGAGTTACTGAAAGGGATACAGGCAGGACTGTGTGAGCAACTCCAGTACAACTCCTGGCTTCCTGCACTCTCCCATCCCCCAACTGTCAGAACCTTGAAGCTCTAGAAAATTCATTCAACTGCCTGTGGCAGGGTATCCAGCACAGCTAATCAGAACACTAGGTCCATAGCAAAACATGGAGGAATCAAGGTTAGCATTCAGCATGGGTGATATTGGAAACCACCCCAAAAGGTAATGAGGTCAACTAACAAAAAAAAAAAAATGGCCGGGTGTGGTGGCGCATGCCTTTAATCCCAGCACTCGGGAGGCAAAGGCAGTAGGATCACCAAGAGTTCGAGGCCACCCTGAGACTACATAGTTAATTCCAGGTCAGCCTGGACCAGAGTGAGACCCTACCTCGCAAAACCAAAAAAAAAAAAAAAAAGGATACATAGGCCTACACTGGAAGTGCTAATCTCCTTTCCATGTCAGGGCAGGTTATGGCTTACATATTCTTGGTTGGCTTTACCATTTTCAACTAAGCTGTATTTGGGGGTTGACTATTGTTGCCTTTGATGCTTTCACATTTATAAGGCCTTTGTCTTTTGCTTCTGTCATTATTGGGGGCAGGGTATGATTCAGATCCAGGCTGATCCGGAACCCAATTCAGAACAGAATTCTCTACCTCCCAGGTAATAGGAGTAAGGGTGTAGAGCAACAAACACCCTTAGGGATTTTGGCTTTATAAGACAATCTGTTTGTTGTAATCCCCACACTTGCATACTCTGTGCAGATTTTTATTGAATGTGTATATTATTCAGTTGAAGTTTAGAATTTGCCAGTAAATTGTTCCATCCAGTCCACTAGCATACTTGCCTAGCAGGCAAACTCAACCTCTAGGATTACTTCTGCAGTAGGTTTGGGGTACAAGAGCTACATTTCGCACCTTAACATCTTCTCTGACAGCAGTTAGGCAGTTCAAATGACAAAGGTACTGCCCTTAGCCAATCCCAGGCCCTCTCATCATCCCATAGACATTGCCATCTCCACTTTACAATTACAGATGGAAAACAGATCGTACCCTTGGTTTATTGAGCATGTTCGCTCACACACTGGTCTGCCTGGCTTAATTGCTGATGGGAATTCGCAGGTAGACAAATTAATTGCTGTCTCCTCCTTGCCACCTTTAGAACAAGCTAGACGTTTACACCAAAGGTTCCATCTATCCCCAACTAATCTAAAAACCCTATACCCTGAGCTCTCGCTTAGCCAATGCAGACATTTAACCCATACCTGCAAAGCATGCACCCCCCCTAGCCCCTTTGGGCCCCCTACAGCCTCAAGGAGTCAATCTATCTGGCAGATGGATGTTACCCACATACCTTCCTTTGGTAACCTCAAATATGTCCATGTCATTGTGGACACTTACTCTAAGCTTACTTTTGCTATTGCTCTCTCTGGGGAAAAGGCTTCCCATGTCATTAAGGTGACAAAAACCGCTATGTTGGTCATGGGTGTACCCTGGGTCAATTAAAACTGACAGTGGCCCTACATACACATCTGCCCAATTCACATCCTTTGTGGAATCTTGGGGAATAAAACACTGCCTTGGGATCCCCTACAACCCACAAGGACAAGCCATCATGAGAGAACTAACCGGACCCTAAAGGAACTAATTATAAAACAAAAGTCAACTATGTCACCCAAGGACCCCCACTTGGCCCTAGTGGAAGCTCTCTTCACCCTCAATTTTCTCACCTTAGACAAGGCAGGACTCTCCCCAGCCTACAAACATTGGAGATCCCAATGGGTATGCTTGTGTCTTTCCAGAAACTTCACAGATCCTGATCTGGATCCCTGCCAGAAACATCCATCCAGCCACTGACACAGGGATTGACCTTGATGAAGAGGATGATTCCAAACCCCTCAGGCTGGATATGGGACTTTAAACTTATTCCCCCCTTTTTTTCTCCTTTTATCTCCTTTTCTACCTACTACCACTTCCCAAAAACCATTTTGGACAATTCTTCTTAGGCCATAGTTGTTTGGTGTGGTGGGCCTAGATTCCCATGCTTTTCCTAGGCTTTATTTTAGTCACTCTATTTCACTGTATTCCTCCCCCTTCAAGCACATTCTTCTCCTTAGCCACACCTTTGCCTTTTTTGCTTATTAATTCCTCTTATGGTAATGCTACCCTCCAACCAGCCATAAATTCCTTTGCAACTCCTTTGATTACATTGATCTGCTACCATTAAGGACACTCAATGCTACTAATTATGATGCTAGGATGAGCTCACAACAGTCACCCAGCAACCTGTCCTACCCCAGTCTTTTTCAGGTTCTATAGTTAATTCTCACTCACTGGGACCACTTGCTGGGACCGTCCACACGCCACAGAGCCACCACCACATGGCCCTTCCATGCCTCCTAGGCAACAGCCACACCCCTCTGTTTTTGGCACAATGCAGATCTGGCCCTAGCCAGACAGCATCTCAGAAGAAACCAGGCCACACCCCTCAGGTTTCCTCACTAGGGTGGCAGTTAGCCAATGACGGGTAAGACTCCATAAGATGGGGCAACCTAAGACAGGCACCGTCACATGTGATGATCCCTTGTGGCCTGGGTTCAACAGTGGCTTGACAAAAAACCATACCAGGCCACACCCTTCGGGTTTTCTCACTAGGGTGGCGAGTAGCCAATGATGGGTAAGACTCCATGATATGGGGCAACCTAAGACAGGCACTGTCACATGTGATGATCCCTTGGGGCCTGGGTTCAACAATGGCTTGGCAAAAGACCATACCTCCCAGGGTTTCCAATAATAAAAACAAAAGGAGAATATGTATGGCACAATGGAGGTCTGGCCCTAGCCAGACCACATGGCAGAAGAAACCAGGAAGTGGCTTCTGTGAACATGGTGTTCTGTGCAGGCCTGGCATGACACCAGCTACAGTCCCATGCTTGCAAGAAACCTGCTACAAGATGACCTGTCCAGAGACATGATGCCATTGGTCACAAATTATTGGCCAGCCAAGCCCCTTAAAACCCCTTGCACTTCCTCAATAAATGAGTTTGTGGCAGCTCGCCCTCCGCTTTCACTCAACTCCTGTAGTCTGTGTCGTGATTCTGTGTTGCTCACCCCTAACTCGGCAGAAACCCTGCCATCCCTCCTGGGCTGGCCTAGGGGGGACCCCAACAAAATTCCACAACAAAAACAGGCTAAACAGACAACTAAACTAGCTCTACAGAAAATACTTGAAGGAATCCTTCATGCTAAAGAGAAAGCAAAACAAACACAGGAGGAAATAGGGAAAAATAAACCATACTCAAATAACAGCTAAAACATGTGAGTAAAGGCAAAACAGGAAGCACTACAAAACAAGAAGAATGGTGAGAATAAATACATACCTTTCAATAATTACTCTTAATATCAGTGGACTCGGTATCCCAACCAAAAGACACAGGCTTGCAGACTGGATTAAAAGGCAGGATCCTGCCATTTGTTACCTCCAGGAAACTCATCTCTCAATAAAAGATAGACACTGTCTTAGGGTGAAAGGATTGAAAAGGGAATTTCAAGCAAATGGGCCTAGGAAACAAACAAGGGTTGCTATCCTAATATCTGACAGGTTAGACTTCAAACCAACATTAGTGAGGAAACAGCAGTGAAAACAGTGGACGCTGAATATTCAAGTTTGACCAGACAGGCCCAATGACAACGGGTGCAATAGTGGCATGTCTGCTCTTGGGGTAACCAACTGCTCCATAATTGGACTGAAAGCCCTCTCTATGAGAGGGAATACATACCTGGTACTGAAAAACCTAAGCAAAAGTCTATGGTAGGTGAGATCATGAGCCTTAGGGGTATAAAGCCTGCTCTTGTCTGACTAAATGTATATATTATTCCCACCAACCTGCCCTGAAAGTACTACACTTAATGTTCATATCCACATATTAACGCTACTCTCACTTCTGGTTAGAGAAGCTTCTCTTTTCAGATGGCAATGACCACTGGGATGACCCAAAAGGCAACATAGTGCTGAGAAGAAGGGATGGAGGAGTGCCCAGCACTGAAACACCTCTGTCACACCCTCCAAGGCTCAGGGAACATTGCAGAAGAGGGGGCAGATAGAATGGAAGAGCCCAGACAGAAATTGGCCTCGATATCCATGACCTTGCAGTGCCTAGCAATACCTCCGCAAGACCCTCAAAATAGAAGAAAAAGATGACATCAAATTAAGAGAGAGACTAATGGAGAGAGGGAGGGGATGTGATGGAGATTGGAGTTCTAAAGTGAAATGGGGGGAGGGGAGGGAAATATCAGGTGGGGTTTTGTCACGTCCGCCTCGACCAGCAAGGAAGACGCAACGCTCGGACTCTTCTTTCAGCAGTTTATTCAGGAACCTTGAACAATCTTCTGACTGACTGACTGACTGACTGACTGACCCCGGGACAAGCCCGCCCAAAGCTTAAGAAGCCTTTGAACAGCCAACCCTGGTGTGCCACGTGGTGAATGCAGATAGGTCCACATATGCGGAAGCAAGCCTAGATCACGGCCCAAGCCAAATAAGGACTTGTTTATCCAGGAGAGCACTCGCCATCGGGAAGGCGGAAGGCGGAAGCCAGCGCCATCTTTAAGGCGCGGCACCTCGCAGCTCTCTACAGTTCCCCCTTTTATGTTTTAAAACAAGCCACAGGTAAGAGTAGAGGTCTGACCTCTGATGATGCGTATTTTTGCAACCCTGATGCCTTTTTCTCAGAGGCGGGATCTGGGGCATCAACCC